>CM077647.1:184744179-184876679 GCA_039707465.1 Rhabdophis nuchalis
AAGCTTTGTTATTGGCTTCTGTTTATATTATTGTAGACTGTCAGGAATGAGTTGTTTTCTCGCCTGGCAAATTGTTAACCTGAATAACTGGATGGCGTCGTGCTTCTCTTTTGGGCTTCAAAGCTAGGCACCTTCTTGAAAACGTAGGAGCGATTGTTAACCGGGAATATCCGGGGGCCCCCATAGATAAAGGAACCAACTAGGGAGTTTTCCGGGCTCGGAAATCCTGAAAGCATTCTGCCAAAGGGCAACGTGGCCAAGGGGGGGCTTCCACCCCCTACTCAACGACTACTCCACACATAAGGTAGAGAGAGAGAGAGAGAGAGAGAGAGAGAGAGAGAGGAGCTTCATGCTTTAAAGATCATGTAGGTCATGAATCTTGATCTCGGATTGGATAAAACTTGGTTCATTTAAGGCATCGTCCACCAGGACTCCAAGACCCATCTGCCGGTTCCTGTTTTAGAGCCACGGTCTTGCTTAATCGGTACTTTGTGCCCGGCTAAGGTAAGGGTTCCCCTTGTACAGATGTGCCAGGCGTTCCCGACTCTAGGGGGCGCTGCTTTCATAGCCGAAGAGCCAGCGCTGTCCGAAGACGTCTCCGGGGTCATGTGGCCGGCGTGACTCAACGCCGAAGGCCCACGGGACGCCGTTCCCTTCCCACCAAAATTTGTGGCTCCTGTTTTTCTGCTTGTATTTTTTAGCCTGCTTTCGAACGGCTCGGTCGGCAGAAGCTGGGACAAGGAACAGGGGCTCCCTCCGTTACGCGGCGCTTGGGGGTTCGACCCGCCGAACGGCCGATTTTTCTGATCGACAAGCTCAGCGTCTTCGCCCCTGAGCCACGGTGTCCCTTTTTATTTCTCATTTCTAATTCCACGCATATCATTCTTTTTTTTGAGCCCCCGGGCCCTGCTTCCTACCCCCAAACTACAGCAAAAAATTATCCAGGTGGATGATGATGATGATATTCTTATTATATATTCTTATTATTATTTACTTTATTCATGAAACACGAATCTCAGCCAACTGAAACATTTAAAAATGCATCGCAAGTACCATTGACTGGTGCTAATGGTTGATACGGTTTCCTTTCAGCATCCTAAGTATCCACCAAGTATCTTCGTAGAATGTACGATGTGCCAAGTAGCACCGTTTTTTGCAGTTCCACTGGTGTTATTGCAGGAAGCTGCAATTTGCTGAAATATTTATTAAAATTCTTGGAGCTGGTCCCAAGTGCCCCGATGACGATGGGTGTCACTGTGACAGGCTTCATCCATAGCCGTGTGGTTTCGATGGCCAGGTCATGATATGTCATGATTTTTTCTCGTTCTTTTTCTTCGACTCTGGCATCTCCAGGAACAGCGATATCAATGAATCGGACACTTCGGCCCTCGACAACCGTGATATCTGGTGTGTTGTGCTCCAAATGACGATCTGTTTGTATCCGAAAGTCCCACAAGATCTTCACCCTCTCATTCTCGATAACCTTTTCCACTTTGTGTTCCCGTGACTTTCTGGATACGGGTAAACCATATTTTTGACATAATGACCAGAGGGTTAATTTAGCAACTCGGTCGTGTCTAGCTTTGTAATCGGTTTGTGCGATTTTGCTGCATTCACCTATTAAATGCGAGACAGTTTCGACTTTGTTGTTGCAAAAGTCGGCAGTTTGGGTTGTCAGTGGATTTTTGAATCTTCGCTTTCGTGGCCTTAGTTTGAGTCCATCTCGATGGCGATAGGAGCGGTATAGAAATCAAATAAATGAATGAACTTAAAGTAGTGCTTGTTCTTGAGTGGCCAGTATTAAACCTTCCGTTTCTTTCTTGATGGTTCCCATCTTCAGCCATGTCCATGTCAAGATGTCATCACATTTTCCTTCCATGTTTTTCAAGTGCTGTCCATGCGAAGCCTCGGTCTTCCATCTATTTCATCTGTCATCCAGCTGTTCTTCCTTATATTCTGCCTTTGTTTCTATGCCGTTCTCCATTTTTACAGCCTGCAGCCATTTTTCTGTACTTTGGTTCATATAATCATTCAAACTTCGTTTTTCTTCTTCTACAGTTTGATGGATTTGCAATAGCCCCCTGCCCTCTATTTTTCTTGGCAGGTACAACCTGTCAATGTCACTTCGTGGATGTAAAGCATGGTATATATTCAAAAGTTTGCGTGTTTTCCGGTCCAGGTTTTCCAGTTCAGCCAGAGTCCAGTTGATGATTCCATCTGAATAGCGTATCACTGGAACTTCCCATGTATTAATGGCTTCAATTATGTTTCCGGCATTTAGCTTTGATTTTAATATTTTGCGGACCTTCCTGATGTATTCCTTTTGTGTTGACTCTTTGACTTTTTCATTCAAGATCTTCTCTGCTTCCAAGGTACTTGTAACCATCATCCTTTGCTATTGCTTTCACTATATTTCCATTTCTCATTTCTATTCCTTCTGTTTTTTCCATTTTTCCTCGCTGCATGGATAATATAGCACATTTGTCAAGTCCAAAGTTCATTTTGATGTCACTGCTGAACAGTTGAACTGTGTTGAGTATTGATTTAAGTTCAGTGGGGCTTTACGCATACATTTTTAAGTCATCCATGTATAGTAGATGGTTTATTATTATTATTATTATTATTATTATTATTATTATTATTATTATTATTATTATTATTATTATTATTATTATTATTATTATTATTATTATTTCACATTTGTAACCCGCACCCATCTCACCACAAAGGGACTCGGGGCGGCGAACAGAGATTTAAAATAAATATACATAAATACAAAATATTACTAAATAATAACTAAATTAAATGAATACCCTGCTTAAAATAAATTTAATTTTTTTTAAAAAAACCCATAAATTAAACTTTGATTTGATTATAAGACAGTAGGGTGCGGAGTAGATCATGATAGGCCGGCCAGATGAAAATAGTAAGTTTTTAAGTGCCGGCGGAACAAGCGGAGGTCTGAGATGGTACGGAGATCGGGAGGTAGGCCGTTCCAGATGATTGGGCCCACCACAGAGAAGGCCCTTCCCCTGGGAGCCGCCAACCGGCATTACCCGGTCGACGGCACCCGGAGAAGACCCTCTCCCTGGGAGCGAGTCGGTCGTAGGGATGTATGGGGCAGTAGACGGTCTCGTAGGTAGCTAGGCCCCGTGCCATGGAGCACCTTGAAGATGGTCATCAGAACCTTGTAACGCACCCGGTAGGTCACAGGTGTTGTTGTTGTTGTTGTTGTTGTTATTTCTTTCTAAAGAACGCAAAACCTTCCCCCCAAAAGCGACAAGCCATAAAATCCACCCGCCAGCCCGCCAGGACAAAGGAAGACGCAACTGAGCCCGACACACACAGCCCAGCAACACAACGGCTCAGGAATAAGTCACGACAAACACAAAACTTTCACCCAAGGGCTTTTATGGCAAAGGGATCCTTTGGAACGTCCCTCTTAGAAACCCCAACAAAGGGGAGCTGAAATAGCGGCCGGCTCTTCAGCCACTCGCATGGCAACGGGGTGCGCAACCTGACGCAGTTTTGCGTTTCTCACACACACACGCACACACACAAAACCCACAACAAAGGACTTTGCGGGACAGTTTCCAATGGGAATTCCCAGAGCAAAAGGCAAGAGGAGGACAGCAACGGGCTTTCGCAGGCGCGCCTCGACTTACGACCCCAAAGGAGGCTAAGCGAAGCTTTCGCCACCTGGATGTTTCTCCATCTGACGACGTTTCTTCCGCCGCTAAGCGAATCGCTGCAGGGGTGGAGTCAGGGACCCCCGTTGCTAAGCCAATGGCAAGAAAGTCACCCAAGGGGGGGGGGGGAATCGCATGCAACTGTCGTAAATGCGAGTCGGTGGCCAAGAGTTTTAATTTCGATCACGGGAGGGTGGGGATGGGGCAATGGTCGTTAAGTGTGAAAAAAGGGTCACGGGTCCCTTTTTTCCCCCAATTGCCGTTGGAACTATGAACGGTCACTAAATGAACTGTCGTAAGTCGAAGACTGCCTGTACGTAAAGAGCTGCCTTAAGTTGTGGAGACCCCCTGTGGGGGGGGCAGCCTCCTGGAGTCCCGCCTTAGACACTAAAGCCGGCTGGGTGACTGTGGGCCAATCACCAGGAGACGGGGAGTTCTAGTCCCGCCTTAGACATTAAAGCTGACTGGGTGACTGTGGGCCAATCACCAGGAGACGGGGAGTTCTAGTCCCACCTTAGACACTAAAGCCGGCTGGGTGACTGTGGGCCAATCACCAGGAGACGGGGAGTTCTAGTCCCACCTTAGACACTAAAGCCGGCTGGGTGACTGTGGGCCAATCACCAGGAGACGGGGAGTTCTAGTCCCACCTTAGACACTAAAGCCGGCTGGGTGACTGTGGGCCAATCACCAGGAGACGGGGAGTTCTAGTCCCGCCTTAGACATTAAAGCTGACTGGGTGACTGTGGGCCAATCACCAGGAGACGGGGAGTTCTAGTCCCACCTTAGACACTAAAGCCGACTGGGTGACTGTGGGCCAATCACCAGGAGACGGGGAGTTCTAGTCCCACCTTAGACACTAAAGCTGACTGGGTGACTGTGGGCCAATCACCAGGAGACGGGGAGTTCTAGTCCCGCCTTAGACACTAAAGCTGGCTGGGTGACTGTGGGCCAATCACCAGGAGACGGGGAGTTCTAGTCCCGCCTTAGACACTAAAGCCGGCTGGGTGACTGTGGGCCAATCACCAGGAGACGGGGAGTTCTAGTCCCGCCTTAGACACTAAAGCCGGCTGGGTGACTGTGGGCCAATCACCAGGAGACGGGGAGTTCTAGTCCCACCTTAGACACTAAAGCCGACTGGGTGACTGTGGGCCAATCACCAGGAGACGGGGAGTTCTAGTCCCACCTTAGACACTAAAGCTGACTGGGTGACTGTGGGCCAATCACCAGGAGACGGGGAGTTCTAGTCCCGCCTTAGACATTAAAGCTGACTGGGTGACTGTGGGCCAATCACCAGGAGACGGGGAGTTCTAGTCCCACCTTAGACACTAAAGCCGACTGGGTGACTGTGGGCCAATCACCAGGAGACGGGGAGTTCTAGTCCCACCTTAGACACTAAAGCTGACTGGGTGACTGTGGGCCAATCACCAGGAGACGGGGAGTTCTAGTCCCGCCTTAGACATTAAAGCTGACTGGGTGACTGTGGGCCAATCACCAGGAGACGGGGAGTTCTAGTCCCACCTTAGACACTAAAGCCGGCTGGGTGACTGTGGGCCAATCACCAGGAGACGGGGAGTTCTAGTCCCACCTTAGACACTAAAGCCGGCTGGGTGACTGTGGGCCAATCACCAGGAGACGGGGAGTTCTAGTCCCGCCTTAGACATTAAAGCTGACTGGGTGACTGTGGGCCAATCACCAGGAGACGGGGAGTTCTAGTCCCACCTTAGACACTAAAGCCGACTGGGTGACTGTGGGCCAATCACCAGGAGACGGGGAGTTCTAGTCCCACCTTAGACACTAAAGCTGACTGGGTGACTGTGGGCCAATCACCAGGAGACGGGGAGTTCTAGTCCCGCCTTAGACATTAAAGCTGACTGGGTGACTGTGGGCCAATCACCAGGAGACGGGGAGTTCTAGTCCCACCTTAGACACTAAAGCCGGCTGGGTGACTGTGGGCCAATCACCAGGAGACGGGGAGTTCTAGTCCCACCTTAGACACTAAAGCCGGCTGGGTGACTGTGGGCCAATCACCAGGAGACGGGGAGTTCTAGTCCCGCCTTAGACACTAAAGCCGGCTGGGTGACTGTGGGCCAATCACCAGGAGACGGGGAGTTCTAGTCCCGCCTTAGACACTAAAGCTGACTGGGTGACTGTGGGCCAATCACCAGGAGACGGGGAGTTCTAGTCCCACCTTAGACACTAAAGCCGACTGGGTGACTGTGGGCCAATCACCAGGAGACGGGGAGTTCTAGTCCCACCTTAGACACTAAAGCTGACTGGGTGACTGTGGGCCAATCACCAGGAGACGGGGAGTTCTAGTCCCGCCTTAGACATTAAAGCTGACTGGGTGACTGTGGGCCAATCACCAGGAGACGGGGAGTTCTAGTCCCACCTTAGACACTAAAGCCGACTGGGTGACTGTGGGCCAATCACCAGGAGACGGGGAGTTCTAGTCCCACCTTAGACACTAAAGCTGACTGGGTGACTGTGGGCCAATCACCAGGAGACGGGGAGTTCTAGTCCCGCCTTAGACATTAAAGCTGACTGGGTGACTGTGGGCCAATCACCAGGAGACGGGGAGTTCTAGTCCCACCTTAGACACTAAAGCTGACTGGGTGACTGTGGGCCAATCACCAGGAGACGGGGAGTTCTAGTCCCGCCTTAGACATTAAAGCTGACTGGGTGACTGTGGGCCAATCACCAGGAGACGGGGAGTTCTAGTCCCACCTTAGACACTAAAGCCGGCTGGGTGACTGTGGGCCAATCACCAGGAGACGGGGAGTTCTAGTCCCGCCTTAGACATTAAAGCTGACTGGGTGACTGTGGGCCAATCACCAGGAGACGGGGAGTTCTAGTCCCACCTTAAACACTAAAGCCGGCTGGGTGATTGTGGGCCAATCACCAGGAGACGGGGAGTTCTAGTCCCACCTTAGACACTAAAGCTGGCTGGGTGACTGTGGGCCAATCACCAGGAGACGGGGAGTTCTAGTCCCACCTTAGACACTAAAGCTGACTGGGTGACTGTGGGCCAATCACCAGGAGACGGGGAGTTCTAGTCCCACCTTAAACACTAAAGCCGGCTGGGTGATTGTGGGCCAATCACCAGGAGACGGGGAGTTCTAGTCCCACCTTAGACACTAAAGCTGGCTGGGTGACTGTGGGCCAATCACCAGGAGACGGGGAGTTCTAGTCCCACCTTAGACACTAAAGCTGGCTGGGTGACTTTGGACTGGGTGGTCTCCCATCCAAGGGCTATCCTGGGAGTTTGCCTCCCCTGGGATCGCTGGGCGGTCTCCCATCCAAGGGCTATCCTGGAAGTTTGCCTCCCCTGGGATCGCTGGGCGGCCTCCCATCCAAGGGCTATCCTGGAAGTTTGCCTCCCCTGGGATCGCTGGGTGGCCTCCCATCCAAGGGCTATCCTGGGAGTTTGCCTCCCCTGGGATCGCTGGGTGGCCTCCCATCCAAGGGCTATCCTGGGAGTTTGCCTCCCCTGGGATCGCTGGGTGGCCTCCCATCCAAGGGCTATCCTGGGAGTTTGCCTCCCCTGGGATCGCTGGGTGGCCTCCCATCCAAGGGCTATACTGGGAGTTTGCCTCCCCTGGGATCGCTGGGTGGCCTCCCATCCAAGGGCTATCCTGGGAGTTTGCCTCCCCTGGGATCGCTGGGTGGCCTCCCATCCAAGGGCTATCCTGGGAGTTTGCCTCCCCTGGGATCGCTGGGTGGCCTCCCATCCAAAGGCTATCCTGGGAGTTTGCCTCCCCTGGGATCGCTGGGTGGCCTCCCACGCTTCCCCGGAGTTGCGACCGGCCGCCAAGATGGATCGCGGCGGACGTCCACGTGCTCCCGACCGGGGCCTGCCGCATCCCGCCCCTCTCCCAGCTCTACCCAATGGGCGCCCAGTACGAGTGCGCCCCTGCCTTCCGATTGGTTACCGCCCGCTCCCTTCGCCGAGGCAGGAGGAATTTTAAAAAAAGCGAACAGCCAATGGCGGGGCGAGGGCGTCGCAAGAGGCGCGTGAAGGAGGAGGGGCGGCTCCTCCATCCTATGACGGGATGTCAGGGAAGAGAGGCGGCTGGTCATTGGCCACCGGGGGGTGCGGTGGGTGGGACTTAAAGGGGGAACCCCCGTCGGGGGGCGTTGAGCAACGCTCGGAACGGCCACTGCGCCTGCGCCGGGTGTGGGATTCTCGGGGAGAGTCTTTCCTGCTGGGGAGGAGGAGCGTGAAGAGAAGCGAGAGCCGGGCCGAAAGAGAAGGGAGGTGGGGGAGGGGGCGTGGCCAGGGCGGCTCCCCGCCATTGGCCGACGGCTCCAGTCCGCGAGCGCCGGCCAGCGGGCGCGCATTGGCGCCTCCGCCGAGGTGGGCGTGGCCGACCGCGCGCTAGTGGGGGGAGGGAGGCGACGCGCCCGGCGGCGCAGGCGCAGATTGCACGCACGGCACGCACGCACGGCCGTGTGTGTGTGTTGTGTGGGGCGGGAGGGGGAAGGGCGCGCGTTCCGTGAGGGGAGGCCTCTCGCTCGCTCAGTTCGGCCGCGGAGGCTGCGGGGAGCCCGCCGGGAGAGGCCGAGGCCCCGGAGGAGGAAGGAGAAGCGCGCCTGAGCGAGCGGGCCGGGCCTTCGCGGGCCTCGGCTGAGGCCGGTCACGGTGGCCGAGCCGGAGGAGGCCGTGCCCCGCCCCGCCCCCATCCCACCACCGGTGGCGGGGGCGGCGGGGGGCAGCCAACCCTCGCGGGGCTCCTCGCCCTTGTCGGCCGCCGGGCCCATGGAGGGCCTGCCCGTGGAAGTGCGGGGCTCCAACGGGGCCTTCTACAAGGTGAGGGGGGGGGAAAGAGGAGGAGGGGTTGCCATGGCGACGGGAGGGCGGGGCCCGGTCGCCAGGGAGAGCCGGGCAAAGGGGGGGGGGCGTGGCGGGGGGGTAGAAGAAGGAAAAGCCGCGAAGGGGGCCTGCTCCACACCCGCCCCCCCAGGCCGAGGGGCAGCAGTGCGGCCTAGTGGTCCCTCTAAATGGGGGGGGGGGTCTCACCCAGTCCCCCCTCATAGGAAAGGAAGGGGGAGCTGGACCCCCCCCCCCCAATCTCCACGTGTGAAGGGAGGAGGGTCTCCCACCAGGCCTGGAAACTGTATCCCTCGGGGCTTTGATTGGCAGGGACAGGTGCCCCCTCCAGGTGGGGGGGAGGGGAGGAGGAGGAGGGGGGGGTCCAGAGGGAGGCCCTCCCTGGGGCTCCTTTCAGGCACAGACACCCCCCCCTTCACCCCTCAAAAGGCTCCTCCCACCCCCGAAAAGGGGATGAGGGTGGCTTGCCCCAATTAGGGGGGTGGGTGGGCAAAGGGGGAGTAAGTGGGGGGGGGTCTTTCAGGGACAGGTTTGACACCTTAAAAACTGCTCTTCTTCCCCCTGGTTAGGGAAGCTGCCATGTTTTTAATTTTTTAAAATCTATCTATCTATCTATCTTACATTCAGGTCCGTCTGTCTGTGTCTGTCTATCTATCTATATCCACCTCTCTGCCTTTCTATCTCATCTATCTATCTATCTATCTATCTATCTATCTATCTATCTATCTATCATCTATATCTACCTTTCTATCTCTCTCTCTCTCTTTCTCGCTCCTCTGTCTATCTGTCTGTCTATCTATCTATCATCTATATTCACTTTCTCTCTCTCTCTCTCCTATCTGTCTATCTGTCTGTCTATATATATCATCTATATCCATCTCTCTCTCTCTCTCCAATCTCTCTCTCCAATATATCTATCTGTCTATCATCTATATCCACCTCTCTCTCTCTCTCTGCCTTTCTCTATCTATCATCTATCTATTATCTATCTATCTATCTATCTATCTATCTATCTATCTATCTATCTATCTATCTATCTATCTATCTATCTATCTATCTATCTATCTATATCATCTATATCCATCTCCCTCCCTCTCTCTCTCTCTCCAATCTCTCTCCAATATATCTGTCTATCTATCATCTATATCCACCTCTCTCTCTCTCTGTGTGCCTCTATCTATCTATCTATCTATCTATCTATCTATCTATCTATCTATCTATCTATCATCTATCTATATCATCTATATCCATCTCCCTCCCCCCCTCTCTCTCCAATCTCTCTCCAATATATCTGTCTATCTATCATCTATATCCACCTCTCTCTCTCTCTCTCTGTGTATCTATCTATCTATCTATCTATCTATCTATCTATCTATCTATCTATCTATCTCTATCTATATCATCTATATCCATCTCCCTCCCCCCCCTCTCCAATCTCTCTCCAATATATCTGTCTATCTATCATCTATATCCACCTCTCTCTCTCTCTGTGCCTCTATCTATCTATCTATCTATCTATCTATCTATCTATCTATCTATCTATCTATCTATCTATCTATCTATCTATCTATCTATCTATCTCTATCTATATCATCTATATCCATCTCCACCCCCCCCCTCTCTCTCCAATCTCTCTCCAATATATCTGTCTATCTATCATCTATATCCACCTCTCTCTCTGTCTCTCTCTCTGTGCCTTTATCTATCTATCTATCTATCTATCTATCTATCTATCTATCTATCTATCTATCTATCTATCTATCTATCTATCTATCTATCTATCATCTATCTATCTATCTATCTCTATCTATATCATCTATATCCATCTCCACCCCCCCTCTCTCTCCAATCTCTCTCCAATATATCTGTCTATCTATCATCTATATCCACCTCTCTCTCTCTCTCTCTCTCTGTGCCTTTATCTATCTATCTATCTATCTATCTATCTATCTATCTATCTATCTATCTATCTATCTATCTATCTATCTATCTATCTATCTATCTATCTTTTATATCCCTCTCTCTCTCCCCGATCTCTCTTTGCTCTTTTTCCTTGTGGATTTTTACTTTCCCTGAACATTTTAACAGGTGGGTTTTTTTTGTGTCTCTCCTCCTCCCAGTCTCAGCTTCATGGGAGCCTGGGCCAAAAGCTCTGGAAAAACCAGTGGTAACCAACCCAGTGGAGAAACACCCAACTTTTCTGTTTCTCACTCACTGGCTAGGCGACCGTCTCTTAGCAAAAGGGCTTCTGTGTTGGACAGCTCCAGATTGCCCTGTCTGGTGGGTTTTTTAAGGCAGGGAGTTGTCCCTCTTCGCCTGGCCGTCCCTTTTTCTAGAAACAGACCAGTTGCTGGTTTGAAGGCCGCCTGTTCTTCAATACCTTTGCACAACCCTGCAATCTAGACATGCAGCGACGATATTGGGGTGTGTGTGTATGTAGATATATATGTATGCATATGTGTGTATATTCAAATGAGTACCTAAGAATGTGCCGTGTGAGCCTTTGTTGGTCTGCCTAGCGGAGAAATAAGTTTAGCACAATTCCAGGTTCTACTTTGGAGTAACCTAATCTAGCTGCTGCTTCTTCTTTTTATTATTGGAGGGGTGGGATGGTGTGTTTTGCTAATTTTAGACCTCCCACCTCAAGGTGGGAGCCCTGCCAGCCGGGTGTTGGACATGGAGATGGCCACAAATCAAAAGGCAGAAATCTTTTGAGGCCTAATCCTTGGCTCCCTGCGCAGGGCAGGTTATTTTCAGCCTGTTTGCATGCGCTGTGCTATGGCATCTTTATCAAGTAAGTTATTTTTAAAGGCATAAGTTTGCCATAACACGGTGTTTTTTAACCAGCAATCAGGCAGAACTCGCATGTCCTCAAAAGAACTCAATTGGCACTTGGGGAGGGGGTGGTGGAGGGGAGGCCCCTTTTCTCTTAATGCAGTCCTGAAGTCCTATGGATTTCAACTCCCAGAATCCCCCAGCCATCTCCTCCTCCCTTCCATCTTCCTCTCCTCACCTCTCTCTTCCTTTCTTTTTCTATTGTTGTAGGTCCTTTCTTTTCTCTCTCCCTCCCTTCTCTACTTCCTTCCTTCCTCCTCTCCGTTCCCTTCCTTCTTCCCTTTCCCTTCTCTTACCCCTCTCTTCCTTTCCCCCTTCCTACCCTCTCTCCTTCTCCCTTCCATCTTCCTCTCCTCTCTCCCTCTCTTCCTTTCTTTTTTCTATTGTTTTAGGTCCTTTCTTTTCTCCCTCCCTCCCTCCCTTCTCTACTTCCTTCCTTCCTCCTCTCCGTTCCCTTCCTTCTTCCCTTTCCTGTCTCCTACTTCTCTCTTCTTCTTTCCCTTCCTGCATTCTCTCCTTCTCCCGTCCATCTTCCTCTCCTCACCTCTATCTTCCTTCCATCCTCCCCTCTTCCTTTCTTTTTCTATTGTTGTAGGTGTCTCTTCCAGCTCTTAATTTTTATTTTCTTGGGGTGGCATTTCCACAGACCCAAAAATAGTTGAACACCATTTCTTGTTCCCCTTTCCTTCTCAAATCTATCCTGATTCTGTGTCCCCCCCCCCCCTTTGTATCTTATTTTTGAATGTGTGTGTGTGTGTGTTAGATTTTTGAAAAACCTAACACACACACACACAAAATTACACAACGGAACTCATGGCTTTCTGTCTAGACCAGGGGTCTGCAAAGTGGGTTCTTTTTAAGACTGGTGGACTTCAACTCCCAGAATTCCCCAGCCAGCCTGGCAGGCTGGCTGGGGAATTCTGGGAGTTGAAGTCCACCAGTCTTAAAAAGAACCCACTTTGCAGACCCCTGGTCTAGATGGTCTCTGGTGATGAGCCAAAAGGCAGAAAAGGAAACAGTATGCCTCCTCCCTTAATTGGGGCTTAACAGGGTGTTGTGACACAACCATATATGTATGTATGTATGTTAGGTTTTGAGCTGATGAATAAATAAACAAGGGAGACTAGGATAGATCTATTTCGAACTAATTATATATATATATATAAAATTTTCTTCCCCATTCTACTTGATGGCGTATTCGTACACTTTCGTAGAGGGGGATCTGCTCACTGATTCCCACCTGTCCTTTAGCTTCCTTTGAGCCTCTTGAGGTGTCTTTACTGCCCGCCGATCTTCTTTCCCCACCCTGGTCGTTTTCTGACATTGCCTGGCTGGCTCTGCACTTCTTGAAAGATGGAGTCCTGCCTTAAGTCAGCCGTCGCCCCTTCCAGGCCTAACCACTTAAGCGGAGCCCCCCTGTCAGATCCTGGGGGCGCCCAGCCGTTGGGGTTTGTGGCTTAGGGGGTAGGTGTGAGTGGGCTCCTTGTCGGTGTTTTATACCTTTTGTAAAATTTATACAGGCAGGGAATTTGCCTCGTCAGCTGCAGCTGGGCGGGATCCAAGTAGCCCTTGGCCAGGGCCCGTCCTTTCCCCCACCGCTTCTCCGAAGAGGGCTGGAGGCTGACGGACACCGGGGGCAAAGATGGCTCTGCCCCCTCGGAGACTTGGAAAGACTTTAAAAAGTCTCTTTCTAACTTCCTGCTCCTTCAGTCGGGGGCAAATGGGGGCAAATCCGTTGCCCATCCCGATTGTTCTGGTGGCGGTGGTGGGGAGTCGATCTCTCAGGGCCATGTTCTTGCCCCTTCCCATTAAAACCTTGTTAGTGCCCAAGCGACACACAGCCAGTTGTGTAGTTTTCGTAGCGCAAGCGAAGTGGAAACCTAAGGCAGAGAGAGAGAGAGAGAGATTCCCTGAAACTCTTAATGAGGTGTCACAAGCACGGCAAAGAACGCACACGCAGCAGGTTTTATTTTAGGCTGGCAACGTGCCCCCCCCCCCCGGGAGGCAGTGGGAGGGGGGCGTGTCAGGTAAAGTGAGGCAGGGGATATAAATACACCCCCTTGCCCAGCGCCAGGGTGGGTGGGGGGGCTGCTTAACTGCTCCATGAACGAAAGGGTCTTTCCCGTTAGAAGAAGCGCCCGGAAGTCCTCGACTTCACGACCACAAGCCAGCCCCAAAGGACTGCTGCTCAACGAGACCGTTGGGAGAATTCCCTCCCCCTTTGTGACGTTAACCGTTGTTAAGTGAACCGCGATGGTGAATGAATTCGGCTTCCCCGGGTTTTTTTTGCTCCAAAAGGGGATCAGCGTGACCCCCGGGACATTGCGACCGTCATCAACGCGAGTCGGCTGCCGAGCGTCTGGATTTTGATCACCTTTTCCCCCCCGCGGCCATAAGTGTGAAAAACGGCGCTCACTCGCTAAACGAAGGGTTGTAAGCTGAGGACTACCAATGGCGCTCTGAAGGGGGGTGCAGAGGCTGGTTGTTCCAACCACAGGAGAGAGTGCCCCCCCCCTCCCTCAGAGCGGGCAGAGATCCAGCCTTGGGATCTCTTGCCCAACCACAGGGCATGGGACCTTGGAGGTCTTCTAGTCCAGGGGTCTCCAACCTTTGCAACTTTAAGTCTGAAGGACTTCAGCTCCCAGAATTCTCCAGCCAGCTTTGGAGACTCCTGGCCCAGGCCCTGACACTGACAGCTTTGCTGGCTGGAGAAGTCTGGGAGCTGAAGTCCTTCAGACTTAAAGTTGCAAAGGTTGGAGACCCCTGGCCCAGGCCCTGACACTGACAGCTTTGCTGGCTGGAGAATTCTGGGAGCTGAAGTCCTTCAGACTTAAAGTTGCAAAGGTTGGAGACCCCTGCTCTAGGGTAGCTCCACTGGGCAACAAACCCTCTTCTAGCCAACATTGCCAACCAAGAAGTGGCTTCTGAGGTTACCGGATCTGCCGTCTACCCGTCATCCCCTTTTAAGAGTTTTAAGTTTATTATGTTTGAAGTGTATTCGTTTTTTTTAATACCGCCCTACTCCCGAAGGACTCAGGGCGGTGTACAGCCAAAGTAAAACAGATATATAAAAGTTAAACAACAGTTTTTAAAAACCCTATTAGGTAATTTGGCCTCTCATAAAATTAAAAAACGCCCTGAATCCCCCCCCCAGCCAGCCTTGCTTGAATTCTGGGCGTCGAAGTCCCATTTGCCCAAACGTGGGGAACGCGGCCTTCGCTTCCGTTAGCGGCTGTGGTGACCTATCGACGCGGCTGGGGTAGTTTGGAGCACGGGAAGTGGCATATCTGCCCCCTCCCCTTGCAGTTGGGCAGCTGGCAGAGCAACCCCCCCCCTCCCTCCCACCTGTTCCTTCTGTCATCATTCGAACACGCAGCGCCTTTTGCTCTCAGCCCAGTCCAAATTCAGGACATGTTCTCCCCCCCCCCCCCTCAAGGATAAATCTTCCTGCCTGGCTTTGTTAACAACGGGTGCCCGTCTGGCGAGGGGCGGGCTGGGCGAAGCAGGGGCGTCCGGTGTTAAAAGTTAGCCATTCTTTGGCATCTGGGGGGAACAGGAATCCAGTAGAGAGGGTTTGTAGCTTAGGGCTGAACTGGTGTGTGTGTGTGTGGGTCCCTGGTGCTCTCTGAGCTTGGGGGGGGGGGGGGGTGTTTCCTTGCAGATATAAATTGAATAAAATAAAATAAGACGTTTCGTGACCCAGCTAGGGAACCTCATCAGCGCTGGAAGGGAGTGGGGTTTGCAGAGAAGTGGCTTTCTCGCACACGTTTCATTACCCAAACTAATAACATTATCAGTGGTGGAAGGAGGAAGAGTGGGGGGGGGGGGTTAATGGAGAGAAGGAGGAAGAGGGGAGGAGGAAGGAGATGAAGAAGACTGTGGGGTCCTTGGGGGTCTCTGAGCTTCATGGTTTCCTTGTGGACGTTTCGTGACCTAACTAGGGAACATCATCCGTGCTAGCTGGTTATAAGGGCTGCAAAGGTTTTAGAGGAATCTGGTTAAGTTTATTTTTTATTCTTTTGCATACAATTGTAGATAGATAGATAGATAGATAGATAGATAGATAGATAGATAGATAGATAGATAGATAGATAGATAGATAGATAGATAGATAGATGAGAGAGAGGGGGAGGAAGATGTATATAGATGAGGTAGATAGATAGATGATAGATAGATAGATAGATAGATAGATAGATAGATAGATAGATAGATAGATAGATAGATAAATGATAGATAGATAGATAGATAGATGATAGATTGATAGATAAATGATAGATAGATAGATAGATAGATAGATAGATAGATGATAGATTGATAGATAAATGATAGATAGATAGATAGATGATAGATTGATAGATAAATGATAGATAGATAGATAGATAGATAGATAGATAGATAGATGATAGATTGATAGATAAATGATAGATAGATAGATAGATGATAGATTGATAGATAAATGATAGATAGATAGATAGATAGATAGATAGATAGATAGATAGATAGATAGATGATAGATTGATAGATAAATGATAGATAGATAGATGATAGATTGATAGATAAATGATATAGATAGATAGATAGATAGATAGATAGATAGATAGATAGATGATAGATTGATAGATAAATGATAGATAGATAGATGATAGATAGATAGATAGATGATAGATAGATAGATAGATAGATAGATAGATGATAGATTGATAGATAAATGATAGATAGATAGATAGATAGATGATAGATTGATAGATAAATGATAGATAGATAGATAGATAGATAGATAGATAGATAGATGATAGATTGATAGATAAATGATAGATAGATAGATGATAGATTGATAGATAAATGATAGATAGATAGATAGATAGATAGATGATAGATTGATAGATAAATGATAGATAGATAGATAGATAGATGATAGATAGATAGATAGATAGATAGATAGATGATAGATTGATAGATAAATGATAGATAGATAGATAGATAGATAGATAGATAGATAGATGATAGATTGATAGATAAATGATAGATAGATAGATAGATAGATAGATAGATAGATAGATAGATTCACATAGTTCTTGTTCTTCTTTACATTTGTCATTCTTATACATTTGTTATTCCATATAAAAGGTTATAATATACAATTTGGGCTGCTTTATTTATCATCCCTTCGGCCTCTTGGAACCCCACCTTATTTTCCCTTTCTTTTCTCCCTCCCTCCCTCCTCTCCTTTCTTCCTTCCTCCTCTCCTTTCCCTTCTTCCCTTGCCTTTCCCCTACTTCTCTCTTCCTTTCCCCCTTCCTACCCTCTATCCTTTTTCTTTCCATCTTCCTCTCCTCTCCCCCTCTCTTCCTTTCTTTTTTCTATTGGTGTAGGTCCTTTTCTTTTCTCCCTCCCTTCTCTCCTTTCTTCCTTCCTCCTCTCCTTTCCCTTCCTTCTTCCCTTATCTCTCCTCTACTGCTCTCTTCCTCTTCCCCTTCCTGCCTTCTCTTCTTCTCCCTTCCCTCTTTCTCTGCTCACCTCTATCTTCCTCCCTTCCTCTCCTCTCTTCCTTTCTTTTTCTATTCTTGTGGGTCTTTTCATTCCTCCCTCCCTCTCTACTTCCTTCCTTCTCTCCTTTCCCTTCCTTCTTATTTATTTATTTTATTTTATTTATGTTATTAAATTTATACCCTTCCCTTTCCTCTCTCCTACTCCTCTCTTCTTCTTCCCCTTCCTGCCTTCTCTCCTTCTCCCTTCCCTCTTTCTCTCCTCCCCTCTCTCTTCCTCCCCTCCTCTCTTCCTTTCTTCTTCTGTTGTTGTGGTTGTCTCTTTTCAGCTCCCAATTTATATTTCCTTGGGACGGCATTCCCGCAAACCCAGTTGTGGCTTGATATCATTCCTGACTCTCCCCCTCGAAGATACGCTTGTATATTAGCACTTTATAGGAAAGTCAGGTTTTGAGGGGTATTGAATCCCCCATCGCTTGCTTGGGTGGTATTAACTGGGCAACTGGGAAGTTGGCTCCTGGCCCTGGAAAGTGGAGGGGAAGCCACTCCCAATCAATCGATGGGAAGGAGTCAGGGGGGGGCCTTGCTCTGATTTGGGGGGAGGGGCTTCCTCTAAGCCACGTCCCCTTATGGACCAGTTATCCAGAATGCACGTCTGGGAACCCATGACGAGAAATAGGTGGGTGAGAAGAGCAGCCAAATTCTCCCCACTTTGACCTCGTGCATGAAGCTGAACTGGGGGGGGGGCAGGGGTATGCAGACAGCCCCCCCCCCCCCTTGGGACTTCTCCACACCTGTTGCAAGGACCCGATTGGCTGTTCCAGCCAATCCCCAGAGCCCAAAAGGCAAGGTGTCCGAACACAAAAGAGAGTTTTGTATAGTTGGGAGACCCTCTCCGTACTCTGGGGGTGCAACCTTTGACCCCCCCAACCCAGGTGAGCTCTGTTTGGAGGGGCATTTTTGCTGGGTTAACAATCCGGCAGATTGCACAACACGGTTAGTTTACCCTCCTAACTTCTACAGGTGTAAAAGTTGCCGATTTTTGTGTCTCTCTCGCTGGCCCAGAAAAGATGATTTATTTTTTTTGCAAAATCACAGTTGCCCATCGTGTCCCACACATATACACTAGTGACTCTAACACCTGATTTACCCCAAGCCTCGATTTCCCCGTTGTTGGTTCCAGGATGCTCCCTCCTCGGTCCAGCTCGGTGGTCTCCTTGCTTGTTTGGCGTGGGGTGGGGGATGATAGGGGTGGTCTCTGCGCTTTGCTTACAACTTTAGAGCTTTAAATGGGGTGGGTAACACAAAGCTTTTTTGTCGTCTTCTCCTGCAGGGTTTTGTGAAAGATGTGCACGAAGATTCGGTCACGATATCCTTCGAGAACAAGTGAGTGACACACACACACCCCTTCTCCCCTCCCCACCCCCCAACATGGTCTCTCTGTCACAGAAAGCAGGGAAAGAGCTGGCAAAGGCAGACCCTCCCCTCTTGTTGAGTGGGTAGCTTTTGGGGCAGGGGGATTCAGAAGACCGCTAAAGCAGGGGTCCCCAACCTTTGCAACTTTAAGTCTGAAGGACTTCAGCTCCCAGACTTCTCCAGCCAGCTTTTTCCATCGGTTTGCCTTATTTTGTTTACCGACTGGCGGGCCCTTCTCACCGAAGGCGGCTCTGGGTGGCACAACAGCCAACGGGTGGGAACCTCTATGGAGATATAAAAGAAAACATAAAAAGTCACCCTGAAAGGAAATATTAGGCAGATATAAATCATTTTATTTTGCAGTGGGTATTGAACAGGTGACATTAGTGATGGGTAATGTATTATAATATAATATAGTATACTATATAATTAATATAATATAATATAATTTAATATAATGGCACATTTTTTATGTATCGAATGATATTTGTGATACGTTTTAAAATGGTCAGTTGACGGAGTTTCAGGTTTAATGAATAAAAGTTGTTTATTGTATTATAATAATAATAATTATTATTATTAACTTTATTCATTAAACAAGAAACTCAGTCAACTGAACATTTAAAGATGTGTCACAAATACCATTGAGTGATGCTGATGGTTGAAAGGGGTTGGTGCCAGCATCCTAGGTCTCAACCAAGTTTCTTCTTCTTCCCCTCTTCCTCCTCCTCTTCTCCTTTCCTCCTCTTTCCTTCCTCCTCCTTTTCTTCTTTTCCTTTCCCCCTTCTCCTCCTCCCTTTTTCCTCCTTCTTCTCTTCCTTCTCCTCCTTCCTTCCTTATCTTCGTCCTTCTTCTCCTCCTCCTTCTTTTTCCTCCTTCCTTCTCTTCCTCCTTGTCCTCTTCTTCCTCCCCCTTCCTCCTCTTCTCTTCCTCTCTCCTCCTCCTCCTTTTTCCACCTCCTCCTCCTTTTTCCTCCTCTTCCTCCTCCTTCTTACTGATAGCTAGGATGCTGGCAGCAACCCATCTCAACCCTCAGTGCCAGTTTGTGAGACATTTTTAAATTGACTTTGAGTTTTATCTTTAATGAATGAAAGAGAGAAGAGCTCTCAGCACTGAGCAGAAGTAACGCCTTGAGCCCATTCCTGGTCTCCTGCCTGAGGAGGGAGGGGGCTGGACTGGATCAGGGCTCACCAACCTTTCGGGCCTTAAAATTCAGAATTTTAAATCCCACCAATATGATTTAAAAAACAAACAAACCAGACAGATAGTATTTAGTGCAATATTTAAAAAGGGCAAGGGCCACCAGTTGGTGAGCACTGGACTAGATGACCTCCCAGGTCCCCTTCTTGACTCTGTCATATCAGTCAGCGGAACTCCCTGCCTCCAGAAGTTGAGGCTTCCCCCATCACAGGAGGGTGGTTTTTTCCCCCCAGAAAAGGCTGGGCAGCCATTTGGTCTTGAACGGCCGAGGGCTCTCCTGCTTGAGCAGGGGGCTGGACTAGAGGGCCTCTGAGGGCCCTTCCCTTCCGTTTTTTCTCTGGATTTGTGAGAAGGGAGGAGCTGATTGACTTTCTCTCTCTGTCTCTCTCTGTCTCTTTCTCTCTCTCTCTCTCTCTTTCTCTCTCTTTCTCTTTCTCTCTCTCTCTCTCTCTCTCTCTCTCCTCTCTCTCTCTCTCTCTCTCTCTCTCTCTCTCTCTCTCTCTCTCTCTCTCTCTCTCTCTGTATAGAGATAAGAATGAGAGTGTTCCAAATTCTTGGCCCAGCCACAACGAAATGACTCAGGGCATCCCGCAGCAGCTGAGCCCTGTTGCAGGAGGGGAGGGGAGGGGTCTGCCTGCCCTCCAGCCTCTCTGCTCCCCACGCTTGGGGGGGGGTCTCAGCCCAAGGCCGTTTCATGGAAGCAGCTGCTGCCTGCCCACCTGCCCATCTTTCTTCCTGGGGGTGGGGGGGGGCTAAGCTGGCAGCCCTGCAGCACCATGGCCAGTTCCCAGGGCTGCAGGCGGCTGGGAGCAGCGGGGAAGGAGGGAGGGGGGAGGAGGAGGAGGAGAAGGAAGAAGAGGAGGAGGAGGAGGAAGAGAAGGAGAGGAGGAGGAGAAGGAAGAGGAAGAGAAGAAGAGGAAGAGAAGGAAGAAGAGGAGAAGGAAGAGGAAGAGGAGGAAGGGAAGAAGAAGGAAGAAGAGGAGAAGGAAGAAGAAGAGGAAGAGAAGGAAGAAGAAGAGAAGAATAGGAGAAGAGAAGAAGAGGAAGAGAAGAAGGAAGAAGAGGAGGAGGAAGGGAAGAAGAAGGAAGAAGAAGAAGAGAAGAAGGAAGAAGAGGAGAAGGAGGAGGAAGGGAAGAAGAAGGAGGAAGAAGGAGGAAGAAGAAGAGGAGGAGGAGGAGGAAGAGGAGGAGGAGGAGAAGAGGAGGAGGAGGAGGAAGAGGAGGAGGAGAAGGAGAGGAGGAGGAGAAGGAAGAAGAGGAAGAGAAGGAAGAAGAGGAGAAGGAAGAGGAAGAGGAGAAGGAAGAGGAAGAAGAGAAGGAAGAAGAAGGAAGAAGAAGAGGAAGAGAAGAAGGAAGAAGAGGAGGAAGAGGAGGAAGGGAAGAAGAAGGAAGAAGAAGGAGGAAGAAGAAGAAGAGGAGGAGAAGGAGGAAGAAGAAGAGGAGGAGGAGAAGGAAGAGGAGGAAGGGAAGAAGAAGGAAGAAGAAGAGAAGAAAGAAGAAGAGGAAGAGAAGGAAGAAGAGAAGAAGAGGAGGAAGAGAAGAAGGAAGAAGAGGAGAAGGAAGAGGAAGAGGAGGAAGGGAAGAAGAAGGAAGAAGAAGAGGAAGAGAAGGAAGAAGAGGAGGAAGAGAAGAAGAGGAAGAGAAGAAGAAAGAAGAGGAGAAGGAAGGAGGAAGAGGGAGGAAGAAGAAGGAAAAGAGGAGAAGAAGGAAGAAGAGGAGGAGAAGAAGGAAAAAGAGGAGGAGAAGGAAGAAGAAGAGGAGGAGGAGGAGGAGAAGTGGTCATAGTAGTAATCAGGATGATGCCAGGAGGGGCTCCTCTCCTTCTCCTTCTCCTCCTTCCTCTTCCTCCTCTCTGCCTGCCATTCCCCCCTCCGCTCTTCTCCGGCTCCTGCGTGTGGAGTTTTGACCTTCTCATCCCTGCTGAAATCAACCTCCAGGGCCAATCGGGGCTTGCTCCCATCCGCCGATTCGGGGAGCCTGGGAGGAGGACAAGGGGCGCCCCCCCCCTCCCTCCTTTCCAGCTTCCAGCCGGGACTCCAACGCTCGGCCCCTGAAAAGGGGGGCTTCTGCAGAGAGCTGGAACACACAGCGATAGGCTGGTGGGGACCTCCCAGGTCTTCTAGCCCAGCCCCCTCTGCTCAAGCAGGAGACACCCCCTCCCTCCCCCCACCGTAGACCATTCCAGCCCAATGCCCCCCTCCTCTGATTCCCCCCCCCCTCCCCTCCCGAAGCCTGGGGGCTTCTCGGCTCCTGGTCCTTGCTGATGGCGCCTTGCCTGTTTTTCCCCAGCTGGCAACCGGAACGCCAGATCCCTTTTGGGGACGTGCGACTGCCCCCACCCACCGATTACAGCAAAGACATCTCGGAAGGGGACGAGGTGGAGGTGAGCCCCCCGGGTGTTTTTTGGGGGGGGGGGAGAGCAGGGCGGGGCTGGAGGGGAGGGGCTGGCTGGGCTCAACCCTTGTGTCTTTGCAGGTGTATTCCCGCGCCAACGAACACGAACCCTGCGGCTGGTGGCTGGCCAGAGTCCGATGATGAAGGGGGACTAAGTCTCGGGACAGCAGCCCTCCCCCCCTCTCTCTCCTTCTTTCCCTTTCTTTCTTTCCTCCTTCCTTCCCTCCCTCTTCTTCTTTTCCTTCCCTCTCCCTCCTTCTTTCCATCCTCCTTCCCATTCTCCCTTCCCTTTCTCCCTCCCTTCTTCCTCCCACCTTCCTTCCTTCCTTGTTCTCTTCTTCTTTCCCATTCTCCCTCCCTCCTTCTTCCCCTTCCTTCCCCCTCGCACCTTCCTTCCTTCTTTCCCTTTTACCCTCCCTTCCCCCTTCCTCCTCCCACATTCCCCCCTCCCACTCTCTCTCTCTCTCTTCTTCCCCTTCCCACCTCCTTCCTTCCCTTCCTTCTTTTCCCTTTTACCCTCCCTCCTCCTTACCCCCTTCTTCCTTCCCATTCTCCCTCCCTCTTTCTTCTTTCTCCCTCCCCTTCCTTTCTTTCACTTCCTTCCTCCCCTCCTTCTCCCTCCCTCTCTCTTCTTCTTTCCCTTTCTCCCTCCCTCCCTCCTTCTTCATACTTTCACTCTCCTTCTTTCCATCCTTCCTTCCCTCCCTCCTTCCCATTCCTCCTTCCCTTTCTCCCTCCCTTCTTCCTTCCCTCCCTCCTGCTCTCTCTCTCTCTTCTTCCCCTCCCACCTTCCTTCCTTCTTTTTCTTTCACCCGCCCTCCTTCCTTTCCCCTCCTTCCTTCCCTTTCTCCCTCCCCTCCTTCCTTCCCTCCCTCCCGCTCTCTCTCTCTTCTTCTCCCTCCCACCTTCCTTCCTTCCTTCTTTCCCTTTCACCCGCCCTCCTTCTTTCCCTCCTTCCTTCCCTTTCTCCCTCCCTCCTTCCCTATCCTTCCCCCTCCCTCCTTCCTTCCTCCCTCCCGCTCTCTCTCTCTTCTTCTCCCTCCCACCTTCCTTCCTTCCTTCTTTCCCTTTCACCCGCCCTCCTTCTTTCCCTCCTTCCTTCCCTTTCTCCCTCCCTCCTTCCCTATCCTTCCCCCTCCCTCCTTCCTTCCCTCCCTCCCGCTCTCTCTCTCTTCTTCTCCCTCCCACCTTCCTTCCTTCCTTCTTTCCCTTTCACCCGCCCTCCTTCTTTCCCTCCTTCCTTCCCTTTCTCCCTCCCTCCTTCCCTATCCTTCCCCCTCCCTCCTTCCTTCCCTCCCTCCCGCTCTCTCTCTCTTCTTCTCCCTCCCTCCCACCTTCCTTCCTTCTTTCCCTTTCACCCGCCCTCCTTCTTTCCCTCCTTCCTTCCCTTTCTCCCTCCCTCCTTCCCTATCCTTCCCCCTCCCTCCTTCCTTCCCTCCCTCCCGCTCTCTCTCTCTTCTTCTCCCTCCCACCTTCCTTCCTTCCTTCTTTCCCTTTCACCCGCCCTCCTTCTTTCCCTCCTTCCTTCCCTTTCTCCCTCCATCCTTCCCTATCCTTCTTTCCCTTTCCCCCTCCCTCCCTCCCCACTTCTCTCTTTCTCACTCCCCACCTTCCAGTTGCAATATTTAGACAGATGTTGCCCTGCTTGTCTCCTTGGGGGAGTTTTCTTACCCGCCCACCCCAGTTGCCCGTTGCTAGAGCTGCCCCCTTCCCTTCTCCCTCGCTCACCCTCCTCTGCCTCCTGCCCTCTCTTGCAGTTCTACGTCATAGAGTACGCGGCCTGTGACGCCATCTACAACGAAATCGTCACCTTGGAGCGGTTGCGGCCCGTCAACCCCAGCAAATTGGCCACCAAGTGCAGCTTCTTCAAGTGCACCATTGCCGTCCCGGAGGACCTCAAGGAGGCGTGAGTGTCCCCCACGCAGGCGGGCATCGCCCACCGTGGGCCAAAGCTGGGCTTTGGTGGGGGAGAGTAGGGTGGGGCTCCCAGGGGGCTTCGGCTGGTGGGCCGCCGCCTTCCTCCCAAGGTTGGCTCCTTGGGCTTCGGAACAGGGGTGGCCAACCTCTGCCAGTTTGAAGACGGGCGGACTTCAACTCCCAGAATCCCTCAGCCAGCGCACGTGCGCTGGCTGAGGGATTCTGGGAGTTGAAGTCCGCCCGTCGTAAAGGGGCCAAAATTGGAGGCTCCTGGGTTAAGCTCCCTTGGCCATGCTTTCTTAACGTACGGCCATAACTGAGCCCCAAATATCTGTGGTTAAGGGAGGCATTTGTGAAGTGAGCTTTACCCCATTTTTGTGACTTTTCTTGCCACTACCGTTAAGTGAATCCTTGCAGTTGGGGAAGCAAGGCACGGTTGTTAAGTGTCTTTCTGTCTATATCTCTGTCTCTATCATCTATCTATCTATCTGTCTATCTAATCTCTCTCTCTCTCTCTCTCTCTCTCTTTATCTATCTATCTATCTATCTATCTATCTATCTATCTATCTATCATTTCTCTCTGTCTCTATCATCTATGTCTGTCTGTCTGTCTATATCTATCATCTCTCTCTCTCTATATATATATATATATATATATAATCTCTCTCTATCATCTATCTATATATCTATCATTTCTCTGTCTATCTATCATCTGTCTGTCTGTCTGTCTATATCTATCATCTCTCTCTCTCTCTCTCTCTCTCTCTCTCTCTCTCTCTCTCTCTCTCTGTATATATATATATATATACTCTCTCTCTATCATCTATCTATCTATCTGTCTATGTTTATCTATGTTAAGACATAAACCCATAGATCAATAGAGACAGATATTTTTATGTTTCCTTACGAAACCTCTTTGCAAGGGAAAACCCAGTTGCCTCCTGGGAAACCCCCCCCTCCCCACCACCACCTTTTGGTCTGTTTCCGCATTCCTTCTAAATTGCCTCTTTGCCCCCCCGCCCCTCTTCCCCCCCCCCAACCCACAGCTGCTCCAGTGAAAACGTGCACAAGGAATTCAAGAAGGCGGTGGGGGCAGACTCCATCTTCCTCAGTCCCACCAGCAGCGAACTCATCATCCTGGTAAGAAGCCACTGGGGCGTCCGTCCGTCCATCTGTCCATCCCAGCGTGGTACAACATTCTTCCCCCTAAGGCCAGTATTTCTCAACCGTGGCGACTTTTAAGTCCTGTGGACTTCAATTCCCAGAATCCCCCAGCCAGCTATGGGAGTTGAAGCCCACAGGACTTAAAGTCGCCAAGGTTGAGAAACCCTGCCCTAAGGAATGCCCAGTCCTCGACTTAACGACGATAGTTGCCCCCCCCCCCCCCCAATTTCCATTCCTAAAGCAAAAAAAACAGTTATTCAGTGAGCCACGCCCAATTTTACAACCCTCCTCCCCTCCCCTGGTTGTTCGGTAAATTGCCACTGTCGTTAAGCGACCCGTGCGGTCTTTAAGCGAATCCAGCTTCCCAGGCCAGAAAGCAGCCAGGAAGGGCCGTCCCGGGACTCCCCGGGGCACTGCGACGGTCATAAATGCAGACCAAGCACCCAAAATTGCGACCAGAGAGACGCTGGGATGGTCGTCCATGTGAAGTCGCTTTTTTTTCACGCCAAGCGGCCAGTAAACCCTTGGTCGTAAGTCAAGAACTACCCCTAGTAGTTGGGCTAAGCGCTGCTCTTGACTGCCCTCTGGTGGCCGCGGGTAAGAAGGACTGTTAAATTCAGCAATGACTCCGTGCAAACTTCCTGTGGTTGGTGAGTGAGGATCAAGGATCCCAGATCTCTCTGATTCCAGCATCGGAATAATAGAACCACAGATTCCTAAGGCAACGGAGGACTGTCAGCTTGTGTCTCCTGGCCTTGAAGGTCACCTTCCTTGTGGCCGTCCCGTTGGCCGGCCGCGTTTCGGAGCTGGGATCCAGGGGAACTCCGTGGACAGTTGGCCCATTGGCCGAGAGCTTGCATCGCTAAGGCCTTCCCAGATCCCAAATTCCCGGGTGATGTTGGGTCAGGATCCCAGATCTCTTTGATTCTAATTCAAAGAGTTTGCTCTCCTGCCCCAAGACCACCCTGGACATCGTCCGGCAGTCTTTCCGTCATTAGAATAAGTAGAATAACCGAGTTGGAAGGGACCTTGGAGGTCTTCTAGACCACCACCACCCCTCTTGTGACGCAGAGGAACCTATACCCTTATTTCAAATAAGTGACTGTCCAGCCTCTTCTTGAAAGCCTCCGGTGTTGGGAGCGCTCACAACTTCTGGTGGCGAGTAGTTCCACGGGCCAATTGTCCCCACGGTCAGGAAATTTCTTCTTAGTTCTAGGTTGCTTCTCTCCTTGATTAGCCGGGCCGGTTCCTATCGATTCCTTCCACGAGTCGAGCTCGGAAGGACTAAATTGTGGGTGGGTGGTCCCCTAAGGCAAGGGTCTCCAACCTTTGCAACTTTAAGTCTGAAGGACTTCAGCTCCCAGAATTCTCCAGCCAGCAAAGCTGTCAGTGTCAGGGCCTGGGCCAGGGGTCTCCAACCTTTGCAACTTTAAGTCTGAAGGACTTCAGCTCCCAGACTTCTCCAGCCAGCAAAGCTGTCAGTGTCAGGGCCTGGGCCAGGGGTCTCCAACCTTTGCAACTTTAAGTCTGAAGGACTTCAGCTCCCAGACTTCTCCAGCCAGCAAAGCTGTCAGTGTCAGGGCCTGGGCCAGGGGTCTCCAACCTTTGCAACTTTAAGTCTGAAGGACTTCAGCTCCCAGACTTCTCCAGCCAGCAAAGCTGTCAGTGTCAGGGCCTGGGCCAGGGGTCTCCAACCTTTGCAACTTTAAGTCTGAAGGACTTCAGCTCCTTCAGACGTAAAGTTGCAAAGGTTGGAGACCCCTGCCCTAAGGGTCTCCCATGCACCCAAAGTGGAGGGGGACTTTGGGGCACCCTAAGCTGACTTTTGAGGTTCCTGCTGGCCAAGGATTATGGGGAGGCGAGACTAGGCAGAGGGCTCCCAATTTGTAACCTCATCGCATTCCTTCTGCCCCCTCTTTAAGAGAAGATCAGATCTGGAAGGGCTCTCAGAGGTCCTCTAGTCCAACCCTCTGCTCAAGCAGGAGACCCTACACCATTCCACACCACTGGCTCTCCAGGCTCTTCTTGAAAACACTCCCACACGACTTCCGGTGGCAAGCCGTTCCACGGGTGCATGGCTCCTCGGATATTCCTCATCTGGTCGACATAAATATATTTCCTGTAAATTGGATTCCAAACTGTGCTTCTCTTGAACTCTTCGGCCGGTGATCTTTTTACGCTGGTAATCCAGTCGGTCGCTTTGCCGATCTGACCCAAAGAGCCCAAATCCCAGAGGAATTTCTCGAGTGGAGCTTCTGATTTTTTAACAATATTGATAATGATGATGATGATAAATAATAATAATAATAATAATAATAATAATAATAATAATAATAATAATAATAATAATAATAATAATAATAATAATAATCTTTATTGTCATTGTACTAAAATAACCAGATCAGGGGTGGTTTTTGTGTGTGTGTCTCTGGGTTGCGGAGAGTTGCCTTCCTCCTTGTGAAACTGACTCCTGCCGGTCCAGGGACAGGGAGTTCCACCTGCTTTTCCTTCTCTGTCCCCCCCCACCCCCTTTTTAGTCCACGAACGAATCCACCGTCAAGCGGGCGTCCCTGCTGGGCGACATGCACCTGCGCAGCATCCGGACGAAGCTCATGCTGATGTCGCGCAACGAGGAGGCCAACAAACACTTGGAGGTCCGAGAGGGATTGGGGGGGGGAAGCAGATGGGGAGAGGCTGGGGGTGGTGGGGGGTCTTGGCCTGGAAGCAGCGGCTCAACACACCCACCCACCCTCTCCCAGTTGAAAGCACAGGTATATTTGCATTTGGGAGCCCCAAAGGTTTAGGATCCGGTCCTGCAGCCGTTGGGAAGAGCCCCCCATCCTCACTGCCAGCCCCCTGTCAGCCTCTGCTTTTGCTCTGCTTTTGCCTGCATAGGCTGACATGTTGAAAAGGGGGGAAGGCTGGGGGTTACTAAGCTACTAAGGGGGCAGTAGAGAGAGGCGGTTACGGTTGTTATCACATTCAGCTAACGAACTGCATTCCATTCTGATGATGACCCTGGGAAGGAGCTGCACCTGATGTCGTGGCTGACTTTGCATTGGACAACATGCTGGGGTCAAAGGGGGGAGGTTGGGTTATGCTTTGTTACGTATGTTGCGCGCCTAAATGTTTCATTCCTTGCTTGACTTTGGCGGAAGCCTCATCATTATCAGTAAAAGTAGCCTTGAACTTTCTAACTGAAGTCAAGTGTGTTCTTTCTTGATGATTGATGGAAACAGTCATGACACCCCCCATTTCACACGGCTCCCCCTCTTTTCTCGCAGACGAGCAAGCAGCTGGCCTCGGCCTTCCAGGAGGAGTTCACCGTGCGCGAGGACCTGATGGGCCTGGCCATCGGCACCCACGGCGCCAACATCCAGCAGGCCCGCAAAGTGGCGGGGGTCACGGCCATCGAGCTGGACGAAGACACCTGCACCTTCCGCATCTACGGAGAGGTGAGGGGGCCGATGCGCGGGCGGGCGTGTGTGTGTCGGGGATCCAGCACCCTCTCCCACCCAGCAAGCCTGGCTGGGCACCCTCCCTCACTCTCTCTCGCCCCCTCCAGAGCCAGGAAGTCTGTGCTGGGCAGGGAGGGAGGGAGGGAGGGGGCACGAATGCCAGGAGGGGGCCCTTAGGGTCAGTTGGCCGAAGCAACCTCTGGAGCTGAACGGGTTTTTCTGTCCAACGAAACTACGATCGATTAATTCTGACCACACCATCCAGGGGACATACCACAACGGTCATAAGTCTGACAAACTCCTCTTTTTCCATGCTGTCGTAACTTTGAACGGCCACTAAGTGGACCGTTGTAAGTCGAGGACCGCCTGTAAGCATTTGCCCATGTGACAGCTCCAGAGAGAGAGAGAGAGAGAGAGGAGGAAGAGAGGCAGAGAGGATGGACTGCTCCTCAGTGGGAGGAGGGTGGGGGGAAGGAGCCGGGCTGCCCAGAGGGAGGAGGCTCCCTCCGTTGACCAACCCCTGGGCCACTAACCTGAGGACGCCCGGCCTCTGCAGGACGCTCCTGTGGCTCCTGGCGTCGTAAGGGTGAGTCGGTGGTCTCTCCGTTTTCCCCTTAGACCCCCGAAGCCTGCAAGCAGGCCAGGAACTTCCTGGAATTTTCGGAGGATTCGGTCCAGGTGCCCCGAAATCTGGTCGGTGAGTAACGCAAGACCCCTTCATCCCCCTCCCCAAATATATATTTCCCCCCAAAATAAGACCCATCTGGAAATTATAGCACGATTTATTTCCAGGAGCCTCATAATATAAGCCCTACCCCTGCGCGGGCCAAAGGTGGCATGCCGAGCCCTCTCAGTGCGCCAGCCGCCTGGTCTTCGCGCATGCTGGAGCACTGGACACCCCAAGGCCAGCGGTTGGGCACGCATGCGTGTGCCAGAACCCCGAAGAGCAGGGTGGTCTTTGGGTTTCATGCTCTCTGGCACGTTCCGGTTTGAGTCCCTCTGTGCCGAAAAGGCTCCTCATCACTGCCCTACCCCCCCCCCCCAAAATAAGCCCCAGTTAAGCTCATCAGCCGTACGGGGACATTTTTCTACCGTGTCTCCCTGAAAATAAGACCTGCCGTATTTTTCGGACTATAAGACGCAGCGTGATTTTGAAGAGGCAAAAGAGTCTCGGCGCTCTGCAGGTCTTCCAAACCCTCCGCACCTCCGTTCCTGTCGGGGGGTGGGGGTGGGGGTGGTAGGCCAAAAATGCTGCCCCTCGGTGTATAAGACACACCAAATTTTTCACCCTCTTTTTTTGAGGGGGGGGGGGAAAGGTGCGTCGTATACGCCGAAAAATACGGTAACCGGAAATAAGCCCTACTGCATCCTCTGGAGCCCAAAAAACGAATATATAAGAGCCGGTCTTGTTTTCAGGGGAAATACTTGCTTGATCGGCAGCACCAGACAGCCGCTTGGGTGGCTGCTTAATCGGGCTCTCCCGACCCCTCCCATGCCAGCTGGGGGATTCTGGGAGTTGGGGGACCCCCCCCCCCGGGGGGGGCTGTGCGGAGTAGCTCCCCGGCCTCCGAGCGGAACATCCCTTCTGGCCACGTGACTTAGGTGCCTCCTCGGGGGTGCCATCTCGTCACCCTCCAAGGCAAGACGGCACCCCCGTTCTGCTGAGCGCCCAGCTGGGGAGCCTGGGGCAGCCCCTGGTGAGGGGAAGGGGTCCCGGCCCCCCTGTGCGTTCTCTGAACGGCCCCGCTTGCTCCCTCCCCCTCTCTCCGCAGGGAAGGTGATCGGCAAGAACGGGAAGGTCATCCAGGAGATTGTGGACAAATCGGGCGTGGTCCGAGTGCGGGTGGAAGGGACAACGACAAGAAGAACCCCCGGGAGGAGGTAACGTTGGGCCCCTGGTGGGGCCACCCACTTCCCTCGGCCCCCTCCCCTCTCTTCACAACAGAGTCCTTTAGTAGCTCAGGGGGGAACTAGGAGGCTCCTCGCTGCTTGCGGGCGTTTCATGACCCAGCTGGGTTGATGATGCCATCATGACCAGCGCACTGAGGGTGTTCCCTAGTTGGGTCATGCAACGACTGCAAGGAAATTACCCAGTTCAGGGAGCAGCCTTCTTCTTCTTCTTCTCCTCCTCTTCCTTTCTCTCTTCTTTTCTTCCTCTTCTTCTCCTTCTTCCTCCTCTTCCTCTTCTCATTCTCCTCATCCTTTTCTTCCTCTTCTCCTTCCACTTCTTCCTCCTTCTCCTCTTGTCCTCTTCTTTGTCTTCCTCTTTTCCTCCTTCTTCCTCCTCCTGTCTCCATCTTCCTTTTCCCAGCCATCCATCTCCCCCCCCCCTTTCTCACAAACCCCACGCCCTTCTAGCACTGATGACGTTAACTACTTGGGTCATGAAACGTCTGCCGAGAAAACCAACCAGCTGAGGGATCCCCATTTCTGCCCCTCCTTCCCAGAAGCCTTCCCTGCCCCTCCGGCCCTTGGAGGGAGATTCTCCGTTGGCCGCCCTTCTTAGACAAGGAGAAGAGCGCCAGGCCCTCTCACCACAGAGGGGGTGGGGTGGGGCTTCCTCCCCCCAGTTGTCCTGTGGGGCAGCCTCTTGGATGCCCATCTGAGCCCCCTCGCCCTCCTGCCTCCTTGCGATTTTTTTCTACCTCCTCCTCAAACGACAAGGGTCTCTCTTGGCCCTGATGGGTCGCCTTTGCTCCCACGCCCCCAAGACACCCCCCTCCCCCTCCGACTCTTGGGGCAAAGAGACCCTTGCCGCCATCTTCCCTCCTCCTCTTCCTCCTTCTTCCGCAGGGCATGGTGCCCTTCATCTTCGTGGGGACGCGGGAGAACATCAGCAACGCCCAGGCCCTCCTGGAATACCACCTCTCCTACCTCCAGGTAAGGCCCAAGGTTGGGCCCGTAGGCGAGCAGAAAACCCCTCCCTCCATTAATCTTCCCCCTGCTTCCCCCTGCACGGTTTTAAGCCTCTGAGGGCCAGGGTAGCCCTCCTGGCAGCTGCCCTTCCTCACCCTTCCTCTTCCCCGGGCAGGAAGTGGAGCAGCTGCGCCTGGAGAGGTTGCAGATCGACGAACAAGCTGCGCCAGATCGGCCTGGGCTTCCGGCCCCTCTCCAACCGCGGGGACAAAGAGCGGGGGGGCTACACCACGGACGAGAGCACCTCCTCCCTGCACAGCACCCGGACTTACGGCGGGCAGCTACGGCGGGCGTGGACGGGGGCGCCGGGGACCCAATTCCGGCTACGGTAAGCCTCCGCGTCCTCTCGCGCGGGAGCCCCTCCGAAGTTCCCGGGAGGGCCCTGGGACCAACCCTTTCCCTTCTCTCGCTCCCCAGCTACCAACTCCGACGCCTCCAACGCCTCCGAGACGGAGTCGGAGAAGAGGGAGGACTACGAGGGCCCACCCTCCGGCGATCGGGACCCACGGCTGGAGGACGGCCGGCGGCGGCCAGGGGTGGTGCGAGGCCGGGGTCCCGCTCCAGCCCCTCGCGGGAGCAGCAGCAAGTACCACACCTCCTCCATCAGCTCAGGTAAAGGGTCTGCCTCCTCGGGGGGGTCCCGGGGTTAGGGTGAGGGGGTTGGAGGGAGGCGGCCAGGAACGGGGTGGGTGGGGGGAGAGGGGGGCTCGAGGAATCCACCTCTGCCTGCCCCACAGCCGGAGGACAAGCCCGCCTGCCAACCCGCCCTTCCTCTCCGCAGTCTTGAGAGACCCCGACAGCAACCCTACAGCCTGCTGGAGAACACCGAGAACGACCAGAACGCCGACACCGACGGCAGCGAGTCGCAGGCCCTCGGCAACCGACGCCGGCGCTCACGCCGACGCCGCACTGACGAAGACACCACCCGTCATAGACGGGGCCCTGGAGTCCGACAACACCTCGGTCAACGAGAACGGCACGGGTGAGAGCTCCCTCCCTCCCGGAGGAAAGCAGGCCAGCCCTTCTCGGGGGGGGGGGCCCTCTCCTTTGCCGTTAGGGTTCGAGTCCCTGTCAACACCCTCCCCCCCCTTCCTTCTTTGAACCAGAGGAGGAGTCGAAGCCGCAGAGACGCAACCGAAGCCGACGGCGCCGTAACCGTGGCAACCGCGTGGACAGTTCCATCAGCCGGGATCGCCAGCCAGGTAAGAATCCGGACGGCGCCCTAGGCAGTCCTCGACTTAACGACGGCTCATGTAGTGACCGAAGTCACAACAGCACTGGAAAAAAGAAACTTAACCTCTGTTGCCACGTTGCTAGAATCCCTTCGATCCCATGATCAAGACGCTTGGCCGCTGATTTGTAGTTACGACGGTTGCTGTGTCCCCGGGATCGCCGATCCCCTTTTGCGACCTTCTTATATAGTCACTGAGCCAGCGTCTTCCTGACTTCCCACCTGCGGCGATTCACTTAAGGACTGGGGCAAGAAACGCCATACAACGGGGCCGAGCTCAAATCGTCTCACTTAGTGATGGCAATGTGGGGGGGGGAGGTCCCATTGTGGTTGTAAGTTGAGGACTAGCCTGTTATTTCCCGGGCCCCCGCAAAAGGTGCCTCTCCCCTCCTGACGCCCAACGCTTTCTCCTCTTCCTCTCCGTAGTGACCGTTGCGGACTACATATCCCGAGCAGAGTCTCAGAGCCGCCAGGGACCCCCCCGCAAGGAGAGCCAGGAGAAGACCCCCGAGGGCAGCAACCCCCCAAGCAGAACGTAAGGGAGGGGCGCTCTGGAGAGGGGAGGGGGCGATGGCAGGGTCGGGGGGTCCCAGGGGGTTGAAGTTCCCGCTCGCTCCCCCTCTTCCAGGCAGAGCCGAGCAGCAAGATGGCCAACGGCCCTTCGGAGAATGGGGAGCACAGCGCCGCAGATGGGGCCGAGGTGGAGGTGGCCGCCCTGGTCAACGGGGTGTCCTAAGGGCCCTGCCGGTGCCACCCGCCCGGCCCTCCTCTTCTTCCTCCTCCTCCTCCTCCTCTCCGCGAAACGATCCCGCCTTCCCACCTGCTTGCAACACCATCTTCAAGAGAAACAAAATAAACCACCACAACCAGTCTTCGTTCAACCAAACAAAAAACAAAACAAACCATCATTAAAACAGAACAAACCAACATCCACCCCTACCCAACCCCCCAACCCCCCAGGTATTTCCTCTCGTGCCCGTTCCAAGCTTGCCAAAGACGGGGGGGGAAACAAACCTCTCTGTGCCGCGGCTCTTAAAAACGCATCCTGGTTAAACGTTTTGGCGACGGTCGCCGGGTAGGGGAGTCCGACAACCCCCCCTCCCCAATCCTGGTTTGTTTCTGCCCTCATTGTGTGTGAAAGGGGACGGGGGGGGGGGAGGTTCCCCCGAGGCTACCCGAGCTGGTCCTTGTCCCACCCCTCCACCCGTCTGGCGAGAGGTGTGGTGAGCGGGGGGACGTCGGGTGTGAAAATACGACAACTTTTCACAACTTTTTTCTTTTTTTGGGGTGACTTTCAAAAGGTTTTCTTTTTGGGTTTTGGTTTGTTTTGAAACAAACGTGAGAAAGGAAAAGAAAATATATAAATATAAATAAAAGCGGCTAATCAAAACTTGGGGAAGGAAGAGGGGGGAGCAACCTGTGCCTTCTGATAACGCAAACACACACACACACACATAGACACCGACACACAAAAGCCGAGTGCTTTGGTTCTTTTTTCCTTTTTTCCTTTTTGGTTTGCTTCTTGGAGTAGGGGTCCCGTCCTGGGAGAGACAGCCCCCCCCCTCCTGCCCCTGGAACGGGGGGGGGGGGGGCAGAGGGTCTGAAGACCGCTGGGGTCAGGGCCTTGCTGCTTCCCCCCAGGGGTCCAAGCTGAGTAGGGGGGAGGCAGCCCTTGCCCAGCTAGAGAGGGGGGGAGAGCGGGGGGGAGAGCGGCCTGCAGCCTGGCCCCTCTTCGGGGGTCCTCCCTGGCGCCCCCCCTTCCCCATTTTCTTTCCCTTTTCTGAAAACACTGTGCAAGAGGAGAGCAGGCAGGGGCCGCCTGGCCTGGCGGTCTCGAGTTTGTGTGTTTGTGGGGGGGGAAATATGGGGGGGGGGATTTGATCTGTGACGGTTGAGACTATTTATTTTTCACTGTACAGTATTTAAAAAGAGAAATAAAAAAAACCCAACTCTTGAAAAAAATAACAATCTGAGATTCCCGGGTTGTTTTTCCGTCGTCGCGGCTCTCGCCGTCGCATTTTCCATCTGGTTCCAAGGAGGGGAAGGGGCTTTACCCTCTCCTTGTGCAGGGGGAGCCTCCCAGCATCTCCAGTTAAACCCAGTTCCTGGCTGAGGTGGGAACCTGCCGCTGTCAGAATTACCGTATTTTTCAGATTATAAAACGCATCTAAATCTAGATGAGGAAAACAACAACAAAAAGTTTTTGGCCTCCATTTTCATTTCCAGCCCTTTGGTGGCCTTTTTTCCAGCCTTTTTTCTACCCATTGGGTAGAAATGGGCATTTTTGGCCCATTTCTGAGGCTTTTTATCCCGTTTTTGAGGCTTTTTTCATCCCGTTTTTAAGGCTTTTTCATCCTGTTTTTGAGGCCTTTTTTGGCCCATTTGGAGGTTTGAGGCTTTTTTCATCTCGTTTCTGAGGGTTTTTGAGGCCCATTTATAAGGGGGGGGTTGGGCCATTTTTGAGGCCCGTTTATGAGGGTTTTTGCAGCCCATTTTTGAGGCTGGTTTTGAGGGTTTTTGAGGCCTGTTTATGAGGGGGGCTTGGCTTGTTTTTGAGGCTTTTTTCATCCCGTTTCTGAGGGTTTTTGAGGCCCGTTTATAAGGGGGGGGTTGGGCCATTTTTGAGGCTTTTTTCATCTCGGTTTCTGAGGGTTTTTGAGGCCCGTTTATAAGGGGGGGGTTGGGCCATTTTTGAGGCCCGTTTATGAGGGTTTTTTGCAGCCCATTTTTGAGGCTGGTTTTTGAGGGTTTTGAGGCTGGTTTTGAGGGTTTTGAGGCCCGTTTATGAGGGGGTTGGCTCATTTTTGAGGCTTTTTTCATCCCGTTTCTGAGGGGTTTTGAGGCCTGTTTATGAGGGGGAAGTTGGCCTGTTTATGAGGCTTTTTAAGGCCCGTTTATGTGGGGGGGGGTTGGCCCATTTCTGAGGCTTTTTGGGGCCCGTTTATGAGGCTTTTTGAGGCCCGTTTATGAGGGGGGGCATTTTTGAGGCTTTTTTCATCCCGTTTATGAGACTTTGGGGGGCATTTTTGAGGGTGGTTTTGAGGCTTTTTGGCCCATTTGTAGGCTTTTCATCCCGTTTTTGAGGGTTTTTTTCATCCCATTTCTGAGGGTTTTTTCAGCCCATTTTTGAGGCTGGTTTTGAGGCTTTTTGTGGCCCGTTTATGAGGCTATTTTTGGGGCATTTTTGAGGCGCGCTTTTTTGGCCCATTTTTGAGACCTTCTTGCCCATTTTTGAGGCCTTTTTCAGTCTGTTTTGAAGCTTTTTTCAGGGGGGGGGGCTCTGCCTCTTTGGCCTAAGTTGCAGTTGCAAAATCCCGGGGGTGGGGGGGGAATCACACACACACACACACACACACAAAATCATCCCCTTTTGTCTTTGACAATGGGCCCCGAAAGGCCACTCATCTCCCCTGGGGGGTGTGGGGGTGGCGGGGCCTCAAGGGAGGTGGAAGCGGGCAGGGAGCCCCCCCCCCACAGGGTCCTTTCTCTGGCCTCCCGCCCCCCAAAATAACACAAGGCTGAGCCCATGTATACCTTCTCCACCCACCCTACCCCCGAGGAAAATGAGGGGGTGCCCCATGCTCTGCCCCAGATTGTGGCAAAGCGGCAAAAATGGGTCACCTTCCAAATGGGCAGCCGGAAAGGGTCGACCTGGGGAAGCCCCCAAAGCTGCCCACCTAAAGGAGAGATGCCCGGGGGGGGGGTGTTCCTAATTTGGGGTGGGGGCATGGGGAGGGGCACTCGTCCGCTGCTTGTGGGGCTGGTGGTCCTGGGCGCTGGGTGGGAGACGGGTAGGGGGGTTGACCCTGGGACCTTCTGAGCCCATCAAAGGGGCTAACCCCCTATGCGCCACCCCCCCCCAACAGGTGCTGCTGCTTTCAAGCCTCATTTCCTCCGGATGGGCTTGACTACAACTCCCATCATCCTGCACCCAGCAGCCCATGGGGCCCCAAAACCAGAGAGGTGGGTGGGGGGCTGCTTTAAACACCGGATCTTGGTTATCGAGGTCTCACGATGCCCCCCGCCTGTGGGGAAGCATGAGGTCCCCGTCTTGGAAAGCTCCATGTGGGGACACCCCCCCCACACACCCCACACCGCTTCTGCTGCTGCTGCTGCTGGGGGTGCCTCTCGGGGGTCCCGGGTGTGGCCCAGGGAGGAGCAGGAGGGTCCGATGGCCGCAGGAGGCACCACCCTCACCCCTCGGAGTTGGGGGCTCCAGCATTGCGGTGGCCGCAGCCGAGCATGATGGATTTAGAATAGGATGAATGAGCTGGAAGGGACCTTGGAGGTCATCTAGTCCAGCCCCCTGCTCAAGGAGGAGATCTTAGACCACATCAATCAATCACGATAGAGCTGGAAGGGACCTTGGAGGTCATCTAGTCCAGCCCCATGCTCAAGCACGAGATCTTAGACCACATCAATCAATCAATCAATCAATCAATCAATCAATCAATCAATCAGGATAAAGCTGGGAGGGACCTTGGAGGTCATCTAGTCCAGCCCCACGCTCAAGCAGGAGACCCTACAGGGGACGTGGAGGCGAAATGGGAGGGGGGGGAAGGGCTCCGTCTTCTCTGTGCCCCCGCCGGCAGAAGGGGGGGGGTGTGTCGAGCGGAGGCGGGGCTTAGAGGGCGGGGCCGGAGGGGCGTGGCCCGCCTCCCTATAATCCCAGCGCCGACCGGCCCCACGCGCTCCGTTGTTTGCCGGCTGCTGCAGGGACTGGGGATCCCCCTCGAGGCTCTCTAGTCGCTCCTCCTTCTCCGCGACGGGCGGGCGGGCGGGCGGAGCGCCAGGATGCTGGCGGGCTTTGACACCCCGGAGGCGGCGTCCCCGAGGGGAGACCCTTCCCAGCCCTCCCCCTCGCCGCCGCCGCCGTCGGGGAAGGTGAAGCGGCCCATGAACGCCTTCCTGGTGTGGTCCCTCGGGCAGCGGCGTCGCATGGCCCTGGCCCACCCGACCATGCACAACGCGGAGATCTCCAAGCACCTGGGCGCCTCCTGGCGCCTCCTGGACGATGCCCAGAAGCGGCCCTTCCGCGACGAGGCCAGGCAGCTGCGGGCGCGCCACCTCCGCGACCACCCGGGCTACAAGTACTGCCCTCGGCGGAGGAGACGCCCCGGACGGACGGACCCCGCGGGAGCCTCCCCTGCGCCGCCTCCGGGACCCCCGACGGCCCCCGGCTGGGCGCCCGCCTACCAGCTCTTCCCGGGGATCGCCGGGGCTCCCCCCGAGGGCGGCTACGGGACGGGCAGCGCCGCGGCGCCCTGCAGGTGAGGAGGGGGCTCCCCTCGACGCTCTGGGGGTCTCCAAACACCTTTTTGGGGGGAGGGGTCCCTAAAACGGTTGATGGGAGCGGCCGCCCCCTCCCCCCTCGAATTAGGGTGGGGGGGAAACCCCTGCGGGGGAGGGGAGGGGGCGTCGGCGCGGGCTCCGTTGCTGCCGGCTGCTCCAGGCACGGGGCCCTCGCGAGGCTCTCTAGTCGCGCCTCCTCCTCCTCCTCTCCCCGCTTCCCCCGACGGGTGTTTTACAGCCCCGAGGGGCATGGGGGGGGGCGTCGGGTTTCCACTTCGCGAGGCCCTTTTCTGCTTCCCCTGCTCCAGGCACGGGGCCCTCGCGAGGCTCTCTAGTCGCGCCTCCTCCTCTCCCCGCTCCCCCGACGGGTATTTTACAGCCCCGAGGGGCATGGGGGGCGTCGGGGCGGGGGTTTTCCACTTCGCGAGGCTGTTTTCCCCGCCTCCCCTGCCCCCAGGGGGGCGACCACCCGCTTCCGAGGGCCAAGGAGCCCACCCCGGCGTCCCCCTCGACTGGCTTTCTGTTGCGCCCGCGGTGCCAGCTTCCCCTGGGCGCTCGCTCGCTCTTTCTCCCCGGCGCGTGGGTGCCGCCCTTGCCAGCCATGCCAGGCGGGCACGCAAAAGGTATAACACCCCCCCACCGCCCCCCCTCCCAATGCTCCGGGTCAAAGCGAGCCCAGGAGCCATTGGGCGGTGCCAGGAGAAGCGGCCGGGTGGCACGCCCCTCCCGCAGCTTAGGCAAAGGGCTGGATGCCCCCCTCCTGGCTTCCCAGGCGGGGGCTGGGAAGCCCCTTCCCCAGCAGCTCCGGGCTGAGGCCAGGCTGGGCTGAACAGGTTTGGGGGCTCCTGGCCAGAACTGGAAAAGCCGGCTAGGGGAGGAATGCGGCTCCGTCCCCGCCCATGACCCCCCCCCCTCCCCTCCACCCCCAGGGTTGGGCAGGTGACAATCGAAACCCTCTGGCCGAGCCCACCCACCCCCCATTTGGAAATCCTGCTCAAATTCAGGCTGGCACTTGATTCCTGGAAGAGGCAAAGCTGGCACCCACCCACCCACTTGATTGATTGGTCTCCGTCCCCAAGGAGAAGGGGTCAGGGCAACGAATTCCTGCCCTCCAGCAATGTTACACCTAGCTGCGCCTAGAAAGAGGGGTGGGTGGGTGTGTTAACCTTAGAGTGGGGGGGGGTCTCCCACCTTGCCAGCTTGGAAGACAGACTTCAATTCCCAGCACCCCCCTGGCGTTGAGGCGCATATGCCCAGCTTAATCTCTTGGGGTCCCTTTCACTGCAAAATCTCTCCGGTGGTGGTGGGGGGGGGGGGAGGGAGAAAAGAGCAAAAGAACTGGGGGATTCTGGGCGTTGAAGTCCGCACCTCTTCCAGCTGGGCAAAGTCGGGCACGCCTGCCTTGGGGGGCAGCAGGCAAGGGAGCCCCCCCCTCGAAGCTGTAACCTGTGCCCCCCCCAAAACTGCCATTTATGAAGATGGCGGAGTTTGACCTTTGTTTTCTGCCCCCCCCCCCAATGTCCCCTTCCCTGGATGGCACTAAGCCCCCTGCCCTTCTTCTCTCTCGCCCACAGCCTGCTTTACGGCGTGCCAGCCCACCCGGCCGTCGCCACGATGTCGAGGAAGCCCCACGGCGCTTTCCAGCACTACCTGGGCAACTTCGCGGAGACGGTGCCCATTTACGGGGCGCAGGGCTACGAGACCTCCGAAGCGGCCATCCCGGGCTTCCTCCCCGAGTACCCCCCTCAGCAGGCCCCGGGGTTCAGCTGCATGGCCCTCTTCTAGCAAGCGGAAGATCCCCCACCCCACCCCCTCCAGCTGCGGGCAGCATTTTGGGATTAAGACGCCGCGTGGCAGGAAGGCACGAGAGCCGAGACGAACCAGGACAAAAGTTTGGGAAGAGGTGCAAAGACACCCCCTCCCCCCCCCACACACAAAAATTGGGAAATAAATACAGTGATCCCTCGTTTTTTGCGGTTAATGGGGACCAGAACCATCCGAGAAAACTGAAAAACCGCGAAGTAGGATTCGCTAGGAAACCAATCACGCGCCTTTATAAGAGCCGATAAAAACCCGCGAAGCACTGAAGCCGCAAAAAATGAAGCCGCGAAAAACGAGCGATCACTGTAAATTGGGGAGGGGGGCTTCTGAACAGTGGCCTGATCTGGACTCTATCTGTGGGGCGATTGCCAGCATGAAGAGTTTTTTAAGGAGCACAAAGAGGTTTTTTTAATAGATATATGTATATATATATATAAACCAAGTTTCTTTTAAAAAATAAACCGCCAATAAAAGCTTGTTTAAAAGAGCTCAAACTGATTTACGCCCCCCAGCAACTCCAAGAGCCAAGGGTGAAGCTCCCCCACCCCTCCTGGCAGGGACCCTTGGCTCTAGAGTTAAGTTAAGCTGGCCAAAAAAAAAAAGGTGCCAGGGTGATTTCTGGCTGGCTGCCCAAACTCTTGGGAAGATGGCACAGCCAGGAAAGGGCAGGGGGGCAGAGGCTGCTAGTCTCAGCTCTTCCCCCAGCCTCCCCATTTGCTAGGGGGGAGGTCTGCTTTTTCAGGTGGCTTATGCCAGCGGTGAATCGAAGCCTTTTCCCCCAGGTGGCTGGGCTGACTCATCTGGGCTCCCTCCCTGGAGGGGGAGGGCAGCTTCTCTCCCTAATCCCCCCCCCCCCCAATTAGCCTGCCCTGCCCAGGCAAGAGGCCCAAGCCCCACCCATCCCCACAGGGCATGGGGGGTGGCGGAAACTTCCTTGGAGGTGAGGGGTGTTTGCTACAGGGAGCGGAAGAACGACAAGGAATCATGTGGGTTGCGGCTTCTTTGTTTTCCAAATTGAGGGGGAGGGGGGCAGGTTAAGCAAGGAAAGGACCCCTCCCCATCCCCTACGCACCCCACCCGCCCTCCAAAGTCAAAGAAAGCAGTCTGCAGGTGGGCCGTACGTAACGAAGTCCCCGATTCCCCTGGACTCCGAATGCAGGAAGGAGGGCGGGCATCGGGTGTCCTGGAGGTCAGCTGGCAAGGCATGGCGCCCGGCGGGCGAGGAGGAGGAGGAGGGGGGGTGGCCGCGCAGCCGGCCGGTCACTCTTCCTTGAGCCTGCCCGAAGCGTTCCAGTAGTAGAGGACCTGTCCCAAAATGAGGCTGTGGCAGGCCAGGGAGACGACGTAAGTCAGTACCATTAGGAGATCCCCCGTCTCCTGGGAAGAAGGAGGCAAAGAGAGAGGGTTTCCTTGAGGGGGGGGGGGTGTCCAAGGGAGGAGTTTCGCGAGCGCCGCCGCCGCCCCATATTTCAGGAGGGGAGGCCTGCCTTGCACGCTGGGCCAGTCGGAAGGCGGCGGGCCAGCCGGCTGGAGGGCAGAGCAGTGACGGCGATTCTTAAGACGGGTGGACTTCAACTCCCAGAATCCCTTAGGTTAGGTCTGCAGGCAGCCGAGTCTGAGAGTGAGGAGGGTTGGGGAGGAACCTGGGCCAGTCCTGGAGTCTGGGGAAGGCTCGGAGGCAGAGAAGTGGTGGTGGTGGTGGGGGGTGTCAGAGCCGTCCAACCGTTATCAGCTGCCTTCAGAGTCGGAGATCAGTGGGGCAGAAGAACAGCTGGAGCCTGTTCCCAGTGGGAACTTCCTTCCTTTCTTTCCTTCCTTCCTTCCTCTTACCGTCCTTTCCTTCTTTCCTTCCTTCGTCTTACTGGCTCCAGTTAGTGCAGAATGTGGCCGCGCAGGGGATTCTGGGAGCGTCTAGATGCTCCCATGTAACACGTCTCCTGCGTGAGCTGCACTGGCTGCCTGTGGCTTTCCGGGTGCGCTTCAAGGTGCTAGTAACCACCTTCAAAGCGCTCCATGTCAAAGGACCTGGTTACCTGCAAGACCGCCTCCTGCTACCAAATGCCTCCCACCGTCCAGTTCGCTCCCACAGAGAGGGCCTCCTCAGGGTGCCGTCGGCCAGGCAATGCCGGCTGGCGACTCCCAGGGGGAGAGCCTTCTCTGTGGCGGCCCCAGCCCTCTGGAACGATCTACCCCCCCCCGACCTACGGACGATCACCGACCTGCGCCTCTTCTGTCGGGCTCTGAAAACATACTTATTCCGTCAGGCCGTCCTGGTTTAGTAGCTCTTAATTTGGTTATTTTAAATTGGTTTTAATTCAAATTTTAAATTGGTTGTATTTAACTCGAATTTTTGGAACGGGCCCTAATTTAATTTAATCCTTCCTTCCTTCCTTCCTTCCTTCCTTCCTTCCTTCCTTCCTTCCTTCCTTCCTTCCTTCGTCTTACTGTCCCTTCCTTCCTTTCCTTCCTCTTATCATCCTTCCCTTCCTTCCTTCCTTCCTTCCTTCCTCTTATCATCCTTCCCTTCCTTCCTTCCTTCCCTTCCTTCCTCTTATCATCCTTCCAATTCTTCCTTCCTTCCCTTCCTTCCTTCCTTCCTTCCTCTTACAGTCCTTTCCTTTCCTTCCTTCCTTCCTTTCCCTTCCTTCCTTCCTCTTATCATCCTTCCCTTCCTTCTTTCCTTCCTTCCTTTTATCATCCTTTCCTTCCTTCCTTCCTTCCTTCCTTCCTTCCTTCCTTCCTTCCTTCCTTCCTTCCTTCCTTCCTTCCTTCCCAAGGAATAGCCCTTAGACTTATATCCCGCTTCCTAAGTATTTTTCCAGCCCTCTCTGAGCGGTTGACACACAGAGTTGGCTGGACGGTCGTTAACCGAGGACCAGGGATCTCAAGTGATGACCTTGGGGCAGGAGGCTGCCTTCCTGTTTCCAGGGTCACTCTCAGGCTTTTAGGTATTTACAGACAGTCCCCCACTTACAACCATTCGCTTAGTGACTCTTCTAAGTTACGACGCTGACCGGTGACTGTTTTTCCACACCTACAAATGGGCGGAGGAGGGCGTGGCCAGCCTGTTTACCGGTTCTCTCTCTCTCTCTCTCTCTCTCAAAATTTCCGCCAGCGGTTCTCCGGAACCGGCCGGACGGCCCCTCTGGGTCTTGGCACCTTGTTTGATTAGGTGGCCTCCCTCCTTACCTCGATGGAGGTGAAGATCCGGGCCAAGGAGCCCGCGAAGAGCAGGAAGGTGGTGACGGCCGACAGCTGGCCGGTGTGGCCGTTGTGGTAGTTAGCGGCTGCTTGCAGGAGCTGTCGGGAGAGAGAGGAAGCCTCGTCAGATGCCAGGGCCGGTGCTATGACAGCACTACCGCCGTTAAGCAGGAAACCCCATCTCCCCCCTGATCTAAGGGGGTGGGGTCCCACTCACTCTGCTTGTGGTGGCCGTGGGCATGTTGGAGACCTGAAGCGTCGTTACCACGGACGGCGGGGTGACCGGCGAGAGCAGGAGGGACAGGAGGGCGAAGTAGGTGAAGAGGAAGGCCAGGCCTGCAAAGAAGGGGTCGCCACGTTGATGCTCTGAGACCCTGGGGAGCCCCCCCCCCCACACACTCATTCCCTGCCTCCCCCCACACTCAAGAGGCTACTCTTGTTTGGATTCCAGTGGCGGGAGAGGCACAAGGACAGCGGGACATTTTCTGGGTTTTTTTTTTCCCTCGAAGAGGTTTCGCTTCTCATCCAGAGAAGCTTCTTGCCGTTCTGCAGAACAGAAGGGCCGAGAATGGAAGAAGCTTCTCTGGATGAGAAGCGAAACCACTTTTTCGCTTTTGCGAATGTGACAAAAGGCAAGAGGATTAGTGCGTCTCCACTAAGGGGGGGGGGGGGACTGCAACACCCAGAATTCCCTGGCTGGGGAATTCTGGGAGTTGGAGTCCCCCGCCTCCCCACCCACTCTGAAAGCTGCCCAAGTTCCCATTCTAAATATTTGGAGCAGAAAAACAATCAAAATTGTTTCGAAGCTCAAAAGAGTTTCCCTCCCCAAATACATGCCCCCCCCCCCAAGAGCACATCCGGCTTGGGCCAGCCCTGCAGGGGTGTCGTTGGGCCTCCCGGCGAAAGCCTCCCCAGCCCCACTTCCCCACCTACTCACCCCGCTTGGTGTGGCCCTCGAAATGCTGCACCATGAAGCCGATGGACACCGTCTGCATCATGACGAAGAGGGCCTCGCCCCAGGCGCTGCGCGGGAGGGGGAGAGAAGAAGGCCGGGGGTGGGTGGGATGGCAGCGCTGGGCTGCAGGGAGCCCCCTGCGTATTCAGACCCCCCACGCCCCCCTCAGGGTAGCCTAGAGTCCCTTCCCTTTTTAGGCTTCCATACGTAAAACGGGACTAGAACTCCCAGTCTCCTAGTGATTGGCCCAAAGTCACCCAGCTGCCTTTCATGCCTAAAATGGGACTAGAACTCCCAGTCTCCTGGGGATTGGCCCAAAGTCACCCAGCTGCCTTTCATGCCTAAGGCGGGACTAGAACTCCCAGTCTCCTGGGGATTGGCCCAAAGTCACCCAGCTGCCTTTCATGCCTAAGGCGGGACTAGAACTCCCAGTCTCCTGGGGATTGGCTCAAAGTCACCCAGCTGGCTTTCATGCCTAAGGCGGGACTAGAACTCCCAGTCTCCTGGGGATTGGCCCAAAGTCACCCAGCTGGCTTTCATGCTTAAGGCGGGACTAGAACTCCCAGTCTCCTGGTTTCTACGTGTCCCAGAAGCCCCCGTGAGGGGGGGGGAGGCCCAGGGATGCTCAGCCCTCCGTGGTGACCCCTCCTCCTTCCCATAGCTGGGGGTGTTTAAGAGGAGACTGGGCAGCCATTGGTCTGGAATGGGTCTCCTGGCTTGAGCAGGGGGGGAAGATGGGCTAGATGACCTCCAGGGTCCCTCCCAACGATCCTGTTCTTGTCGCTTTCTCGGCAGCCCGAAGAGCCGAGGAAGAGGAGGGACCCAGCAGTGCGGCTCTAGGGGAAGCTCCCATGCCCCCCCCCATGCCCCCCCGAAAGCCCCTCTACCTGAAGGGGAAGTTGTGGGCGATGCTGTAGGCCATGGTGCCACTGATGGCCACCAGCTCCAGCAGGATGGCGTTGAAGCTCAGCCCCTCCGCGCTCCTGGCCCCCAGGATCTTCAGGATCTGGGGCATCTTCACTGCGGAAGTGGGGGGGGGGCAGCGGTTAGGGTGAGAGGGGAGGGGGGGGAAGGACCACCCGCTCTCCTCCCAGCTTCTGGGGGCCCCCGGGGGCTTCTGGGAGGGATTATGAGGGGAGGGGGAGGGGGGATTGTGGGGGGAGGGGCTTATGGGTGGGGAGGAGGGGCTTATGCGGGAATGAAGGGGGAGGGGGGAAGGATTAGAGAGGGAGGGGAGGGGCTTATGAGGGGGCTTCTGGGGGGAGGGGGGGAGGACTAGGGGAAAGGGAAGGGGGGCTTCTGGGGGATTGCAGGGGGAGGGGCTTATGGGCGGGGAGGAGGGGTTTATGGGGTAATGAAGGGGGAGGGGGGAAGGATTAGAGGGGGAGGGGGCTTGAGGGGAATTGTGGGGGGAGGGGCTAATGGGCGGGGAGGAGGGGCTTATGCGGGAATGAAGGGGGAGAGGGGAAGGATTAGAGGGGGAAGGGAAGGGGGGCTTCTGGGGGGAGGGGAGGAGGATTATGGGGGAGGGGGGCTTAAGGGGGGGAGGGAGGGGGGGTCTCTTACCTACAAGGGAACCGGCCACCACGCCCAATCCGAGGGCTTTGCTGAGGAAGGCCTTCAGGCAGGGCACTGCGGGGGAGGAAGAAGAGGAGAGGGGAGGGTCCCACCGGCGCCCCCACGACCACCCGAGAGGCCCCTATGGGGGGGTGGGGACTCCCTGGGGGGGTCTCCCATCGCGGCCGCTGCTCCTGGCGGGCTGCCCTGGGGTGGGAGGGGGCGAGGACCTTCCTCCCCCCCCATGGAGGAAAGACCCCCCCATTCCGCCCCCCCGATCTTCAAGCCATTTAAAAGACAGCGGGCTTCTTCCGCCCACTTCCAACATGGCGCCTCCGCCGTCACCCGACGGGAAAACCTCGCTGCCGCCCTTCTCCAAGATGGCCGCCGACGGACGCCAGGCACTTCCGCCCAGGCCGCGTTGCCAGGGCGACGGCTCCCCGAGTGAACCACCCCTCCCTTCTCCCGCGACGGGCGGCTCCGGCTCACCGTGCAGGAGGTTGAGGTTGACGACCAGCTCCTCGTAGCAGCGCTCGGGGAGAATGTAGGGCACCAGGGCGACCTTCAGCGCCGACGCCGCCATGTCGGGGAGGGAGGAGGCAGGACTTCGGCCGGCCCACACTTCCGCTCCCAGGACGCCGGGCGGCCGCCGGCCCGTCTGCGCGTGCGCGGAGGAGGAGGAGGCGGCGGCCGCGGCCCGGCAAGCCGCCGTTCCTTAGCGCGCATGCGCATTTTCAGCGTCGGCGCCAGCCTGGGTTGAGGCGCCTGCGCGAGGCTCTCCAGTCCCCAGGCCGGTCCGCCGGCGCATGCGCGCGGCCTCCCCACGTGCTCCCGGGGCAAAATGGCCGCCATTCCTCAGCCGCCATCTTGTCCCACGGCCGCCGCCACCCACGGGGACCAGGACCGCCGTCTGCTGCCCGCCCTCTGCCGTGGCTCCGTGGCCCTCTGCCTGCTCCACGCCCTGCGCCTGCAGCGGGGCCGCCGTCTCTGCGAGGCGGACCGCCGTCGGCGGGCCGCGCGCCACCGCCGGTCCCAAGCCCGCTCCCGCCAACGCTTCGCCCTGCTGTGGCTCTGCCGCCTGCTGGCCCAGGAGCGCGGACCTCACGGCCCGAGTCCCCGCGGAGCCGGGGTGCGGCGTGGCCGGAGCGCCCTGCCCCGCCTGCTGCGCGAACGGCGCCTGTGGAGCAAATCCCGCAGCTCGGCCTTCTGGGAGATCGTGCGCGTCAAGGCCTTCAGCGCCTGGGAGTGGGGCGAGAACTTCCGCGTGTCGCCCGGCACCTTCGACTACCTCTGCGCCCACCTGCGCAACGCCATCCAGCGCCGGGACACCAACATGCGCCGGGCCATCCCGGCCGACGTCCGCCTGGCCATGACCCTGTGGCGCCTGGGCGCCTGCACCGAGTACCGGGCGGTGGAGCAGCTCTTCGGCGTCTCCCGCTCCACCGTCTGCAAGATCCTGCGCGACGTGTGCGAGGCCGTGGTGGGCATCCTCACCCCGCTCTACGTCCGCCCGCCCGACCCAGCCCAGGTGGCGGCGGGCAACGGCTTCCCCCTGCCTCAACTGGCCGGGGTGCTGGGCTCCCTCCACGTGCCCATCCGGGCCCCCAACGAGAACGCCGCCGGCTACTACAACCGCCGCGGGTGGCACTCGGTGGTGGTGCAGGCCGCCGTGGACTCCCGCGGCTGCTTCTGGGATATCAACGTCGGTTGCCCGGGACGGGTGACGGACACCCAAGTGCTGTGCGCCTCCGAGCTCTACCAGCGAGCCCAGGCGGGCGAACTCTTCCCCGGTGGCTGCCGAGATGTCGGCGGGGTGCAGGTGCCCGTCTACCTGCTGGGCGGCTGCTCGTACCCGTTCCTGCCTTGGCTGATGCGGCCCTACAGGGCAGCCACCCCGAGGGCCTCCCAGCAACGCTTCAACGAGTACGCCGACGCGGCCCGGACGGTGCTGGCGGTGGCCTTTGGCCGCCTGCGTGGACGCTGGCGCTGCTTGACCAAGCGCAACGACACCGACGTCGCCTTCTTGCCCACCCTCATCGCCGCCTGCTGCACCCTGCACAACATCTGCGAGGTCCGCGGGGACGCCTTCCAGGCCTGCTGGATGGAGGAGGAGGAGGAGGAGGAGCCGCGGGGGGAGCAGCTGGCGGAGGAAGAAGGGGAGGACGAGGATGCCGAAGCGGCCGAGATCCGCGATGCCCTGGCCTCTGCCTTGAGGGGCTGAGGGGGCTCTGGGGAGGGAGGGAGTGCGGGGGGGGGGGAGGCTGAAGGGGAGGGAGGGGGTCACAAGGAGAGGCAAAAGAGCAAGATGGGAGGGGGGAGGGGGGAGGTCATCCTATTACCGGCAATCCTTGACTTACGGCCACAAATGAAACCGACGTTTCTGTTTGCTAAGCGGGACCTTTGTTAATTGAATTGTGCCTCGTTTTACGACCTTTCTGGCCACGTTGGTTCCCTCAGTTGTTCATTTAGTGGCAGGGTTGTTAAGGGAATCCAGAAGGGGACATTGCAATTGTCATAAGTATGAGTCGGTTGCCTAGCGTCAGAATTTTGAATCCCCTGTCCGTGGGGTTTCCTCAACGGTCGTAAGGGTGGGAAACGGTCACAAGTTCCTTTTTTCTGGCTACTGAGCGAAGTCAACGATGGCCTGTATTCTCCAAAGCCCCCGAAGGGCAGGACAACAGAATCAGAAGGGACCTTGTAGGTCATCTTGCCACCAGAAGTGTGCAGCTATTTGTCTGGAACGCTGTGCCGGCTTTTGGACGTCATCGGTCAGAATAAGCTGGAATTGTGGGAGTTGAAGCCCACCAGTCTGAAAGTTGCCAAGTTTGCTGAACCTGTTCTAGGGTCTCCTGCTCGAGCGGGGGGCTGGACTAGAAGACCTTCCAGGTCCCTTCCAACTCTCGATATTCTTCCGAAGGGTAGCCTGGCTTTCTAGAAACGAATTCTGCAGAGGGCAACGTTGATTGGGGCTGGTTAGGTAGGAAGCAAGACTCAAAAGCTCCGTAAAAATGCCTCAGCCGGTCCCTTCTACATAGCAAAGATCTCCCCTCCTTCAGCCCCAGGCTGATGGGATTAAGGCAGGGACTCCCAGGGGGATGTATGTAGGTGTGTGTTTGAGCCTGGCTTCTTCCCAGGCGCGATGAGTCAAGGGCTAACACTCCCATCGCCCTGCGGCGGAAGGGGGTGGAGGTCTTTGTTATGTAGAATAGACCGGCTCAGGCTATTGAGAGTGAGCCTGCTCCCACGTTTCTTCATTTCTGATCCAGGGAAAATATAATATTCTGCCTTTTTTCAATATTGCCCAGGATACTTCATTTATTTTTTGGCTCAGGGGTGTGCCTCGTCTTTTCTGCTATCTCTCTTCGCACAAGCACGCCCGGACGGACACAGAAACACACACCCTGAGTGTGGTTGTCAAAGTGGAAGCAGTCCAGGCACATCTGGTGGAGAGGGACTCTCAGAGAGCAGAAAACAGGAACTCGACGGAGGTCTGGGCTCTCGCAAACAGCTGCCCGACTCAAAGGAAACCGGAATACAGCAGGGCCTGAGTCCACCCGGCCAGTCCTTGACTTACAGCCGCCCGTTTAGCGACCGTTCGAACGTCCAACAGCACTGGAAACAGTGACGCAACTCAATAGCTGCCATGCTCAGCAGCGGAAATGCCGGGCTGTGGTCGTTAAGTCGGGGACTGCCTGTAATGCCAAGAGATACGGGTTAATCCTCGCCTTAACGGCCACAACCGAACCCAACTGTTCGGTTGTTAAGAGAGTTACATCAATGTTTACCCCGTTTTTACCACCTTTCCTGCCGCAGTCGTTAAGTGAATCACTGCCGTTCTTAAGCCAGGGGCGTGGTCGTTAAGGGAGTCTGGCTCCCGCCTCCTTTGACTCTGCTTGTCAGAAGGGGATCGTGTGACACACCGCAACGGTCGTAAGTACGAGTCAGATTCCAAGCTGATTCCCCTGAATTTGCAAGCGTCAACAGTGTGGGGAAATTTCCCCCCTTTTCCCCCCCATGGTGTCGTAACTTTGAACGGTCACTAAACGAGTCAAAGACCGCCTGTCCTGCTTTCTGCTGACCCTTATGGACTCCCCTCCCTCTTTCTGGACCTCTAAGGGCCCGTTTGGGAGGCCGAAGCAGGCTGGCCGTTAACGTCCAGTTGTCAGGCCGAACGGAGCGGGATTTCCTGTACTTTTCACTGCAGGCTGAAATCCATCAGGTTGAGCTTGGCTACCCCCCCCCCCTCCGGCACACCTAGGCGAAGAGGGAGCCAGGAGCCATGAATGGGGTTGAAGGACCCCTTCCTCCACCAGAGTCGGCATTCAACTGCGGGTCTCGCAAGTCTTCCTCGACTTACGACCAAGCATTGCTGCTACTAAGCGAGGCATTGGCTCAGTGGAGGGGTTCCCCCCTCCCATTCAACGACCTTCCTTGCAGCCGTCGTTAAATTGGTTCATAAGTTGCCGTTGTGAATCCATCCTTCCTCATTGACTCTGGCAGAAGAGGTCGCAAAAAGGGAATCGCGTGACCCCCGTCATAAATACGGGACTCGTCACAAACACGGGTCCGTGGCCACGCGCCTTGAATTTCGATCACGGGGATGCTGCAGCGGTCGTAAGTGTGGAAAGCAGTCCTTGGTCACTTTTTTCAGTACTGTTTGTCACTTTGGTCACTAAACGGGACCGTTGTAAAGAGTATCTGTACGTGATCTGCTTTTAAACCCGCCCACCCCTGCCCCCCACTTCTCCTTGCCAGAGGCCTCAATTAGTCACCCAGGAAATGATTTGTGGCCTGCAGTTTATTTATTTTCCTTTCCTTCTGAAGGAATGTTTGGGGTGGGGCATGGGGGCATGGGGGGGGGTGTCTCTTGAGTGGTGCGGTGGCCTAGAGGCGGAGCCCTCGCCTCACAATCAGGAGGTGCTGAATTCGATCCTAGGTAGAGGCCGATATTTCTCTCTCTGAACACACTGAGAATATATCTCTGCCGAAACAAAACTCCGTTCAGGTGACGGGGAAAAGCAGCCGGCCAGTAAAAATACTCTGCTAGCTCCATTCAGTTGCCCAGACGCCGCCCTGCGAGGGATTATGGGGTCCTTAAACGGAGGTGATGTTTGGGGGGGGGTCTCTTGCAAAGGTAGGCAGGGATTCCCGGGAAGTCAGAGAGGAGGGGGCTGTTACAGAAGAGAACCCACCCCCCAAAGGCATGAAATTGAAGCTCCAAATTAAAAGAAAGAGGAAATTAAAAGACACACCAAGTTCTTTAATTAATTGATTTGCCGGACACAGAATGGGAAAAACGCAGGTTTTATTCAAAGCAAACTCTCCCTCCCTCCCAACTACCAGGTTCCTTCCTCTTTACTCTGGAGTAAACTGCACCCGCTTTATGTCGAGTTTAAAAGCGGCCGCTGCACTCCACGAACGCGTCGGTGCGTTTTCCGTTCCAATTACTTATTCCCTTTTACTATTACTTTATTATTATTATTATTATTATTAACATCCAATTTATTCGCCCCCCCTCCTCACAGTTTCTCAAAATTTCCACTGCTAAGCGAATTTCGCCTCATGGTTACGACCATTTTTCACACAATCGTTAAGTGGATCCAGCTTCCCCCCCGGGGCGTGGCTTGTTGCGAGGTTGCCAAAAAGGGGACCACGTCACAATCTGAGGCACGGCGACCGTCATAACTATGAGTCCCGTCGGTGACAAGGGTCTGAATTTCGATCGTGTGACGCCGGGAAATTCATATAAGTGTGAAAAAAACCAATTTAGAAATCACTTTTTTTTAAAGTGCTGTTGTAATTTGGTCGCTAAGTTGTAAGTCAAGGACTACCTGTATGGCTATCTGTGCTTATTTAACATCCCGCCCGTCCTCCCCCACCCGCCATAAGCAACACTTTAAAAAAAAAAAAAGGCTAAAATCCCCTAAAAGTGCAATCCTCAAATGGCATTCCAAGGAAGGGCATTGGATTACTGGCCGGCATTTTCTCTCTCCGGGCATTTCTGTCCACCAGTGGCTCTTGTTAACAGATTTGAATCCAGGTCTCCCGTCGGCTGGTCCAGCTGCAGCTCACGGAAACGGGGTGGGGTCGCTGGGGGCTCTTAGAGGGACTCGTAGCCCGTGCGGCCCCGCCACCGTCCCACGGCGAAGGCCACGAGGACGATGAGGATGAGGAGGCCAAGAACCACGCCCACCACGATGGGCAGGACGATGGAGCGCTTCTGCTCGGGACACACCTCCGCTGGAAGGGCAGACGGAGAAACTGAGGCCGAGGCCGAAAGAGGGGTCCTTTCCCACCCACCTCCTTGGAATTTCGGGAAAGGGGGAGGGGGCTTGAGGGAGCCTCAGGAGACGCAGAGGAAAAAGTGGGAGGGGGTAAGAACGGGGTGGGTGGGGGCTTCCTCCGAGTCTTCAAACAGGCGTTTGTCAACCCCGGAAACCGGGGAATGGAAAAGGGGGTGGGAGGTCCGAATCTGTTAGCCGAGAGCAGGGGGTTGGACTAGGAGACCTCCAGGGTCCCCTCCCCAACCTGTGATGCTACGTTCTATGTCAGGGAGTCCCCACATTCCCAGAATTCCCCAGTTTCCCACAGTTATTTCTCCGTTTTGCTGAATGGAAGGTATATTACATCCCCCCGCATTCCCACCGTCTACTAAGGAAGTTCCCAAATCCAAAAATAATCGATAATTATTCCCTGTCTTATCTGTGCTGAACTCTGATAAAACCTTTTGCCGGCTGGGGAATTCTGGGAGTTGAAGCCCGCCGGTCTTCAAAGTGGCCATGTTTGGAGCCCCCGCTCTGTGAGATGGGAGGCGGGAGGATCCTTTCCCGCCGCATGGAGCGAGACGAGCGCTTACCTTCCCCGAACTTCCCGTCTTGCAGCTGGAAGGCCTGGACCTGTTCGCTCAGGGCCGTCAGGCGGAAGTTCTCACTCAGGGCCAGGCTGCGGTTGCGGCACTGGTAGGATTTGCCCAGGGGGGCCGCGAACTCCCGGAGGGAGGCGTTGTTGACGCTGAAGGTCCTTTCTGTGGAGACAAAGCCGTGGAGAAGTAGCCCCACGTTGGGCACCTCGTGATGGGCAGGCTAAGCATCCCCCTTAGACCCCACCTGCGTCATCCCCCCATAAAAAAGAGTTGGGGGGCTGGACAAAAGTAAAGAAACCCAGCTGTTCCCGGCCCCTCTGGAAGCTTACCCTGGCCGTCCTTGACTTACGACCATCACAGAAGCCCAAAAGACAGCGGGGAAGTGAGCTCGGCCCATTTGTGCGGGACACACTTCGTAAGTGAAGTTGTTAAGTGAGCCACACGGTTTTTAAGCGAACTTCGTGTCCCCGTTGAACTGTGCTTGTCCGAAAGTCGCAAAAGGGGACCACGTGACACCCACACACACACACACCCGGGGACGCCGCGACCGTCATAAACACGAGTCGGTTGCCGAGCATCCGAATTTTGATTGCGGGATGGTGCGAACGCTTGTAAGCGTGAAAAAACGGTCATTTTTTTCAGGGATAATGTCATTTCGAACCGTCACTAAACGGAGTGTCATAAGTCAAGGGTGTGTGTGTGTGTGTGGCTGAGATGGGGGCTTCGTGTGGCCATAATTTGGGGTGCGCCCCCGAAGTTCACCCAAGCAACCTACTTCCCCCCTCCACACACACACACAAAATGCTCCCCCCAATCTCTCTCTGAGCTGTGGGGCATCACAGACTCCGTGAATGCTGCCATGGGGCAACCGAGGATGCCCCCTGCCACCCCCAAGCCCCCCCACCCCACCCCCCGCCTCTCACCTGTCGTCTGGGGGAACTGGTAGGTGAGATTGGCCTGCACCTGTCTCAGGTACGCTGTCTTTTCCGTCTCGTTCTGTAGAAAGAAGGGGGAAATATTTGGGGGGTTTTCCCCTCCTTAAACAGGGGGGCTCCAACCATGGCAACTTGAAGCCCTGGCCGACTTCAACTCCCAGAATTCCCCAGCCGCCTAAAGGTTTTATCGGAATTCAGCACAGATAAGACAAGGAATAATTCTCGATTATTTTGGGATTGGGGAACTTCCTTCGCAGATGGTGGGAATGCGGGGGGATGTAATATACCTTCCATTCAGCAAAATGGAGAAATAACTGTGGGAAACTGGGGGATTCTGGGAATGTGGGGACCCCCCGACATAGCGTCACAGGATGGGGAGGGGACCCTGGAGGTCTTCTAGTCCAACTCCCTGCTCTCGGCTCACAGATTCGGGCCTCCCACCCCCTTTTCCATTCCCCGGTTTCCGGGGTTGACAAACGCCTGTTTGAAAACTCGGAGGAAGCCCCCACTCCCCACCCCGTTCTTACCCCCTCCCACTTTTTCCTCTGGGTCTCCTGAGGCTCCCTCAAGCCCCCTCCTCCTTTCTCCCCCTTGCCCGAAATTCCAAGGGGGTGGGTGGGTGGGTGGGAGAGGACCCCTCTTTCGGCCTCCGTCTCTCCGTCTGCCCTTCCAGCGAAACTGGAAACTGGGGGATCGTGGGGATGGGGAGGGGCTTGAAGCACAGCTGGCTGGGGGGATTCTGGGAGTTGAAGTCCGCCAAGTTGGAGACCCCCCTGCCCTAGAAAGCAGGGGGCGGGGTGTGTGGACGGCAGAGACCAAAGCTCCCGTCTTCCCCAAATCCCTCCGTCCTTCCCCTTCCGAAGAATTGGAGGACCCTCTCTCGAACCTCGCCAGCTTTCCGACGGTTGTGTGAAGGCTTCCCGGCTGGGGAATTTGGGACTTGTAGTCCCCACATCGGAACGCTGCCCTACAGCCATAATAGCTCGCGAATAACATGAGTTATTCCAGCATGTGATGCCTCGGAGCAGCTGAGTGGACGCAGGGCCACTCCCAGTCAGGACCAGTGAGTCACCCCAGTCTGACCAGAAGGGGGGGTGGATCCAGCTGGGAACTGGTCAGTGAGTCATGGGGGGCGGGGAGGGGGCGCTATTCTGGGAATATTGCAGACAAATTCTTATCTCTCCAAATAAACCCATCAGAAGGATAGAGAAAATGTGAAATGAATACACAAATGACTGTGTATCATTGATTATTTATTAAATTAAACGGAACATTCATAAACTTCGTCCCCCCCCCGACGGTGGGCGGTGTCCTCGGCTTACGGCCAAATGGGTCGTTAAGCGGTGCCGTCGTTAACCGAGGCATCGCGTCCCCACGATTTGCGACTTTCCCACCGACCGCGATGTCACGATCGTAAGTGCCAGCCCAAACCACGACCGCGCGACCGCAGGAACAGAGCGACGACGGTCGTGAAGTGCGAGGACCGCGTGTAAGTCAAAACAAAGGTTCAGCGCTGTTGTAAGGCCGGGCGGTTGCTAACCGATCGGCCGTAAGTCGAGGACTTCCTGTCATCCTCGAGATGCGACTTTGTCCTGCCATCGGTCTGGAATGGTGCTATAGGGTAGGGAGTCTCCAGACCGGCTGGCTGGGGGATTCTGGGAGTTGGAAATCCACAACAAACCACATTTTGGTATCGGATTTCCTGCTTGAGCAGGGGGGGTTGGACTAGATGACCGTTGAGGGCCCTTCCCTTCCAGCTCTGTGATTCAGTAATTCTCTTGCTTGAGGGATGTGTGTGTGTGTGTGTGTTGGACTAGATGACCTCCAAGGTCCCTTTCAGCTCTGTGATTCAGTAAGGAGCAGGGGGTTGGATTAGATGACCTCTAGGGTCCCTTCCCAACCCTATAATTCTGCATTCAGTAAGCCCCCTTCACCTTGATGGGTGAACACAACCTGTGTGTGTGTGTGTGTGTGTGTGTGTGTGTGTGTGTAAATGAATGAATGCCCCCCCCCTCCTTCCCATCGCCCCGCCCCCTCGCACCTTTTCGAAAGTGAAGAGGATGAAGCCTTCTGGGAACTGTAGTTTCAAGGTGGCCATCTTGTCGGAACAAGTCCCTGAGAAGTTGGTATCCTTGGGCTGCACCGCAAAGGCTCCCCTGACCTGGAAAACAAAGGAAGGAGGGAAGGAGGAGAGAAGGGAAGGAGAGAAGGAAGAAGGAAAGAAGAAGGAGAAGCAACCTGGAATTCAGAAGTCAATTTCCCAACAGGACAATTGACCAGGGGAACTGCTTGCCACCAGAAGTTGCTCCATCAGTGGAGGTTCTTAAGAAGAGACTGGACAGCCCCTTCTCTGGAATGGCACAGGGTCTCCTGGTTGAGCAGGGGGGCTGGACTAGAAGACCTCCAAGGTCCCTTCCAGCTCTGTCCTGATTGATTGATTGAAACGGTCTAGGGGAGGGCCACGCCCGGTTTAGCTAAGGGGAGGGGGGAGTGTGGATACATGAGGCCACCATGATGGACATGAGTTTGACACCCCTGGTCTAGGGTTGATGTGGTCCAGGGTCTCCTGCTTGAAAAGGGGGCTGGACTAGAAGACCTCCAAGGTCCCTTCCGGCCTCTATTCTGATTGACTGATTGATTGATGTGGTCTAGGCTCTCCTGCTTGAAAAGGGGTCTGGACTAGAAGACCTCCAAGGTCCCTTCCGGCCTCTATTCTGATTGACTGATTGATTGATGTGGTCTAGGCTCTCCTGCTTGAAAAGGGGGCTGGACTAGAAGACCTCCAAGGTCCCTTCCGGCCTCTATTCTGATTGACTGATTGATTGATGTGGTCTAGGCTCTCCTGCTTGAAAAGGGGGCTGGACTAGAAGACCTCCAAGGTCCCTTCCGGCTTCTATTCTGATTGACTGATTGATTGATGTGGTCTAGGCTCTCCTGCTTGTAAAGGGGGCTGGACTAGAAGACCTCCAAGGTCCCTTCCAGAGTCTATCCTGATTGCTTAACTCTGCCAGGACAGAAGTGAGCACCCAAGCAGATTCAAAGGGGCAAAACCACACACACACAAACACACAATCTGCCAACACAGCTGCCTGGCCACAAAACGAGACTCGCAATGCAGTTGCAACGCCCATCAAGTGAGCCAGCCAGCCAAGAGGAAATCGGCTGAAGGCCCTTCTGCACATCGCCTAGCGGATTTCGGTGCCACCGGCCTCGGGATCTGGTCTCCCGGCCCCCCACAACCCTCCCCACCACCCCCCTCCCCCATCCGACCCACAGGAAGCCCCCCCCCCCCGTGCTCACCTGCTGCTTGGCTCGGTCTGCGTACCGGATCCACATCTGCAGCCCCATTTCTGCCCGTAGGCACACGTTGGTGCCCTGCTTGACGGTGTAATTGCCCACTGGCACGGCCGGCGGCTGGGTGGGCTGCGGGGCGGCGGTGGTGGGGCGGTGGTGGGCCGAGGTGTGGGTGGTGGCAGGGGTCGTGGTGGCGTTGTGGTGGCTGGTGGTATTGTGATGGGCGGTGGTGGGGTGGTGGGCAGAGGTGTGGTGGGCAGAGGTATGGTGGGCGGAGGTGTGGGGGGCAGAGGTGTGGGGGGCAGGGCGTGTGGTGGTCGGGTGGTGGGAGGTGTGATTGGCTGGGGCGGTAGTGGTCGCATGTCTCGTGGTCGTATGCCGGTGATGGTGGTGGGTCGTGGTGTGCTTTTGGGGAGGGGTGGTGGTGGGCGGCAGGGCCTTGGTGAACGAGGGCACCAGGGTGGCCGACTTGGTGGGATGGGGGCAATTCCCCGCGCCCGACTGGGGGGAGCAGGGCTCCTTCTGCCCCGAGGGGTCACCTGCGAGAGAGCAGACCAAGGGAACGGTCGGTCAGCGGGGCGACGGTACGGGGGGGGCATCTGTGTACAGAGCGGCTTAAACCGCCCCCCTCTCCACCTGGCCAGGCTCACCCTCAAGCCCCCCTCCCCAATTCCCTCTGCGTGGCGCCTCCTACAGCTATTTTGCAGTGGGGGGCATAGGCAGGGACCCCATTTTTCTATCTTGAGGGTCTCTCCCCTGTAGGATCTCTCCCCTGTAGGGTCCCTCCAGCCTCCTTCCGCCCGCAGCGCCTTCCCCACTCTTCACCAACCTGCCGCCAGCAGGCACCCCCAGCCGGCCAGCCACAGGACGGGCCCCACGCAGAGCTTGGCCGGCCGCATGGCTCCCTCCGACGGTCTTCCTCGCAGGGCTGACGCTCACGGGACTCTGAGGGGCCCCCCGCCGAAGCTTCCCCGCCCGGCCTGGAGGGTTCGGAGGAGAAGGGGAAGGAAGTGAGAATTGCTGCTTTGACAAAGCATGAGTCAGTTGGTGGGAGGGGGTTGTCCCTTCCCTTGTTCCCCTCTTGCAAGGCGGCGGAAGCCACGTCTCGGTTTGTGGCCGTGGCGCCTCACGCCTGGCTGACAAGGTAGCGTCCACCCACCTCTCCACAGGGCGAGAGAGTCGGCAGAGGGCCTTGGAGGTCTTCTAGTCCAGCCCCCATGCTCAGCCCCCTCGCAGGCAAGCGGTCGCTCTTGGCCTCCCCATCCGGAGGTTGGGAGTTCGATCCTAGGCAGAGGCCGATGTAGCGTTTCCTGCTTGGGCAGGGGGTTGGACTAGATGACCTGCAAGGTCCCTTCCAATTTATCTGTTCTCTTCCCACCAGGGCAGTTGGTGGAGGGTGCCAGTGCAGGAGGGGGGGGGGCAAAGGGCAGAGGCTGCCACGCACTGATGGTCACTCTGAGAGGTCATGGGAGTCGGAGTCCCATGGAGCGGTGGGGTGGGTTTCGGAGTTCTCAATCAGCATTTTCCCCTTCCTCTTTTCGCAGGCCTGACTCGCATGTGACCGGCAGAATTGTGGCTTTGCAAAAAAACAAAACAGCAGGTGGAGGGGCCAGGCCTTGCACACACACAACACACAACACGCACACACAGAGAGTCACACAAACCACAACAGACACACAACACATGACATGTCTGCATGACGGCCAAATTCCATGCACAGCTCCGGTCCTTGAGTGGAGCCCAGTGGGGGGCGGGGGGGAGGCAAGGAGGGTGGCTTGAGGTGCCCAAATCCCCTGGGGAGCCCCCACCCCATCAGCAGAGGGGGAGGGGAATTGGGATCCCCCCCTTCGCCCAGCAGGTACCCCTCCCCTGCGACCGCCTGCTTAGCGACCGTTCGAAATTGCGACGGTGCTGAAAAAGACCGTTTTTCCCCACCCGTTGTGGTCGTCGGATCGACGCTCGGACGCTGGGCAACGGATTCGCATTTACGACGAGGAAAACCCCCTTTTGCGACCTTCGACGAATTCACTCCGCAACTGATTGAACGACGGCCGGGATTCGCTTAACGCCGGAAAGGCGTCGAGCGTCTCGTCGAGCCGCAAAAAAATGTGGCGGGGGTAAAACCGAGGACTGACCTGTCCGGAGGAAGCCAAGGGGGGGAGGTCTTCTGCCCCCTTAGCCCACCCCCTCAATTACACACCTGGGGTGGTTTGAGTTTCTCAGGCGGCGCAAATGGACGGTCGCAGGTGGCTCAGTTTTCCCTTTCAGAAAGCGAAGGTGACGAGGAAGCAAGCAGGGGAAGGGCAGGTGTGGGGGGGAGTGGCACGGCTATCGGCCTGGGGACTGACCCTTGGAACCGACCCTCCCCCTTCCACCCAAGGTTGCGGCCTTGCAACACACCTGCGTATCACCTGGACTTTGGCCCTTCCCGAGACTCCAGCACAATTTAATGGGGCCCGGATAACAGGAGCGGGGCCTCGGGAGTTCGATCCTAGGTAGAAGCCGAAGTGAGATCTCCTGCTTGGGCAGCGGGGTTGGACTAGATGACCTGCAAGGTCCCTTCCGACTCTGGTTAATTTGTTAACCCCGTTGTGTGTTCTACACTAGGGCTGTGGGGGAGGGGGTTGTCTCCAACCTTGGCCCCTTTAAGCCTGGTGGACTTCAACTCCCAGAATTCCCCAACTTTAAATCTTTGTGGACTCTCCAGCAGGGGAATTCTGGGAGTTCAAGTTCACCAGGCTTAAAGGGGCCAAGGTTGGAGACCCCGACCTGGTTTAGATAGGCCAGTTGGGCAATTCTGGGTGTCGAAGACCCTCATTTTGCTGAGACCGAAGGAAGGAAGGAAAGAAGGAAGGAAGGAAGGAAGGAAGGAAGGAAGGAAGGAAAACAGGATAAAGGAAGGGACCTTGGAGGTCTTCTAGTCCAGCCCCTGCTCAAGCGAGAGACCCACTACCTTATACTATTTCAAACCAATGGTTGTCCAGTCTCTTCTTGAAAACCTCCAGTGATAAGAGAAGAGAGGGAGGGAGGGAGGGAGGGAGGAAAGAAGGAAGAAAAACAGGGTAAAGGAAGGGACCTTGGAGGTCTTCTAGTCCAGCCCCTGCTCAAGCGGGAGACCCCTAGATTGGTGTGTGTGCAAAACGTGCCACCTTTTTAAGACTGGCTGGGGAATTCTGGGACTTTGGAAGTCCATACCTGCCTTCATCTGACCGGACAAGGCCTGGCCGATTTTTGGGGAATTGAACCCCAAAGGATGACTCAACCATTCCGCCCCCCACTCCCCGCAGATAAAGCCCCGGCCCGACTTCCTCCTGATCTTGGTCAACGTCGGGGTGGGGCCATCGGAGCTTCTCAGCAAGGAAGCCACGTGCCCGGAGGACTTCCGACACTCGACAAAATGGCCACAATTCCCCCCCCCGCCCCTCCAAAGCCTATTCGTGTGTGTGTGTGTGTGTTTAAGGTGCTTTTTTTTTCAGGAGGCAACTGGACTTTTCTGGGGTTTTTTTTCTTTTGAAGGCGTTTCGCTTCTCCCCTAAGGAGCTTCCTCAGTTCTGACTGGGGAACGGAAGGCTTGATGCTCCTTGCAGGCAAAGCTGGTCCTTTGCATCCTTTTTGGGAGGGTCGGTGAGGCCGCTGGGAGGTTCACCTATGTCCTGGGACGGCGCTGGCTCTTCGGCTTTGGAACGGAAGAGGAGCAGCGCCCCCTAGAGCCGGGAACGGCCAGCGCAGGTGGTGCAAGGGGGATTTTTACCTTTATCTTTTACCTGAATTCCCTTGGAGGTTCACCTGTGTCCTTAAGGTCACCTGAGCGGCGCAAAGGGCTCCTGCGGTCTGCAATGTCTCCCCTCTGGGAATCCCTTCCTACCCCACCCCAGGGATGCGGCACCAGGGATTCGAACCTCCGAACTGCATTTACCTTCCCACCAAAGGTGGCTCCTATTTTTCTACTTGCATTTTTACATGCTTTCGAACGGCTCAGTTGGCAGAAGCTGGCACAAGGAACGGGGGGCTCACTCCGTTACGCGGCACCAGGGATTCGAACCTCCGAACTACAATTACCTTCCCGCCAAAAATGGCTCCTATTTTTCTACTTGCATTTTTTAACCTTCTTTCGAACGGCTCGGTTGGCAGAACCGGGGGCTCACTCCGTTACGCGGCACCAGGGATTCAAACCTCCGAACTGCATTTACCTTCCCGCCAAAAATGGCTCCTATTTTTCTACTTGCATTTTTTAGCCTTCTTTTGAACGGCTTGGTTGGCAGAAGCTGGGACAAGCAACAGGGGCTCACTCCATTAGGTGGCACTCGGGACTCGAACCTCCGACCTTTCCAATCGACAAGCTCAGCGTGCTAGCCCCTGAGCCACCGCATCTCCAAGTGCTTCAAAGACCCTCTAAATAAAAGTTTGAAACCCCCCCTGCTCTAAAGCAGGGGCCTCCAACCTTTGCAACTTTAAGTCTGAAGGACTTCAGCTCTCAGACTTCTCCAGCCAGCAAAGCTGAAGGCAGAAGCAGCAAAGGATGGAAACTAATCAAGGAAGAGAAGGCCGAAAACCTTGTACAATAGACTTAGATAAATGGCAAACTGGGAAATTATAAATTAACCAATTAAATTAACCAGCCAATTTCATTGCAATTTTAGTACGACGACAAGATTATTATTAACAAGGTCCACTGCATAGGAGAAAATCTTCATAGAAACGTTTTATAGAGGGCATTTTCCACTCTTGAGACCGGCAAAGATGTTTGAACGCCTGCTCAATGTTGGGAAAAAGATGCCATCCGATATCCGGTTCGTATTATTCTATGGGATGGACATTTCCCAAAGCAAAAATAAAAATAAAATATTGGAACAAAAATACATTACGCGGTTGGAAAAAACCAATTAACATCTTGATTTAAAGCCAGAAATATTTGGGTTGGGCATTTTAATAATAATAATAATCTTTATTGTCATTGTAATAATAAAATTACAATGAAATTTTGCTGGGCAAGTAGAACCAGAGGAATACATATTTAATTTTTGTGACATATATTGGCTGCAGCCAGAATTGGAATGAAGCCAAGAGATCCCAACAGATGAGGATTAAAAAAAAAAAAAAAAATTAAGAATGTGCAAACATGGATAATTAACACTTAAAGTTAAGGAAAAGGGGGAAACCGAATGCTGTTTTGACTTGGGGCTTATTTTATCCATGGCTGCTTGAGAAAAACATGGAAATATAAGGAAAGGACCAATGGAAAAGGGAAGTTTGTTAAAACGGATAAGCAAGTATCAAAAGTATTAGGACTATTACAAAACGGAATGATCAAATTCCGTTTACAAAACTGTTTTACCCAAGTTTAACCATAAATGGAATGTTTTATGTGTTATAAAATAAACCTGGAATGGAGAAACAATTCATTAGTGCTGCCGTTGAGTGAATCGCAGCCGTTAAAACATAATCCACCCTCTCTGGCTTAGCGAGAAGACGGTTATTAGGGAAGGCTACAGATAGTGGTCATTAAGCGTGAAAACTGGGCGCAAGTCACTTCTGTGGCACGGTTTAAACTTCAAACCGTCGCTAAGCGAAGCAGGGAGACCACAGAAAGGCGAAGGAATCGAATCCCAAAATGAGGGAAGCCCCATTTTTAAGAGCCCCCGGAACCAGTCAAGGGCCAAGCCTCCCGTTTTTACAAAATCCACGCGCAGCCGAGCCTTCTTTTATTTTTATTTTTTTCTCAAGATCACATTTATTTTGGTCACTGTTTAAGTCTCCTTTTGAATAAATAATAGCTATACAAAAGAAAGGGTAAAGGTTGGCGACAACAGATTTCTTATTTCTCTCTTTTTTTTTTTCTCTTTTTGCGGTATGAAAAAAGTTTTCTGTTTTTTCCTCGGTTTTATTTTTAAAAAATGTGATGGGGGGGAAGAGAGAGAGAGAGAGAGGGGTGGGTGGGTGGGAGGGAGAGGAAGGTTCTCGTCCCTAGAGAGAGAGGAGGAGGAGGAGGAGGAGGAAGGAGGGAGGGGAAGAAAAACCACTTGGCAATTTTTTTTTCTTTTTTCTGAACTTTTGTTTTCTTCCAGGGAGGAGAGAAAAAAAAACCTCCGTTTCGAGGTAGGTTTTTGATTCTCAAGCTTTTTTGTTTTTTTTCTCTCTACGTTTTCGTTTTCTCCTTCTTTTTCTGTGTGTTTTTTTCGTTGTAGCACCATGATTCTCGTCCAAAGGTTCAATTCCAAAAAGAAAAAAAAAAAAGGAAAAGAAAAAAGAAAAAAAAACCCTACAAAAGTTTTTTAAGTTTCTTTTTTCCTTTTTTAATTCCCTGGGAAAAGAGGAAAGGGAGTCGGGGGGGAAAAGGAGGGGGGGAAAAAAAAAAAAGCAGCAGAGAGCCCAGAAGCTCCTGTGAAAATCTTCGTCGGTCGTTTCCCCCTCCCTCCCCAAACACACTCCCCCAAAAAATATCGAAGGACACCTCTGTTTTGTTGCAATGACGGAAAGGGGGGAGGAGAGAAGATGGGGGGGGGGGGGGAGCTACAAAACGAGGACACGAAGGCCGGAGGGAGGGAGAGATAAGAGGAGAGGTGGAACAAGACACAGCTGAGCGCCCGGAGTAAACACTTAAAAAGATTTTCAATTCTGCCTCCAAACCCCCCTCCCACCCACCCCACCCCCAAAAAGTGACATTTATTCAAAAGGCCAAAATAATGAAAACGAAACAAAAAGGAAAAAAAAAAAAAAAAAACAACCCCTCAAAAATAGAAAACAGAAACAAAACCAAAAAAAAAAAAAAAAAAAAAAAAGGCGAAGGAACGGGAGAATACTGTGCCTCTAACTTTTCGGGAGGGGGGAAGGAGCGGGTGGGTGGGGCCGGGGGGGGTGTCGTGGCACAGTGCCCCCCCTCTCCCCAGGCCACTCAGATGAGGTCGGCCACGTTGAGAGGCATCTCCTCGATGGAGGTGTTGTAGAAAGTCTCGATGTCGCGCAGGGTGCGCTTGTCCTCTTCCGTCACCATGTTGATGGCCACGCCTTTCCTGCCGAAGCGTCCGCCTCGACCGATCCTGGGGGGGTTGGAGAGAAAAGGATGAGTTGAGAGCAGGAAGGCCAGCAGGGATTTTATGGAGGGAATGGAGAGAAAAGGATGAGTTGAGAGTAGGTAGGCAGGAAATTTAATGACGATTGGAGAGAAAAGGATGAGTTGAGAGCAGGCAGAAAGGATGGGAGACGTCCCCTCCGCCCTCAATCACACCCCCTCCCCTTTGAGAGCCTCTACTGACCGGTGGATGTAGTTCTCGCGGTTGGTGGGGAGATCGTAGTTGATGACCAGGGAGACTTGCTGGACGTCGATGCCTCGGGCCTGCAGGGAGGGGGGGAAAAAAGAGGGGGCTGCTTTCAACAGGAGCCCTCGCCCTTGACAGCGTCCCCCTCCCCCCAATTAGCAGTTAACTGTTCATTTGGTGACTGTTCAAAATGTGACTTGGGGTCCCTGATCTCACTCCTGGCATTTGCAAGTCTCCCCAGGGTCACGTGATCAAGACCAGCTGCTGGCTCACATTAGTGACGGTCGCAATGGCCAGGTGATCTCCATTTTGCGACCTTCCGACCAGCAGCCAGGGAGGACGCCCGATTTCCCTCAAATCCTGGGTGGCTAGCTTAACTTCAGGGATTCCCTTAACAACCGTGGCAAGAAAGCTCGTAAAGTGGACATCCACGTCTCACTTAACGGTCATTTCGGCCCTCCATTGTGGCCATCTGAAGTGGTGGAGGCTTTCCTGCCTGAGCAGGGGGATTGGACTAGAAGACCTCTAAGGTCCCTTCCAACTCGGTGATTCTATTCCATTCTTTCTATTCTCTTCTTTTATATTCTAATTCTCTATTTTATTATCTATCCCTATTCTATTCTATATTTAATTCTATTCTTACCTTTATTCTATCCTATCCCTATTCTACTCTTCTTTTATATTCTAATTATTTAGTTCAGACTCTTGTAATATAGCTTCTGCCTAACACGTAAATGATATTAGATTTTTTAGGGGGAATTTTTAGCACAGGCTGTGATGTAATTCTTTTTATCTATTTAGTGTATTTTATTGTTGTTGTTTTAAATTCCTGTGCACCGCCCTGGGTCCACTTCGGTGGAGAAGGTGCGGTATATAAATTGAAATAAATTAAATTAAAAATTAAAATTAATCCTATTCTTACCTTTATTCTATTCCTATTCTACTCTTCTTTTCTTTAATATTCTAATATTTTATTATCTATTCCTATTCTATTCCATTCTATGTTTAATCCTATTCTTACCTTTCCCTTTATTCTATTTCTATTCTAATTCTATTTTATTATCTATTCCTATTCCATATTCAATTCTATTCTTACCTTTACTCTATTCCTATTCTACTCTTCTCTTCTTTTATGTTCTAATTCTCTATTTTATTATCTATTCCTATTCTATTCCATTCTTTCTATTCTATGTTTAATTCTAGTCTTACCTTTATTCTATTCTAGTTCTATTCTAATTCCTATTCCATATTTAATTCTATTCTTACCTTTAATTCTACCCTTTTTATATTCTAATTCTCTACTTTATTCTCTATTGCTATTCTATTCCATTCTTTCTATTCCACATTTAATTCTAGTCTTACCTTTCCCTTTATTCTATTCCTGTTCGACTCTATATTCTTTTCTCTCCTTTCTGTCCCTTGGCAATGTCCAACTCGCCTATTCTGAAGCCCAAATACCTTACCCCCCCCCCCAAAAGAACCAGGAGGGGGGGAGAGAAATAGGTGCAACTGTGAGCTGCTACAAAGTGACTGGGAACCTCAAGAGGGGGGTCCAGCCGTGGAGTCAAGCAGCCCCTTGCGACCGTTCCTCTGCCCAGGAGCTACAATCCGCCACTGGCACCGCACGGGCCAGGCAGAGAGGGAATCTTCCTGGGGGGAAGGAGGGGGAAGCCCTTCCGGGCGCTTACCAGCAAGTCGGTGGTGATGAGGACTCGGCTGGATCCGGAACGGAACTCTCGCATAATGACGTCACGCTCCTTCTGGTCCATGTCCCCGTGCTGGGGGGGAGGGCAAGAGAGAGGGGTGAGCCCCCTGCCCAACACAGACCAGGACTCGGCTGCCCCATCCTCTAATTCCCCCCCCCCCCCCGAGTCTCCCTAGAGCCCCAGAATCCACCACCGGACCCCCCACCCACCTACCATGGCTGAGACGGTGAAGTCCCGGGCGTGCATCTTCTCTGTCAGCCAGTCCACCTTCCTCCGGGTGTTGATGAAGATGACCGCCTGGGTGATGGTCAAGGTCTCGTAGAGGTCGCAAAGGGTGTCCAGCTTCCATTCCTTGACGAGGAGGAGGAGGAGGAGGAAGGGGGCAGAGTTGAGGACGAAGGCAAGTACAACAGGGAGGCTATTTTGGCAGCTGGGGGGTTCCACTCAATGGCTCCCTTGAGAGGTTGTGTGTGGGTGTGTGTTGTTTCCTGGCAGGCATCTCATGACCCAACTAGGGAACATCACCAGGGCAGCGGGCAAATGAAACCTCTGCAAGGGAAGACCCCCCCAGGAGGGTATTTTTTAGGGGAGGGAGGGAGGGGCTGAACTGGTTCCATTGACCTTGGGACAAATCTCGAAGTGACCACCCTGTGAAGCCCCCCCACCTCAAGGCTTCCCTCCCCCCCCCACCCCAGCGGCCACTCACCTCCCTCTCGACATTAATGTAGAACTGCCGGATCCCCTCCAAAGTCAGCTCTTCCTTCTTCACCAGGATCCGGATGGGGTCCCTCATGAACTTCTTCGTCACCTCCAGGACATCCATGGGCATGGTGGCAGACAGGAGGACCACCTAAGACGGGGAGAAAGGGAGATCAGCTTCTGCAAAGCCCCCTTCTTAAAAAACTAATGCCAATTATACATAATTCCCCTATTATAGTTCCCAGGGTTGGACACCCCTGCTATAAGTATGTGTAATCTGTATTAAAATTAGACATATCATGTATACATTTGAGGACTTTATTATGTCCAAATTATGCATATTATGTCCAAACATGGAAACTTTTAAGACTGGTGGACTTGCAACTCCCAGAATTCTGGGAGTTGCAAGTCCACCAGTCTTAAAAGTTTCCATGTTTAGACATATGTATTATAGGAAAAAAAGTGTTGCCTTTTTTTTAAACCTCCCCTCACTTATATAGTCCATAATAATAACAATAATAATCAACAACTAGAAAAAATAATGAAATATAGCGATCTGGCCATCAAAACCACACGGCTATGGATGAAGCCTGTCACAGTGACACCCATGGTCATCGGGGCACTTGGCACCAGGTCCAAAACGTTTAATAAATATCTCAGCAAGTTGCAGCTTCCTGCAATAACACCAGCGGAACTGCAAAAAACGGGGCTACTCGGCACATCTTACATTCTACGAAGATACTTGGTGGATACTTAGGATGCTGGCAGCAATTAGCAGCAGTCAATAGTGTTCGTAATAATGCATTTTTAAATGTTCAGTTGGCCGAGTTCATGTTTTATGGATAAAGTAAATAATAATAATAATAATAGTCATTATTATTATTACAATGAAATTGGTTTTAACTTCACTGGTGCAAAATTATAACAGAAACAAAAAGAGAAAGAAAAAACTAGCCTGTGCATGGAGGGATTGTGGTTGAAGTTAAAAGTCTCATTTTGCATCCTAGTCTTTCCACTTCCAGCCAAGTCATTTTCTCTTCCATTATTTTTCATTTTTTTCTTATCTACCTAAGTTATTTTCTCCACCGATATATTTCGCTACAAGCAGCGTCTATCCTGCAATTCCATTTCCACCTAAGAGAGCGTTTCTTTCCTACCTTTAACAATATATTAGAATTTCTTTCTTAATTAGTTACATTAACAATAACAATCTTACTATGTTCTCTTTACTCCCCTCTTTTTTTAGCCAAAATCTTCCTCTTGGGCTTTCAAAACCCCCACTTTCTAATTCTTTTTCCCTCCTTTTCCTTCCCCGTTTTTCTGATTGTGGTTTATCTGGCCTAGTCCTTGGGCCCATTGTATAAAGACTGTGTTAAATTGGGTGAGGTTTTAATTAGGAGGTTTTATTAAATTTTTAGCACAGGGCTTATTAAATGTAATTAGTTTTATTGCGGTATATTTGCATGGTTGTATATATCTATTTATTTATATTGTTTTAACTTCCTGTGCACCGCCCTGAGTCCCTTCGGGGAGATAGGTTGCGGTTTATAAGTCTAATAAAATAAAAATAAAATAAAATAATCTTCTTTGGGGTATTTCTCCTTTGTGCTTTCTGAAAAGGTTCACCCTATAGCACAACTTTTTAAAGATTTGTGGATTTCAACTCCCAAAGTCCAGAAGTCTTAAAGACGCCGCCAAGGTTGGCGATTGGGGGTAGGGGGTGTCTTCTGGGAGTTTGGGTCCATCAAGTCTCCAAGCTGCCACGGTTGGGAGAGTCTCCTGCTTGAGCAGGGGGTGGACTAGAAGACCTCCACGGTCCCTTTCCAATGCTGGCTATTCTTCTGGGCCTTCCCAGCTCCTTAAAAAATTGGGCCATGTGAACGGGGGAGCTGGTGAAAGACCCCCTTGAAAGGTTGGTCATCTGGGAAGACCCTCCCCCCACATTTAAATAGACCGCGGGAATTTTTCTCAGGGTGTGTCTCATCAGCATGGCCAGCTGGGGAATTCTGGGAGTTTTAAGGGGGCTGCTACTGTTGGAGACACCTGTCCCAGAAGGTGGCTGACTCTAGGGTAGCCCTCCTCCCCATAAGGAGACAGGGGGCAAGGCAAGTCCTCTCTAAGGGGTAGAGTCAGCCTCTTGCCCCCCCCCCCCAACGATCTATTATTAATCTGGGTCTTCATTTGAGTCAACCTTGAGCCAGTCAGGATCAAACTGCTGGCGGTGGGCAGAGTCAGCCTGCGATGCTGGATTCTAGGCACTGCGCCATTACATCCTTCCTCCTCCTCACTTCCATTCCTCCCTTCTCCTCTATCTTCAATACAATACAATACAATAGCAGAGTTGGAAGGGACCTCGGAGGTCTTCTAGTCCAACCCCCTGCGTGGGCAGGAACCTTATACCATTTCAGACAAATGGCTATCTAACATCTTCTTCAAGACTTCCAGTGTTGGGGCATTCACAACTTCCGGAGGCAACTTCTGTTCCACTGGTTGATTGTCCTCACTGTCAGGAAATTTCTCCTTAGTTCTAAGTTGCTTCTCTCCTTGATTAGTTTCCACCCGTTGCTTCTTGTCCTGCCCCCAGGTGCCTTGGAGAATAGTTTGACTCCCTCTTCTTTGTGGCACCCTCTGAGATATCGGAACACTGCTATCCTGTCTCCCCTGGTCCTTCTCTTCATCAAACTAGACATACCCAGCTCCTGCAACCGTTCTTCATATGTTTTAGCCTCCAGTCCCTTAATCCTCTTTCTTGCTCTTCTCTGCACTCTTTCCAGAGTCTCCACGTCTTTTCTACATCGTGGCGACCATCCTTCCTTTTCCTTCTCAAGCAACAGCCCTTAGACTTAGAGGTCGCTTCGCATTGCTTCGCAGCCCTCTCTGAGCAGTTTACAGAGCCAGCCTCTTGTCAGTCCATACCCCCCCCCCCCAACAATCCGGGTCCTCATCTGAGCGACCTCGTTTAAGGGCGGAAGGCTGAGTCGACCGGTGGGAATCGAACTGCTCAACTGCCGCTAGGAGGAGCCTGCCCTGCGCCGGCCTCCTGGATTGGCCCAGGTTCCCACCACCACCACCATCACCACCTCACCTGCGTGTTGCCACTCAGCTTCTGGAATATGTCATAAATCTGGTCCTTGAAGCCTCGGCTCAGCATTTCATCGGCTTCGTCCAGCACAAACATCTTGATGAATTTGGGGGCTGCAGGAGGAAAGAAAGGAAGGAGAGAAGCTCAGCAAGGGTGAAGGGAGGAAGGGCCCAGCTGAGGAAGAAGAGGAGGAGGAGGAGGAGGAGGAAGAAAGCTGCTGGTCTCAGGGAAGCTTATCCAGGTATGATCACTTTCCCCCTGGCCCCTAAGATTCCTCCCCTGGCCCAGCAGAACGCCGGGACGGAGGGGAAAATCCGGGGGGCCGTGGGGGGGTCAGATGACACGCATGGGGACATCATCACAGAACAGCAGCAGCAGGGAAGGGGGGGGGGGGCAGCCGAGACCCTCCCCAGTGTGAACCTCCAATAAGAACCATCCTTTAAAACCCCCCTCCCACTTAACTTTCGGTATACTTTACTGGAAGCCAAGTGAATTATATACAGGCAGGCTTAACTTGGAAGTTTGCTTAGTGGCCGTTTGAAAGTTACGACAAGAAGAGAAAAGGTGGCTTATGGTTTAGCCCAGGGGGGCGGTCCAAACCTGGGGACTTTTAAGACTGGGGGGCTTCCCAACTCCCAGAATTCCCCAGCCAGCCACACACGTGGCTGGCTGGGGAATTCTGGGAGCTGGGAAGCCCCCCAGTCTTAAAAGTCCCCAGGTTTGGACCACCCCCCTGGTTTAAGCCCTTGCCGCATCCCCCGGGTCTCGCGCGCTCGAAATCCAGACGCTTGGCAACTGACCCGTATTTATGACGGCCGCAGACTTCCTGGGGGTGGGTGGGCTGGGGCGATCCTCGTCCATGGGGCAGCTGGCTTCACTTAGCTACTAACCTATCAACTGCAGTGATTCACTTAACAACCAAGGCAAGAAAGGTCATAAAAATTGGGAGGGGGGGGAATTCACTTAACAAATGCCTCAGTTATAGCCCACCCACCCCCCAAAAAATATATATATTTTGGTGGGGAGGGGGGCTCAGCTCCATCGTGGTCGTAACTCGAGGACAGCGGCACAGCCAGAACTGAAACACCCCCCCACCCCAAATCCTCAAGGCTACCCTTTCCCTCCCGTCTCTCCCCCTCTCAATAAATTGAAACAAAAGAGGTCCGTGTCGAATTTCCTGTCCCTTGAAGGGCCCCCCCTCCCCAGCCGTTCATGGCAGGTGTCCTTGGCAAGGGAGACACCCCCCCCCCCCAATGAGGGAAGACAGCCAGGGGAGTCGTGGGAAATTGGTGCCAAGCCTCTGGCTGTGTCTGGAGCCTCCCTGGCTGAGGGTGTGTGTGTGTGTGTGTGTGTTAAGGGGGGGGGGGGGGGGAAAGAGTCCCAGGCTGCCCCCAGAGTGTCCCACAGAGTACTCACACAAGTATCTCCTGTTCAGCATGTCGAAGACCCGCCCGGGGGTCCCCACAATGATGTGGGGCGCTTCCATCTGCAGCTTCTGGACTTCGGCTCGGACGTTGGTCCCTCCTATGCAAGCGTGGCAGGAGGCCCCCATGTAATCCCCCAGAGCCATGACCACCTTCTGGATCTGCCAGGGGGAGGAGGAGGAAGAAGGACCCCGTCAAGAGACAGAGAGGCTGGGCTAGGCGAAGGCCACTCGCCCGGGCTCCCCCCCTTGTTTCCCCAGCATGAACCAGCCGTCAGCCACTGGGAGAGACGCTGTGCTGGGATGAATGAGGAAAGCGCTTGCTTTGTCCCTGCTAGATGTGAGAAGCCGCCACGGTCAGAGGCTCTTCTCTGCCCAGTTAGCAGGGGGGCTGGAGGGGCCGCCACTCAGCTCAGGCCGAGGAGCGTTGCCATGTACCCTCCCCCTCGGTCTCACAATGGGGGGCACATTTGGGCCCTCAAGGAAGAAGAATAATAATAAATTTAATTTGTAGACCGCTCCCTCTCCCCGGAAGGGACTCGGGGCGGTGCACAGGGGAACTAAAAACGTACAAATATAAATACATCATCAATATATATAAAATCAGATTAAACAATTTATCCCTGCGCTAAAAAACCTAAAAACTAAACCCCTTAAAAACCCAACTAAAACAATTGAGATATTCAGACTAAAAAGGCTGGAAGGTAGGTTAGGCCAGGCCTAAGAGGAGAGGGAAAGAGACGGGCAGACGGAAAGAAAAGGAGGAAGGAAGCCACAGGGAGGGAGGGAAAGAGAAGAAAAACAGAAAGTCAAGCAGAGAGAGAAAGGGAGGGAGGGGAAGAAGATGAAGAAAGAAAGAAAAACGGGAAGAAAAAAAAGAAAGACACAGAAAGGAAAAAAGAAACGGAAACAGATAAAAGAGGGAGAGGAAGGAAGAGAAAGAGGAAGAAAGAAAGAAACGGAGAGAACATCAAGCAGGGAGAAAGAGGAAAAGAAAGACAGAGAAAGGAGGGAGAGAAACAGAAATGGGAAGGGAGAAAGAAAGATCAACAGAGGCAGGAAGAGAGGGAAGAAGAGAAATGAAGGGAGGGAGGGAAAGAAACAGATAAAGAGGAAGAAAAAATGGAGAGAAAAGCCATCAGGGAGGAAAGAAGGAATGAAAGAGAAGAGGAAGAGAAACAGAAAACAGGGAAGAGAGAAGGGAAGAGAGGAAAGAAAAGAAAGGGGAAGAGAGAAAGGGATGGAGAGGGAGAAAAAGAGAGAGGAAAGAAATGGAGAAAGGGAAAGACAGACAGAAGAGGAAGAGAAACAGAAAACAGGGGAGAGAGAAGGAAAGAACGAAAGAAAGGGAAGAGAAACCATGGGGGAGAAAGGGAGGGAGAAAAAGAGAAAGGAAAAGACAGACAGAAGAAGAGAAATCATGGGGAAGAGAGAAAGGGATGGAGAGGGAGAGAAAGAAATGGAGAAAGGGAAATTCAGAGGAGAGAAAGACAGAGAGGGAAGACAGACAGAGAAGAGAGAAAGACAGAGAAAGAGAGGGAAGCGAGAAAGAAAGAGAGAGAAGAGAAATCATGGGGAAGAGAGAAAGGGATGGAGAGGGAGAGAAAGAAATGGAGAAAGAGGGAAAGATAGAGGAGGAAAGAGGGAAGAGAAAGCGATGGAGAAAGAGAAAGACAGACAGAGAGGGAAGAAGAGAAAGCGATGGAAAAAGAGGGAAAGACAGAGGAGAGGAAGAGAGAAAGACAGAGAAAGAGAGGGAAGAAGAGAAAGAAAGAGAGAGAGAAGGGAGGGAGCCCCACCTGTTGAGCCAGCTCCCTAGTGGGGGCCAGCACCAGGGCCTGGGTGGCTTTCAAGTCCAGCTCAACCTGCTGAAGGATGGAGATGGCAAAGGTGGCAGTCTTCCCAGTGCCAGACTGGGCTTGGGCGATCACATCGTATCCTGAGAAGGCACAAGAGGGAGGAGGGTCAACCACAGCTCAGCTCACCCCCCCCTTCCAGGCAGAAGCCACAGCACCCCCCCACCCCAAAATGGTTGTGTCTCCCCAGCATGAACCAGTAAGCAGCCACTGGGAAGGACGCTGCCCTGGGATGAATGGGGCTTGCTCCTGTGCCCCTGGTAGATGTAAGATGGCAGCCACGGGGAGAGGCGCCTCTTTGCCCATTAGCAGGGGGGGGCGGGGGGGGGAGAGAAAGGCCCAGAAAGGGAGAACCCCCCCCCCAGATGTTGAGTCTTATTTGGGGATTTCCACAGCTGGTTTGGCAACGGACAAAACTCCCAGGCCCAAGAACCGAGCAAGTCTCACGGCAGAAAAGGAAGTGGGGGGGGGGGGGGGGGGTCCCCCCTACAAGACTCCCCTAACTGCTCCCCCCACCCCAATTTTTGTACTCATGGGTAAATTTGTACCCATTTTCTCTCCCCATCGAGTGTTTTGACCGGAGTCTCTTGGGGTTTGTTTCCAATGCAGGCGTTTCATTCCCCGAACTAGGGAACGTCATCAGGGCTACAAGGGAGTGGGGTTTGCTTGGGGAGCCTGCAAATCCACACACACCCCTCGGTAGCACTGATGCTGTTCCCTAGTTGGGTCGCGGAAGGCCTGCCAGGAAATCAAGCAAGCTCGGATTCGTGTCAGCAAATCTGAGCCACAAATTTTCTTTGATTGACAATTTCAGTGTGTCGAGTCTCTTTTCTGGACCAGGGTCTTCTATTGCAGGGGTGTGAAACCTTGGCAACTTTAAGTCTGAAGGACTTCAGCTCCCAGACTTCTCCAGCCAGCAAAGCTGGCTGGAGAATTCTGGGAGCTGAAGTCCTTCAGACTTAAAGTTGCAAAGGTTGGAGACCCCTCTTCTATCGTGCCAATGGGACTAGAAACGGGCCGAAGGGCAGCGACTGCTTCCCACTTTTGTGTGTGTGTGTGTGTGTGTCTGGTGGAGGGGCTCACCCTTGATACAAGGGAGAATGGCTCGCTGTTGGATAGCCGAGGGTTTCTCAAAACCGTAAGCGTAGATTCCGCGCAGGAGGGACTCCGACAGGTTCATATCGTCAAAGCTGTCGACAATCTCATTCCAGTTGCTCTGCGGGGAAGAAGGGGAGGCAGGATCAGCCTCGGCACCCCAGAAGCCCCCCCCCTCTCTCCACTCTGTCCCTCTCCAAGGGGAACCGTGGACACCCCCACCCCCCCCAAGGCCAATCGTTAAGCAGAAAAGCCGGGATAAAAACTTCCCAGGGGGGAACTATAGGATCAGAACCAGGTTGCCTGCCACCTGCATGTGGGGTGGAACTATGGGACCCCCTCCCCTATTACATCAATTCCCAAGTGGGAGGGGGGAGGGGTAGGTGTCTCCTTTGGAGGGGGGGGGGGAACAATCCTTCCCAGGAACTACAACCCTGTGAGAACCCCGTGAGTAATAGGGGATCTATGGAAATCATAGATCATAGATCCCATATTACACCAACTCCTTTTTGGGGGGGGGGCACAATCCTCCAGAAGACGTAGAATCTTTGGGTTTGAGCCAGGCTCCCTGCCACCCCCAACTATGGACGCCTCACTCATATTAGTCCAATTCTAAGTAGGGAACAAGCTATGTGTATTTGTGTGTGTGTGTGTGAGAGAGAGAGAATCCTTCCCAGGAGCCCCAGGAGTGGGTCAGGCTTCTTGCCAATCTCAAGTGGGGCGAAACCATCTATCACCTTCCCCCATTATACTCATTCCTAAGTGTGTGTGTGGGGAAGCCATCCTTTTGGGGGGGGGGAAGCCATAATCCTTCAGAGGAACTGCAATCCCTGGGCCAGGCTCCCTGCCACCCTCAAGTTGGATGAAGCTATGGAGCACTCCCATATTGGCCCACTTCTAAGCAGGGGGACAAGATACGTGGGTCAATCCTTCACAGGGACTAGAACCTTCACCCCCCCCCCAGTACCATCTGCAAGTGGGGTGAAACCATGGATTTCCCCTATTATACCAATTCCTGAGGTGGGGTGGGGGCACAATCCCTTCAGAGGGATCGGAATCTCTGGGCCGGGCTTCCCGCCTCCCCCAAGTGGGGTGAAACTAGGGAACACCCCCCCCCCCGGTATTAATCCAATTCTGAGCAAGGGGACAAGATGTGTCAATCCTTCATAGGAACTAGGACCCCCCCCCCCATGAGTACCATCTGCAAGTGGGGTGAAACCATGGAGCCCCCCCCCCCACCAAATCTTCCCTACTGCACCAAACCCTAAATAGGAGCACCTCCTTTCTGGGGGAAGGAGGAAGTGAATCCTTCACAGGGACTAGAACCCCTTCAGTGCCACCCCCAAGTGGGGTGAAACCATGGAGCCCCCCCCCCCAAATCTTCCCTACTGCACCAAACCCTAAATAGGAGCACCCCCCTATTTGGGGGAAGGAGGAAGTGAATCCTTCACAGGGACTAGAACCCCTTCAGTGCCACCCCCAAGTGGGGTGAAACCATGGAGCCCCCCCCCCCAAATCTTCCCTACTGCACCAAACCCTAAATAGGAGCACCCCCCTATTTGGGGGAAGGAGGAAGTGAATCCTTCACAGGGACTAGAACCCCTTCAGTGCCACCCCCAAGTGGGGTGAAACCATGGAGCCCCCCCCCCCCAAATCTTCCCTACTGCACCAAACCCTAAATAGGAGCACCCCCCTATTTGGGGGAAGGAGGAAGTGAATCCTTCACAGGGACTAGAACCCCTTCAGTGCCACCCCCAAGTGGGGTGAAACCATGGAGCCCCCCCCCCCATCTTCCCTACTGCACCAAACCATAAATAGGGACGCCTCCTTTTTGGGGGGGGAGGAGGAGGAAGTGAATCCTCCAAAGGGACTAGAAACACAGGCGTGGCCAAAGAAAGGGATCCTTTCCCTCCCCCCTATATAGCCTCACCTCGATGACGCCGTCGGGGTCCATGCCGTCGGGGCCATTGTCTCGGGAACTGCGGAGGGAGGGGAGGAGAGGTCAAGAAGAGAGAGAGAGAGCGAGAGGGAAAGAGAGAAGCTGCGCGCGCAGCCCCCGCCGGCCAGGCGCCTCCCCCGCCCACGTGCGCTTCCGCCTTTCCCTTTTAAGGCCGCCTGGCCCCGCCCCCCGCCGCGCTGACGTCACGCGCCCCGAGTTGCCCGGATGCGCCGCGCGGAGGACAATGGGCGGCCCGGGAACGCGGACGCGCCCGCCACGGGGGGGGGGGGGAACGCGACTCGCGCCCCCCCCCCCCCCGCCGACGACCTCCTCTCCCCCTCACGCGCCCTTAAAAAAAAATATTCCGGGGGGGGGGGCAAAGGAGCGAAGGCCCGAGGGAGGGAGAGAAAAAAAAGGAGGGGGAATAAAGAGAAGCGAGGGGGGAGGGAGAAGCGGGGAGGCCGCCCGAGAAAGGTGGCCGGGGGGGAAAGGAAACGTCCGCGGGGAAAGATTGGCGGCGCGCCCGCGAATGGCGCAGTCCGGGCCTTTTTTTTTTTTTTAAAGGAAAAAAAAAATACGGCCGCCCCCACCCCCCCCCGCGAGAGGAAAATGGTTTCGCCCACAGGCCGCCCGCAGAACGGGCCGCGCGGGAGAGACCATCGCTCCGCGGGGGAGGAAGGGAGAGGCCTGCGGTAGCGCGGCCACGTGCGGAGGCGCCGAGAAAAAGCGGCGGAGCGGCGGATGGCGGAGGCCGGGCGAGGGGAGGCCGAGGGAAAGGCGGCGGGCGGCGCGGCCTAAGAGGCGGCCTCGGGGCTCACTCACCGGCTCTCTTGACTCGCAGACATTCTGTGGAAAAAGGTCCTGGCCCCGCCCGCCTCGCGGCTCCTTATAACCACCGCCGGGGCTCCGCCCACTGGCCCGGCACTCATTGGCCCCCGCGATCAGGCCCGCCCTGCCTCCCCGCTCCTCTCATTGGCCCGGCGCCCAGTTCCCTCCCTGACCGGCTTCTCTCCCATTGGCCCGCCCGCTTTTTTTTTTTTTTCTTTCCTCCTCGGCCGAGGCGGCCCGGCTGTCGCGCCTGACGCCATCGGCCGCCGATTGGGGGAGAGCGGTGCGGTGACGTCGCGGGGAGGCGGGACGCCGCGCCCGCATTGGCCGGGGCGCGCGTCCGTTCGGCCGCTTGCGCAAGGGCCGGCCGACCAATGCCGGTCGTCGGTTGGGCAGGAGGCGGGCCTTCGGGGCCCGGGCAGGGGCGCACGTGGCGGGGCCGGTGGCGGCTTCTGGACCGGGCTTTGTGCACGGGGGAGGGAGGGGGGGAATCCCGGGAGGATCGGGTGGGGGGGGGGTGTTAGAAAAGAGACGCCCTCCGGCAAAGACGGTCGGCGGGGGCGCGCCCTGTTTCCCGGACACGCGTGTTGCATTCCCACGACCCGGAGGCCTGCCAGGGCCTTTCCCGCGTGTTTTGCAACCCCGCAAGGCCCCGATCGCGACGTTGCAAGCAACCGGGCGGGCAAGGCCTCCGTCCCCTCTACCCGCCCAAGGCCGGGCGGGGCCTGGGCAAGACTCCGGGCCGACTTCCCCCCGCCCTTCCTCGGCCAGGGCGAGGCCCGATGGAAGGAAAAGGGGGGGGGGATTGCGGTGGAACGCCCCCCCCTCTCGGGTTGACCCAGCAGCCAGCGAGGCCCCGCGGTCTCTGCTCCCCAAAGGGCCGGGGCAAGGGTCTGCAAAGTGGGCTCTTTTAAGAGCCACCCACCCCCGCACCCCCAGGACAACCCGTCTGCCCCTTCTCCTCCGCCAGGGGAAGCCCTGGAGCCTCCCCTTTCCAGGTGCAGTCTACCACGATTCCCCGGAAATTAAGCCCTAATGGGTCTTTTGGAGATTGTGTGTATGTATACACCCAGTCTTTCAGAAGATGTTGGATGGCCATTTGTCTGAAAAGGGGTACGGGGTTTCCTGTCTAGGCAGGGGGTTGGACTAGGAGACCTCCAAGGTCCCTTCCGACTCGGCTATTGCATTATTGTATAGTATATATACATACAGGCATGCATACATACATACACACACACAGCGAGATAGAATGAAACAGATATAGAAATAGATAGAAAGAAAAAAACAAGATAGAAATAGACAAAAAGACAGAAAGAAATGATATAGGTAGAAATTGAGAGAAAAAGAGATATAGAGATAGAAAGAATATAAAAATAGAGATAGAAAGGCAGATAGAAAGATAAGGGAAAAGATAGATATAGATATACATAGAAAGATACAGACAGATATATAGAATATAAAATAGAGAAAAACATAGAAATAATTATAAAGAAAAAGACATAGAAATAGAAAGATAGAAAGAGATAAATATAAAGAAAAAGACAGATATAGATAGACAGAAATAGATAATAAAGAAAAAGATAGAAATAGAAAGAGATAAAGACAGATATAGATAGAAAGACAGACAGGAATAGATAATTATAAAGAAAAAGATAGAAATAGAAAGATAGATAGAAAGAGATAGAAAGATAAAGAAAAAGAGATATAGATAGAAAGAGATAAATATAAAGAAAAAGAGAAATAGAAAGATAAAAAGAGATAGAAAGAAAGAAAAAGACAGATATAGAAAGACAGAAATAGATAATAATAAAAAGATAGAAATAGAGATAAAGAGATAGAAAGATAAAGAAAAAGACAGATATAGATAGACAGACAGAAAGATAATTATAAAGAAAAAGATAGAAATAGATAGATAGAGATAGAAATAGATAAATATAAAGCAAAAGACAGATATAGAAAGAGATAGAAATAGATAAATATAAAGCAAAAGACAGATATAGAAAGAGATAGAAATAGATAAATATAAAGCAAAAGACAGATATAGAGATAGAAATAGATAAATATAAAGCAAAAGACAGATAAAGATAGAAATAGATAAATATAAAGCAAAAGACAGATATAGAAAGAGATAGATAAATATGAAGAAAAAGGCAGATATAGAAAGAGATAGAAATAGATAAATATAAAGAAAAAGACAGATATAGAAAGATAGATAGAAAGATAGAAATAGATAAATATAAAGAAAAAGGCAGATATAGAAAGAGATAGAAATAGATAAATATAAAGAAAAAGACAGATATAGAAAGAGATAGAAATAGATAAATATAAATATAAAGAAAAAGGCAGATATATAAAAATAGATATAGAAATAAATTTAAAGAAAAGACAGATATAGAAATAGATAAGAGAGAGAAAGAAAAAGGTACAGATAAAAAGAAAGGTAAGTAGAAAAAAATAGAAAGAAAAAAAATAGAAAGAAAAAAAATAAAAAGAGGGATAGAGAGAAAAAGATAGATATGCTCCAAAAGATGCATTAGGGCTTAATTCTATATAGATAAAGGTCTGTCTCTCTGTGTATATACATGTGTGGGTCTTATTTCCGGGAAGCCCTCTAGCTAACCTTGTTCTTCTAGGAATCCCCCCCTCCCCATCACTGAGGATGCGTTGGGACCCCCACCAAAAGGGGGGGGGGGGCGCAGGGGAAATAGTGACCGGAGGGTGGGGGGGCAGCTCAGGGGCCAAGCTGGTTTGTGGGAGGAGGAGGAGACCCCCCTCTTGCACCCACAAGACCCCGTCCGCACAGCTGCTCCCTCAGATCTTGGCCTGTCCCAGGGGGCTCCCAGAGGTCCTCCTGACTGACCCCGCAGACCGGCTCCCTTTCCCTGGCCGCCATCTTTGTGCCCAGGTGGTCAGCCCAGGCATGCTGGAGAGGAAAATGAAGCCCTGCCTTAAACCATGGCTTATATTCAATCAATCTCCAGATTGACTAGGCGGCCCCTCTTTGGCCCCTTCTTCCCAACGTGCTTGAGGGGAGTCCTCGACCTACGACCACACCCGAGCCCAACCCTTCTTGCCGCTAAGCGAGTCTTGGCTGAGTTTTGCTTCGTTCGACCCACCTGTCGGTGGTTGAGTGAACTGCTTCCAGCGGTTCATAGCCCGGTCATTAAGCGAACCCGGCTTCCCTGGGGACTCGCAAAAGGGGATCCCCGAAGACACTGGGATACAGCGACCGTCATTAAGACGAGTCAGTGGCCAAGTGTGTGAATTAGGACCCCGTGAGCGAAAAGCGGCCCTTTTGCGCTGCTGTTTTAACTCCGAGCGGCCACAGAGTAAGTCAAGGACTACCAGCCCCATCCTTTAAGTAGCATGTGAAAGCTCCACTTACGACCGTTCCATTTAGTGACTGTCCAAAGTTTACAACAGCCCTGGGTGGGATGGGGGAAAAAAAAATGACTCGAGAGCAATTTTTCCTTGTTGTAAACTTCGAGGTATCCCCAGGGGTCAAAATTCGCCCTCTTGGCAAGTGGCTCGTATTGACGACGGTCGCAGTGTCCCGGGGCGGTGTGTGTGTGTGTGTGTGTCACATGATCCACTCTTGCGACCGGGACAAAGTTAACAGGGAACCCAGATCCGCTTAACAACGGTGGCAGGTAAAAGTTGCCAAAAACGGGGGAAAGAAATGTCTCCCTTACCGACAAAAGGGCTCGGCTGTGGTTGTTAAGCCGAGGACTTCCTGTATCCGAGGGGCTGCCCCCAAGAATGCTGGCTGGGGAATTCTGGGAGTTGAAGTCCACAACTCTTAAAAGTTCCCAAGTTTGGACATCCCTGGTTTAACACGAGACCGGCCGGCCGTTGTGCGAAATGGTCATAGCGTCTCCTGCTTGAGCCAGGGGGAAGGGGGGGGGAGGGAATTGGGGGGTTGGACTAGAAGACCTCCAAGGTCCCCACCCCGGTCCCCGGTTCTATTCCACAAGTCGCTTGAAATGCTTCTTCAAAGAACAAATTTTTATTACCCACAATGGCAGCCATGGTATAAAAAAAGACGCTCGTTTTTCAGTTAATCTCGGCCCCAGTGTAGAAACCTCGCCCCCCCCCCCGGCCCACCCAGCGCAGCCCCCTTCCCTCTTTTCTGACGCCTTTGGGGGTGGGGGGGTGGGGGGGTGGAGAGAGGAAATACATTATGAACTAACACGATGAAGCCATTGGGGGGGTGGTGGGGAGGACAGAGCCCAGGAAGGGGTGATGTGTGTGTCTCCCCCCCCCTTTCCGGTCCCGAGTTCAAGGGGGGGTGTTCCCATCTCGGCCACACACACCCCAATGCTGGCAGACACCCCCCCCCCCGCCCTTCCCCTCAATTCCCAATAACCAGGTTGAAAGAGGAACCGAAAAAAACCCTCCAAACCAGAATGACCAGAAAGAAAAGAAAGGAAGAGAGAAGAGGAAGGAAGAGAGAAAAGGAAGAAAGGTGTAACTTGGGTTAAAAACAAACAATATCGCCCCCCCTCCCGAAAGTCCGGTGGATCAAACCTCAAAAACAGCCCCCTTGTCTCTGGCTGGAACCTCGGGGGAGGTTGGGGGGACCTGCTCCCCCCCCCCCAACGGCCGGACGAAGGCCCGCAGCTGCTCCGATCCGAGGACGGGACGAGGGTCCGGGCGGCGTTCCTGGTGGGGAGGTGTAGGGGGGGGGGGCTTGGGAGGGAGAGGAGGGGGTAGGGGGGGGGGTTGCAGCCGGGGCCGTCACGCAAGGAGTTTGCAGTGGCACAGCTCCTTGTACATCTGCCGGCGGAGTTTCGGCATGTCCTGCTGCGTGAAGGTGAAGGGCAGGCCGAGGGCCAGGAATTTGGAATACTGGGGAAGGGACAAAAAAGAAAGAGAGAAAGAAAGACGAAATTAAGAAGAAGAAAAAAATACGATTTGAGGATCAGCTTTGTGGTCGGAGCCGATCGAGAGCAACGAACGAGAATAGCTGCCGCTCAGGGTCGAAACGAGGGCTCCTCGGTGCTCTGAGCGGACTGGGGTATTATTATGATGAGGGTATTTCTTGGGCAGACGCTTCCTGACCCAACTAGGGGACGTCATCAGCGCTAGAAAGGAGCGGGGTTATGGAAAGAAAGAGGAGGAGGACAATGGTGGGCTCTTTGCTGCTCTCGGAGCTGCGCTCTTTTCTTGAAGACGTTTCAGGACCCAACTAGGGAACGTCATCAAGGCTAGAAGGGGAGGAGGGGTTAGGGCAGGGGTCGGCCACCTTAAACATTCAAAGAGGGCATAACCGGAAGCCCCCTCGGTTCAATTCCGGAGTCCGGTTCCTCTACCATAGTCTCCTCCTAGCGCAACCTCCTTTTCCCTCCACCTGCCCTAGACAAAAGCCCTATTCATTGGGGAGCCCACCGGCGGCAGGGAGCCACAGCAGACTTTGAAAGAGCCACATGCGGCTCCGGAGCTGCAGCTCGCCGGCTTCTGTTTTATGGAAAGGAGGAAGAGAACTGTGGGGTTCTTAGTACTCTCTGATCTTGGTGGGATGCCCCCTCCAACTGCCCCCCAAGAGCCAGCCCCCCCCCCTTCTGAGCCGTCCCTCTTACCTGCAGGACGAAGGCGCCACAATCACTGTCGTTGTTTTGTCGGGCGATGTTCTAGGTGGGAGAAAACGCAACGGGTCAGGCCAAGCGGGGAAGAGGGCAGGGAGTCCGCAGCCCGCAAGGTGCCCACCCCTCTGCCCCCCACTCACCTGACCAGACCCATCCCACGCTTGGAGGAGGCCGGCCGGGGATCGGCCTCCTTCCTAACCCGGGCTCCCACCTGCGTCCTCTCTGCCTTCCTGCCCGACCTCCCCTAAGCCACTCCGGGGTCCTCATTCTCGCCTCTGTCCCCCCCTAAGCGGTCACTTCCGCCCAGAGGGGCACCTGGCATCTTCTATCATTTCATAGCTCAAAGGATCAAGGTCGATTTTGGGGGGGCAGCCCCCTCCCCCAAAAGGGCCGGATTTTACACATCCACCTAAACTAAAATGAGAGTCAGTTTGAGCTAGTGGTTAAGGCGCTAGCCTAAAAGCCAGGAGAGCGGGAGTTCTAGTCCCGCCTTAGGCACAAAAGCTAGGTGGATGAGTTTGGCCCAATCACCAGGAGACGGTGAGTTCTAGCCCCATATTAGGCACGAAAGCCTAAATGGGTGACTATGGGCCAATCACTAGGAGACGGTGAGTTCTAGTCCTGCCTTAGGCATGAAAACAACTAGGTGACTTTGAGCCAATCACTAGGAGACGGTGAGTTCTAGTCCCGCTTTAGGAATGAAAGCCAACTGGGTGTCTTTATGCCCATCACCAGAAGACGGTGAGTTCTAGTCTAGCCTTAGTCAGGAAAGCTGAATGGGTGACTTCGGGCCAGTCCCCAGGAGACTGGGAGTTCTAGTCCATGGATGCCCGACACGCCAGAGACCTACCGCCTGGAGGCCGTGGGGAGGTGCCCGCTGCTGCCTTCTGCCCCCACCCCCCCACCCCAAAGAGGCAGAAGGAGGGGAGTGAGGGCGAGATCCAGCTTCCTGGCTGGGTTAAATTTGGGAGGCCCCGAGAAGCTCAGGGAGAGGAAGCCGAAGGAACTGGGTCACTGGAGACCCCCTTGCCCCCCCTCCCAACCACCCAAATGCCTGGGAAGAGACACCCACCATCTGGAAAACCCCTCTCCAGCCTTCTCGGAAGATGGGGCGGTTTTTCTTATCCGCTTCGGCTTGCAGGTACCTGCAGATGTGCTGATGGTGGTGGGGGGGATGGGGGGGGGGGGAAAGAGAGATGAGGGGGAAGGCACGTCAAACAGAAAGCAGCAGCCCCATTGCCCCCACCCCCACGTAATTGTTTGTCATACTATTTTTTTTTACTTTATTCCAGTGAAAATCCCGCCCCCCCCCCGCTTTCCCAAAAACCCAATCCATAAAACCACCGAGATGTTTAAAAAGGGTGCCTTTGAAAAAAACAATCAACCCAGAACATACAGCTTAGTCCTTATTATTTTAATCAGTTCTTCAAAATATTTCTTTTCCAGTTTTAATGGGATTGTCCGGAATAGGTACAAAAGCCTTGGCAGTATATTCATTTTAATTGTTGCTTTTCTTCCTGCCAAAAGACAATGGCAGATTCCTCCATTTTTTCCAGATCTACTTGGATTTGTTTCAACAATTTATAACAATTACCTTCCTTAATTGTTACACCCCTTGCTGTCAGTTGGATCCCTAAATATTTACCTTTCTTTACTACCTGAATGTCTCTACCCTCTTTACTAATTCCTTTTTTTTTTTGCTTATCTGTGAGATATTTTACGATCTTTCGTGCCACTGTTGTTAAGTGAATCTCCGATCTGTTCAGTGAACACGGTCGTTAAGCGAATCAAGTTTTCCCGTGTTGACTTCCTGCTGGTCAGGAGGTCGTAAAAAGGGGAAATCACGTGAATCCGGGGCACGGCGACCGTCATGAACCCGAATCGTCCGAGTTTTGATCACGTTTTGACTACAAGGAGGTGGCAAGGTTCATGAGCTTGAAAGTCGACCGCAAGCCACTTTTTATCAGTGCTGTTGTAACGTTCAACGGCCGCTAAATGAACCGTTGTAAGTCGAGGACTGCCTATATATATATATACGTATTATCCTCTCCTAGTTGAAAACTGATTAATACGTTACTGCAGGGTTGGCAGAAACCTGCACATTTTTTTTAAGTGGCCAAAATATAATAATAAAAAATAAAAATAGCCAACAGCAAGAATTAAGAATATAAAAGGCAAAATAAAGATTCCCAAATTCTTAGCAAGCTGGGATCGTAATCCACTCGTGGGAAAGTTTCCCCCAGCTTCCCGTCGATCCCGAATCGGCCCCCGGGAACGCCCTCGCTTATCCATCGTTGGCTAATTAAATATCATAAATTCAGTCTCCGCCATAAAGGGGGGAAGAACTGCGGACCCCAAATCCTTTCCCCCCCAAAGCTGCTTTTTTTCTCCAAAAGAAAAACTGGAATTTCTTGAAGGGTTTTTTTCTCTCTCTCCCCCCGCCCCTCCTTGAAAAAAATTCGCTTCTCACCCCAAGATGCTTCTTCAGTTCTAACTCATTGGTGGAGAAGGAGCTGGCTCAGTCCTTCAGTCAGTGAGAGCTGAAGAAGCTTCTTGGATGATTGTGGACTTGGGGGGGCGGGGGGGACACGATAGCGGTCTTCCGGTATTGGAGGGGCTGCCCCAAAGAAGAGGAAGGGGATCAAATTATCCTCCAAAGCAGGGGTCCCCAACCTTTGCAACTTTAAGTCTGAAGGACTTCAGCTCCAAGAATTCTCCAGCCAGCAAAGCTGTCAGTGTCAGGGCCTGGGCCAGGGGTCCCCAACCTTTGCAACTTTGCAACGTACGGATCTGGATGGGTAGTAACAAACTCAGGCTCAACCCGGCCAAGACCGAGTGGCTGTGGTTTCCGGCACCCCGGTTCAGCCAGATAAGTCCAACACTGGCCATTGGGGGCGAACAACTGGCCCCCGTGGAGAGGGCGCGCAACTTGGGCGTCCTCCTGGATTCCCGGCTGTCCATGGAGGACCATGTGGCGGCCGTGGCCAGGGAGGCATTCTATCAGGTACGCCTGATATGCCAGTTGCGCCCCTTACTGGACCGGGGAGCCTTTCGCACAGTCACTCAAGCGCTTGTGACATCCCGGCTGGATTACTGTAACGCTCTCTACATGGGGCTCCCCTTGAGGTGCACTCGAAGGCTACAGTTAGTACAGAATGCGGCCGCGCGGGTGATTATGGGTGCTACAAGGCAAACCCACGTAACACCTCTCCTGCGCGAGCTGCACTGGCTGCCTGTGGCCTTTCGAGTGCGCTTCAAGGTGCTGATGACCATCTTTAAATCGCTCCATGGCTCGGGGCCTAGCTATATACGAGACCGCCTCCTGCCCCATACATCCCTTCGTCCGATCCGCTCCCACAGAGAGGGTCTTCTTCGGGTGCCGTCGACGGGGCAATGCCGGTTGGCGACACCCAGGGGAAGGGCCTTCTCTGTGGCGGGCCCGGCCCTCTGGAACGACCTACCCCCCGACCTCCGTACTATCTCGGACCTCCGCCTCTTCCGCCAACGTCTTAAGACGTATTTATTCCAACAAGCCGGCCTAGGATAGCCCCCATTTCTGACTTTTTAAGAAAATAATTTATAATTGGCAAGGGTTTTAATATTGGGTTTTAGCACGGGTTTATTAATTTAATACATTTTAATAGATATTTATTGTATTCTGTGTTTTTAAATAATGCCTGTGGGCCGCCCTGGGTCCTAACAAGGAGAAGGGCGGGGTATAAATTTAATAAAATAAAATAAATAAACTTTAAGTCTGAAGGACTTCAGCTCCCAGAATTCTCCAGCCAGCAAAGCTGTCAGTGTCAGGGCCTGGGCCAGGGGTCTCCAACCTTTGCAACTTTAAGTCTGAAGGACTTCAGCTCCCAGACTTCTCCAGCCAGCAAAGCTGTCAGTGTCAGGGCCTGGGCCAGGGGTCTCCAACCTTTGCAACTTTAAGTCTGAAGGACTTCAGCTCCCAGAATTCTCCAGCCAGCAAAGCTGTCAATGTCAGGGCCTGGGCCAGGGGTCTCCAACCTTTGCAACTTTAAGTCTGAAGGACTTCAGCTCCCAGACTTCTCCAGCCAGCAAAGCTGTCAGTGTCAGGGCCTGGGCCAGGGGTCTCCAACCTTTGCCACTTTAAGTCTGAAGGACTTCAGCGCCCAGAATTCTCCAGCCAGCAAAGCTGTCAGTGTCAGGGCCTGGGCCAGGGGTCTCCAACCTTTGCAACTTTAAGTCTGAAGGACTTCAGCTCCCAGACTTCTCCAGCCAGCAAAGCTGTCAGTGTCAGGGCCTGGGCCAGGGGTCTCCAACCTTTGCAACTATAAGTCTGAAGGACTTCAGCTCCCAGAATTCTCCAGCCAGCAAAGCTGTCAGTGTCAGGGCCTGGGCCAGGGGTCTCCAACCTTTGCCACTTTAAGTCTGAAGGACTTCAGCGCCCAGAATTCTCCAGCCAGCAAAGCTGTCAGTGTCAGGGCCTGGGCCAGGGGTCTCCAACCTTTGCAACTATAAGTCTGAAGGACTTCAGCTCCCAGAATTCTCCAGCCAGCAAAGCTGTCAGTGTCAGGGCCTGGGGCCAAAGCACCAGAAGCAAACGGATGGGAACTAATCAAGGCGAGAAGCAACCTGGAATTAATTAAGGAGAAACTTCCCAACCCGGAGGACAATTCACCAGTGGGACTGCTTGCCACCAGAAGGTGCGGGTGCCCCAACACGGGAAGGTTTTTAAGAAAAGGCTGGACAGCTGTTTGTCTGGTAGGGCGAAGGGTCTCCTGCATGAGCAGGGGGCTGGACTAGAAGACCTCCAAGGTCCCTTCCTCCTCTCTTCTTCTCTTCTTCTTCCGTGAGAACAAATTAACCCCTGGAACACCTGGCCACCAGAAGTTGGGGGAAATAAAAAAAAAAAACCCCATCCAGAAAAAGACCCAGCGGCCTTTTGGGATGACAGCGGAGGACGGAGCCTTTTCCCGCCCACACCTGAGAACGGCCGTCATACCTTGGGACACCGCCGGTTGAGGGTGCGCTGGGAGTCCAGGTAGGTGATTTTTTTCTGCTTCACCTCCACGCAGATCAGCGACCAGTGGACCTCCAGATGGATGGGGATGAGCAGGATCTCTTTGTTAAAAATGTCCACCTGGGGTTGGGGGGCAAACGATGAAAACGATCAGAGCCTATCGTTTATTTCTCCAGATTTAAAATGGGAGGAAGAGACCGCGAAAGAGACGCCGATAAGTTAGGCCAGGGATGTCTAAACTTGGGAACTTTAAGACTTGTGGAATTGGGAGGAAGACCTTAAGATTAAAATATTGGATTTGGATTGGAATGAGAACTGGAAGAGTCGAATCATGAGGACTTTGTCTATAACGATTAAAGAGCACAATTTTAAGGTTGTTTGGAAATGGTATTGAACCCCATTAAGATTATCACTGATAGATAAAAAAATGAGCGATAAATGTTGGAGATGTAATATGGAATTGGGAACTTATGAACATATGTGGTATAAATGTGTGAAAATTAAAAAGTTTTGGCAGCAATTAGAAAGAACGATGTGTGAAATGATGAAAAGAATAATAATATTGAGATCAGAAACTATATTGTTATTGATAATTAATGAACCAGAGTTAACAAAACATGAGAAAGAATTGATTAGAATTATGATTATAATGGGTAGGATTGTAATAGCAAGATATTGGAAAATAGAGGTAAATATTAAAATAGAAGAGTGGTACTGTGAAATGTGGAAATTAGCCTTAAATGATAAAATGACGTGCGATATTAAATTTAGAGAGAGGGGGTTTATAAAAAAGATATCTTTTGGAAGACTTGGAAGCCATTTGTGGACTATGCACTTGGAACTTTGGATGCCTTGATGCCTGTACCTAGAGAACGTGGATTTTGGAGATCTTAAAGATAATAGAAGATACTTGAAACCAACTCTTCCTTTTGTTTTGTACAGCACTGGGTGAAATATTGTAAAATACTATAAAAATTTCAATTAAAAAAAAAATTAAAAAAAAAAAAAAGACTTGTGGACTTCAACTCCCAGAATTCCCCAGCCAGAATTCTGGGAGTTGAAGTCCACAAGTCTTAAAGTTCCCAAGTTTGGACATCCCTGAGTTAGGCCCAAAACTTTGGGTTGTGATCTTGGATTGGGGAAAAACAAGGCGAGGGAAATGACCAATTAACAACGTCAGCAGCCTACAAAGAAAACTGGCACAAGGTGCTTTATCGTTGGCGTTTTATCTCCCCGGGCGAGACTGCCCAAAATATTCCCAAAGCCTTCGCCTGAATGTTGGCGATGCAGCCGTAAACAAGGAACTTTCTACCACGCGTGGTGGCCATGCCCCCAAATAGAGAACGGGCTCGAAGGAATTACGGGAGGAAAAGATTCGGCTGAAACCGGAAGAATTCCTATTGGGCATATTAAGGGGAATCATGGGTAAAAAAAAGGATAGAGAAGAATCGGAGTATTATAAAATCTGGATTGTGATCTGACGATGATAAGAAAAGTACTTTGAGTGTGCAGAGATGGATAGGTTAACCATGGGATTAAAGGACAGAGAAGAATCGGAATATTATAAAATCTGGATTATGATCTAACGATAAGAAAAGTACTTTGAGTGTGCAGAGATGGATAGGTTAACCATGGGATTAAAGGATAGAGAAGAATCGGAGTATTATAAAATCTGGATTGTGATCTAACGATGATAAGAAAAGTACTTTGAGTGTGCAGAGATGGATAGGTTAACCATGGGATTAAAGGATAGAGAAGCATTGGAATATTATAAAATCTGGATTGTGATCTAACGATGATAAGAAAAGTACTTTGAGTGTGCAGAGATGGATAGGTTAACCATGGGATTAAAGGATAGAGAAGAATCGGAATATTATAAAATCTGGATTAGGATATAATAATAATAACAACAACAACAACAACAACAACAACAACAACAACAACAAATTTGTAGACCGCTCCCTCTCCCTGAAGGGACTCGGGGCGGTGCACAGGGGAATTAAAAAACATACAAACATAGATACATCATAAATACATAAAATCAAATTAAACAACTATATCCCTGCGCTAAAATCCTAAAAACTAAACCCCTTAAAAACCCAATTAAAACAATTTAGATATTCAGACTAAAAAGGCTGGAAGGTAGATTAGGCCAGGTACTTTAATACCTTTAATACTTTAGTACCTTAATAAAAAAAAGGTACTTTGAGTGTGCAGAGATGGATAGGTTAACCATGGGATTAAAGGATAAGAGAAGGCTACCATGTAAGAAATATTAAAGATTTATATCAAAAGGAGAGAGAAATGTACATATTTGTAAATATCGTTATAATTCAAATGAGTACATAGTAGAGTAATTAGTAATAATGTTAATATGAGTGCCATCAATTTGGAAGCGCTGGGAGGAATGGAACTCGGTGTTGTCTTTAATGCTGAAATATGTTTAATAAAAATTTTAATAATTTAAAAAATAGCCCTCCGATTGGATGGACGGATGGGACACCAGAGGAGTTTAGAGGGGTCTCCTAGCAGGGCCTGGCCTTCCCCTTCTCTCTACCTGGCTGTAGGGGCGCTCGGGGGTTCAGCCCCTGGGGCTCTGGCAATGGGGACCCCTCCCCAGCACACCTTGGGGGCCAACAGGCTGGACTACAACTCCCATCCATTTCCCCAACAGCACAGCCTGGTACAGTGCCTTTAGGGACCTAAGTTCTAAGTTACTACGGCACTGGGAAAACGGACTTACGACCGCTTTTGACATTTGCGACCGGGGCAATGTCTTATTTGACTTGTGTCCTGGGGGGGGTGGGGGGTGTCACGTGATCCCCTTTTGCGACCTACTGACAAACCAAGTCAGTTGGGTGGGGGGAAGGATCGGATTCGCTTCATGACCGAGCCACTAATTTAACCGCCGCAGCGACTCGCTTAACAGCGGTGGTGATTACAACGTGCAAAATTCCCTTCCCGTCTCACTTAGCGACAGGTGTGGTCGTTATGTCGAGGACTACCTGTTCTCCCTTTCCTGTCCACCCGGCCAAGGGGCTGCAAAGGAAGGATGGGGAGGGGGTGGAGGGGGGCGGTAGAGGGGGGAATAAAACCCTACTTACATTTTTGGTCCAACGCTTAACGCCTTCGTACCCCTTGGTTCGTAGCTTATCGTAGAAAAAACTGTTGAAAAAGTGAACCTGAGGGAGGGAGAAGGGAGGGAGGGATGGAGGGAGGGGAAAACAAAGAGAAATTGAGAAGATGGAGGTGCCCCCCCAAAAAAAGACAGAGACCGTCACCAATTGGCCCAATTCGCCAAGGTTGGAGACCTCTTGTTAGGAGTAGGTTCCTAGAGTTGGGTAGGCAATAGATATAATCCCATGATGACAAAGGGCCATTGTGGCTTTAAGGATGTTGGAAGGTTGGAGGCTGTAATTAGAGACTGTAATTATCTCCACTATAAGAGGAGGTATGGAGAGTGCATATCTCTCTCTCTCTTTCTGCCGGATTTGCGGATTGACTATTTTACAATACAATACCATAGCAGAGTTGGAAGAGACCTTGGAGGTCATCTAGTCCAACTCCCTGCCTAGGCAGGAAACCCTATACCATTTCAGACAAATGGCTATCCAACATCTTCTTAAAGACTTTCAATGTTGGGGCATTCGCAACTGCTGGAGGCAAGCTGTTCCAGAGGTTAATTGTTCTAACTGTCAGGAAGTTTCTCCTCAGTTCCAAGTTGCTCCTCTCCTTGATTAGTTTCCACCCATTGCTTCTTGTTCTGCCCTCAGGTGCTTTGGAGAATAGCTGACTCCCTCTTCTTTGTGGCAACCCCTGAGATATCGGAACACTGCTATCATGTCTCCCCTAGTCCTTCTTTTTATTAAACTAGACCTACCCAGTTCCTGCAACCGTTCTTCATATGTCTTAGTCTCCAGTCCTCTAATCCTCTTTATTGCTCTTCTCTGCACTCTTTCTAGAGTCTCCAGCTCTTTTCTACATCGTGGTGACCAAAACTGGATGCAAATATTCCAAGTGTGGCCTTCCCAAGGCCTTGTAAAGTGGCATTAACCCTTCGCGTGATCTTGATCCTATCCCTCTGTTAATGCAGCCTAGAACTGGGTTGGCTTTTTTGGCAGCTTAACCCTAACCCAAACTAAGACTAAACTGAAAATAAACTAACCCCAACCCAAACTAAACTAAAACCCAAACTAAACTAAAACTAAACTGAAACTAAACTCACTCTAACCCTAACCCAAACTCAAACTAAACTATCTATCTCCCCATCCATCCATCCATCCATCCATCCATCCATCCATCCATCCATCCATCCATCCATCCATCCATCATGTATGTTGGGTTTCCCACCCAGTCCACGGACACAGCCACCTCCTCCTTCCAAAGTTCCAAAGACTTTTGACCGAAGCCTCTGTCTCAGCCTTGGGCGTTGTGCATGCTTTGAATCACACATTTTACATTTTGCAAAGTCCTCTTCTGAACTTATTTGGCAAAAAGGGGCTCACCTTTTCGGGCACGGTGTCCATGACGAGGTCCCCGTACATGTTCATCACCTGCTCGAAAGGGGGGAAATGATTGGGGGGGGGGGATTAAAACAAGGAGGCAACGGAGGCACACACACCCTCCCCTTGGAAGGGGAGGGAGCCTTAGAGTTGGGGACGACCGAGGCGTCCCACACGGGGCTGGGTTTTTCTCCCCAGCAACCAGTATAACCACAGCCCAGGGGGAAACGGTGCTCCGGATCGAAAGGCTGAGCTGAACTGGGAGGAGCTCAGCGCTCTCTGGGTCTGCTTTCCTTGCAGACGTCTCGTGACCCAACTAGGGGACATCATCGGTGCTGGAAGGGTTGTGAGGAGGAAGAGGAGGACTAATGGGGTGCTCTTTCAGGAGGCAACTGGACTTTCTTGGGTTTTTTATTTTCTTTTGAAAATGTTTTCCCTCTCCTCCAAGAAGCTTCTGGCAGGATGGTGGGGAAGGGAATAATAATCTATCCTATTATTTTTATCCACCATCCTGTCAAGAGCTGAAGACGCTCCTTGGATGAGAAGGGAAACGTCTTCAAAAGAAGAAGAAAAAAAGCTCCTTTGGGGCATCCCTGACCTGGAGGATGGAGAATCTCTACAGCCTGGGAGCTTGCTGGTTTCCTTGCAGACGTCTCATGACCCAACTAGGGGACGTCAGCTGTGCTAAAAGAGGGGGTTGTGGGGAGGAAGAGGGAGGGGAGGAGGAAAAGGAGGAGGAAGGGAGGAGAAAGAGAAGGGAGGAAAGGAAGGAGGAAGAGGGGAAGAGAAGGAAGAGGAAGAGAAGGGGAGGGGGAAGAAAGGAAGAAGAGGAGGAGAGAAGGGAAGGAGGAGGGAGGAGGGAAAGGAGGAGGGAGGAAGAGGGAAGGAGGGAAGGAGGAGGGGAGGTGGAAGAGGAGAAGGAGGAAGAGAAGGGGAGGAGGAAGAAAGGAAGAAGAGGAGGAGAGGAGGGAAGGAGGAGGAGAAAAGGAAGAGGGGAGAAGGGAAGGAGGAGGAAGGGAGGAGGAAGAGGAGAGGATGAAGAGGAGAAAGGGAGGAGGAGAAGAAACAGGAGGAAGAGGAGAAGAAAAAGGGAGGAAAGCAAGGAGGAAGAGAAGGGGAGAAGGAGGAGGAAAAAGAGAAGGGAAGAAAGCAAGGAGGAAGAGAAGGAGAGAAGGGAAGTAGGAGGAAGGGAGAAGAGGAGGAGAAGGAAAGAGGAGGAGAAAGGAAGGGAGGAGGAAGAGGAGAGAAGGAAAGGAGGAGGGAGGAAGAAGAGAAGGAGGAGGAGGGGAGGAAGAGGAGGGAGGGAAGTAGGAGAAGAGACAGGGAGGGGTCAACCCAGAAGCTGACCTGACCAAAGTGATTTTGGCCGCTTCAGGGTTGTCCCACTGGAGCTGAGAGATAGGGAAAGGAGGGGGGGGGGATTGAGATAGAGGGGAATCTGTAGCCAAAACAATGTCATTTCTCTTGAGAACCAAGGTCATTCTTTAGAGTCGGTTTTCACCAGATATGTGCCAATAGGACAATTCCGATAAAGAGTCTTCTTCCTCCTCACTCCCTTCTCCTCTTCTTCCTCCTATACCTGCCTCCTTATTTATTACTGGGAGGAGGAGGAGAGAGGAGGAGAACGACGGTGGGGTCCTAGAAAGGCCTAATTGTTTCAGCCAACGTTTAGAACAGGTAGAGGGGGTCAGGGGAACTCGGGCAGGTAAGACCAGAGGGATCAGGACCTTTGCTGTCCACGGAGCCTGGCGCATCTGGGGCGGCCTCCCTTGGGGGCAACTGCGCTATCCCAGGCCTCTCCGAGCCCCCCACCCCTACCCGGGCGCCCCTTCTCCCTCCCTCCCTCCTCCTCTGCCTGGGCCAAAACCCTACCTGGTCATTGAGCCAGTTGGACCCGAAGAGGGTCTGCAGGTCGTCCATGGTCACCACGTGGCGCTTGTAGGTCACCCGGAAAGTCCGCAGCACAGCGTTGCCCGGCATGCGCTGGTAGGACTGGATCAGCTGGTTGATCAGGCTCTTCCTGCGGGGGCCCAAAGGACGACAGGCCGTGGGGGACCCCTCAATGGGAAGGAAGGCCCAAGGGGGGGGGGGAGATGCTGGAAGACGGGGGTGGTGGTCTGTCTGGGGGCCCCCTCGGTTGACTCCTCCCAAGGGGCATCTGGCGGGCCAAGCCCAGGAGCTCCGCCAGGCCCTCCACAAGATTGGCTGCAGGCCGTCCTCGGCTTACGACCATTCGTTTAGTGACCGTTGGGAGTTACGGGGAAATTGGCCGGTGGCTGCCGGAGTCTAAGGGAAGGTGGGGATGGGAGGGAGGAGGAGGAGGAGGAAGGGGGGGGGGCTCCTTGGTGTTCTCTGAGCTTGCTGGTTTTTGCGTCGCCTGCAGAGGTCTAGGCACTGGCTGATCTGTCAAGGGTGCCAGGGGTCCAGGGGGGAAGGAAGAGGGCCCAAAGGGGGCTGGGAAGCATCTCAAAAGGGCATGCCCGCCCCCCGAACCCAAACGGAGCCTGGAGACTGAAAGGAAAGGAGGAGGGACAGATTCTCTCGGTGTAACCTTACAATAGTAGTGGCTATCTATTTCAAGAAGACCCCCCCCCTCTCTCTATCTCAAGAAAAGATATCTATTTATGGCATCCATTGATGTCTGTCTGTCTATCTTTATCTCTATCTGTCTATCTTCTATCTATCTGTATTTATGTTTATATCTATCTCTATTTATCTATCTGTCACAATCTATATCTATATATCTGTCTGTCTGTCTATCTCTATGTTTATATCTATCTATCTCTATTTATCTATATGTTTCGTTCTATATCTATGTCTGTCTCTGTCTATCTCTATTTATCTATGTTTATATCTATCTATTTTTATATCTATCTAAATATCTATCTACCAAATCTATTTATCTATGTTTATATCTATCTATTTTATATCTATCTACGGTATCTATCTATCTATCATCTATCTATCTATCTATCTATCTATCTATCTATCTATCTATCTATCTATCTATCTATCTATCTATCTATCTATCTATCTATCTATCTATGTTTCTCTCTCAGATCAGGTAACCATTTTCCCTGGGTGATATAAGGCCTTGCGCCCCTGGGAGATGGACTAGAAGACCTCCAAGGTTCCTTCCAACCTTATGATTTTACAATCTCTCTCTCTCTCTCTCTCTCTGCTTCTCCACCCACCCACCCCACCCATTTTCAAGAAAAGACCTGACAGTGACTGGACCAGGATGCCATAAGGATTCCTGTCTTCCCGCCAACCATTCCCCTTGCAGGGGAGCTCAGATTTGGAAAAGAGGGGGGGCTAGCAAGGGCTTGGGGGGGCAGCCTTCAGGGGGGGGGAAGCAAGCTGAGCTGTTTGCCCATTAGTGGCTGGAAGGGGGGGGGGGCAGGCAGGCAGGAGTAAGGGTGGGGAGGGGGGGTAGCAGAGTGCGCGTGTGTGTGTGTGGGGGGGGGAAATCCTACCTCTGGAGGGTGGAGAATTCCTGCTGAAAGATGTCCTCCAGCTTCCCCACCACCTCCTCCACGCTGATGGGGATGAGGCTGCCGTAGGTCTGCAGGAACTCGTCCAGGATGTCTGGCAGGAAGGAAGGAAGGAAGGAAATCAAACAGATTCAGTCCATCTCTTTTTATTTTTTACAGGGGGAGGGGTCTCAATGAGGGGCGAGAGGAAAGGGGGGGGAGGGAAGGAGGAGAGGAGAAGGGGAGGAGAAGGGGAGGAGGGGAGGAGGAGGAGGGAAGGAAGAGGAGGGAAAGGAGGAAGAGGAGGAGGGGATGAGAGAAGGGAAGGAGGAGGAGGAAGAAAAAGAGAAGGGGAGGAGGAGGAGGAAGAAGAGGAGGGGAGGAGGAGGAGAGGAGGGAAGGAAGAAGAGGAGGAGGGGATGAGAGAAGGGAAGGAGGGGAGGAGGAGAGGAGGGAAGGAGGAGGAGGAAGAAGAAGAGAAGGGAAGGAGGAGGAGGAAGAAGAGGAGGGGAGGAGGAGGAGAGGAGGGAAGGAAGAGGAGGGGAAGGAGGAAGAGGAGGAGGGGATGAGAGAAGGGGAGGAGGAGAGAAGGGGAGGAGGAGGAGGAAGAAGAGGAGGGGAGGAGAGGAGGGAAGGAAGAGGAGGAGGGGAAGAGAGAAGGGAAGGAGGAGAGAAGGGAAGGAGGAGGGGGAGGAGAGAAGGGGAGGAGGAGGGGAGGAGGAAGAAGAGGAGAAGGGGAGGAGGAGGGGAGGAGGAAGAAGAGGAGGAGGGGATGAGAGAAGGGGAGGAGGAGAGAAGGGGAGGAGGAGGAGGAAGAAGAAGGGAAGGAGGAGGAGGAAGAAGAGGAGGGGAGGAGAGGAGGGAAGGAAGAGGAGGAGGGGAGGAGAGAAGGGAAGGAGGGGAGGAGGAGAGAAGGGAAGGAGGAGGAGGGGAGGAGAGAAGGGGAGGAGGAGGAGGGGAGGAGAGAAGGGGAGGAGGAAGAAGAGGAGAAGGGAAGGAGGAGGGGAGGAGGAAGGGGAGGAGAGAAGGGGAGGAGGAGAGGAGAGAAGGGGAGGAGGAAGAGGAGGAGGAAAGAAGGGGAGGAGGGGAGGAGAAGGAGGAGGAGGAGGGAGGAGAAAAGGGGAGGAGGAAGAGGAGGAGGGGAGAAGGGGAGGAGGAGGGGTGCCTCTAAGGGTGCTGGGAAAAAAGCTCTTGAATCCATATTTAATGTTGATTTTTAATCTGTCCTTAAAAAACAAATCGTAAACTTTGCACAAACTTTTAAGTCCTCGACTTAAAATACTTCATTTCATGACCGTTTACAAAGTTACAACATTATTGGGGGGGGGGGGGGGGGAATGCCTGAGGACTGTTTTTCACACTTAACGACCGTTACAGCATCCCCGTCGTTAAAATTCTTGGCTTGGCAAATACGGACTCGTATTTATGACGGCCAAAACGTCCCAGTGTGTTTTGTGATCCCCTCCAGATAACCAAAAATCAATGGGGTGGAGAGCCAAATTCACTTAACAACCGGGTGGCTAAACTATCCACTGCAGGGCTTCGCTTAACAACCGCGGCAAGCAAAGTCGTCCAATCGAAGCGAAGCTCCCTTTAATCAAGGTCTCCTTTAGCGACAGGAATTTGGGGCTCCATCGGGGGTCGTAAGCCCATTGAGAGCCGGTGGTTGTGAGGGGCACCCACTCTCCAAAAACAACCCACACCAGAGTGGATTAAAATAAAATCTTATTATTTTTTTTAAAGAAATCTGATATTTAAAAGTTTAAATCAGGTTTTTTTCATTTTTAAATCACTTTTATTTTGAACAAAATGCCTTTAAAGTAAAAAAAATAAAATCTATCTCCTAAAGCTAAGGGTTTTATTAAAATTTAAGATACATTAACAATTTTAAGTTTACTCCGCACGGAAGGGAGCTTAGCTCTGTGGAATGAGGCGGCTGAATATTCTGAAATATCGACATTTTGGGGGTCAACTCCTTCAAGGAATCCAACCTCTGCCGGCTGAGATCAAATGCACCCCTGCCTTGATGCATTCACACAACTTCGCAGTAACCATAGAGGTAAATAAATAACGTTTGCATTTTTGGTCGACTCTTAGAAGTCGATAAAACGACTTCTAAGAAACGATAAAATAGAAACGATAAAATCATAAGTTCCAGAATATTCCTTTTTATCTCCTCGTTTTGCAACTCTAGGTACCGTACAAACCGCAAGACGGCTTAGCAATTTAATATTAAGGAGCACCTGCCATTCCAGAGCCACCTTGGCAGTGGCTCTTAGCGGCCGTCCGCTCACCTGCTGTCCGTCACCTACCTCACCTGGCTGTTGTCGCGGCCGCATCGCCAGCCGTCCCGTTTAAGGGAATTGGGTGGTCGGCGAGTCCACACCGGGTCAGAGCTGACCGTCGCTCTTTCAAAGTGATGATTTAAAGCGGGCGGATTTTAAATCGAGCCCTTTGAAGGTAAAGGTTCCCTTTGCACACGTGTGCCAGCCGTTCCTGACTCTAGGGGGCGGTGCGCGTCTCCGTTTCAAAGCCGAAGAGCCAGCGCTGCCCGGAGCCGTCTCCGGGGGTCATGTGGCTGGCCGTTCCCTTCCCACCAAAGGTGGCTCCTGTTTGTCTACTTGCATTTGTTAATGTGCTTTCGAACGGCTAGGTTGGCAGAAGCTGGGACGAGTCACGGGGGCTCACTCTGTTAAGCGGCGCTGGGGATTCGAACCGCCAAACTGTCGGCCTTTCTGACCGACAAGCTCAGCGCCTTGAGCCCCTGCGTCCCATGGACACGGCCTTTTTACTAGGGATTTAAACCTCGACTTAAATTGGGGTTGAAACGGACTTGATTCAAATCAAATACACACAGACAGACGGCTCTTACTATGCACGCACGCGACGTGTTCCTCCCGCAGCAGACCGGGCTGAGCGGCGGTCTCGCTCGGCTTCTCTTCGGCCCCTTCGGCAGCCGCGTCGCTGGCCGGCTGGCTCCCGCCCTCCGCCCGGCTGGCCGGAGGATCCGCCGGCGGCCGTCCGTTGTCTCGGGTCCCTTGGAAAAGCTCCTCGGCCACGTGGCCCCCGATGCTACAGACGTTGCTGATGAGGATGGTGGCGTCTGGCAAGCCGGGCAGGGAGCAGAGCTCGCCGTCCGGAGGGAGGGAGGCGAAGCCGTTGGGGAGGGCATCCAGGGCGTCTGCAGGAGAGGGAGGGGAGGGGGAGAAGTTTGGGGAGGGGTCTTTGTTAGGACTATAATCCTAGTGTTGGGTTGCCTATATATATATATATATATATATATGAAGTGGATATTTTGTTACAGCTTCCTGTTAGGCCTATTTAAGGGAGGAGACAAACTTGTCATCCTTCTCTGTCCTTCGACTCAACCTAGAGACCATCCAGAGACCTATTAAATTGCTGCTGTCTTTTTAGATATGTGTTAAATCATCCCTTAAAGAAATTTAACATACATATTGATCAGCTCATAAAACTAACATATATATATATATATATATATACATAAGCCATGATTGAAATTGGTATCTGTAACTTTAACTGATACAGTAGAATGTGATCGGCTGCTGCTTCCTCAATCAGCCATAAGAGGGAGCCAGAAGCACTGTTAGAGGCTGATCATTTTGAATGGAGACTCTGAACGTCGTGGTTAGATCAGCAGAGCAAGGAGGATGGTGGATTGAGCAACTGTCAGCCAGCTGTTTGAGTTACAGACTGTGTTTTGAGTCAAGAGTAACTATCACTGTTTGTGAAGTAGTTGACTTTATTTTCCACCGCGAGTAAACCTTTGCTTGTTTTTACCATCGGTGTCAGTACTAATAGTGTGAATATGTAGCAACAGATCTCTCGCTGCAATTCCGTTGCACGTCTCTGGGTCTCCTAACGGACAGATCCTCAACGGTCTTCAATGACTCTGAAGCGAGGAAACTGCTAGAGGGGTGGACTTCAACTCCCAGAATTCCCTGGCACTGGGGCATTCCTCTCGAGGGGTGTGCCCGTTGTGGCCTGCTTGCTCTCTTCTAGTCCCTCCCTCTGCAATCTCCCCACCGTGGGAATTAGGGCAAGGGGAATTTTGGGAGTTGGAGTCCGCCCTTCTTCAAGGGGCCAAAGTTGAGAAACACAACTTCGGATCCACCTCCCCTCCACTCTGGCAGCGTCCTTCAGATCCCACAATTCCCCAGTCGGAGTGGCCGGCGTTGAGGATTCTGGGAGTCGGAGTCCGTAGAAAACGGTCAAGGTTAGGAAACGACACTTAGCGAGACTCGTTTCCTTATGCTGGGAGGAGAACGCAGGGCTTCTACTTTGGCCTGGAACTCGTCCCCCCCCCCCACCACCACCACGCAAACCCCACTTCGGTGGTATGGATTGGTGCGCCCCGGTCTCCCTGCCAGAGTGTTGGGCTCTGGGGTATTCCGGGCGTGGTGTGTGTACGGTCCTTGTTGTGTGCGGCTTTTTAGATTTTGATTTGCGTTGTTCATGGCTGGCTAATTAAGCCGCTGTTTCCTGGAGCTGCCAATCACCCTCTCGTCGTAAACACGTGACCCGGGTCATGCCTGCAAGTCATTCTTTTCTTTTGGACTTCGGGCCTGCCCCGCTTTCTACTATTCATTTTCTACTGAGGGAAAGTGGGAGCGGGGATTAAATGGAGTTAGACGATACGTAGCCATAACAACGTTCTTCTTAGAAACTCAAGGTCATCCTTTGTCTCTGCACCTGGCCGGAACTGGATGGGTGGATTCTGTCCTCCTGGCAGTGGGAGATTGGACCATGGGATGGGCTGGTGTGTGTGTGTGGGGGGGGCAAGACCTTGAACTTACAACAGGGTGGAGAAAACCTGGGAAGCTTCCAGATTCGGGTTTTCCAAGATGGGACAACGTGGCTCTCTTCATCAATTGGAAATTAGAGGAATCCTTTCTCTCGGACACTGATTTGATTTCAGATGCTATTTGGAACCCGGACAATAAGATGAGCTTAAACCCTAACCCTAAACTGAGATTAAACTCTAACCCTAACCCGGACAATAAGATGAGCTTAAACCCTAACCCTAAACTGAGATTAAACTCTAACCCTAACCCGGACAATAAGATGAGGTTAAAACCAGCACTCCAGTTGACGGACGAAGGAGAACGTTTCCCAGGCTTCGGTCCCGTCCCAGGCTGTTCTTGTCCTTGCTCCTCCGACAATCTTAGTAGCTGCAAAATTGGATGCGTGTCCCACGGGCAGCCCGAAGCAGGCTCTCTGCTAGAGCAGGGGTCTCCAACCGTGGACTTTTAAACCCCCCCCCCCCCCAATTCTGGGCGTTGGAAGTCTACAAGTCTTCAAAGTGGCCAAGGTTGGAGACCCCTGTGCTAGAGAGAGAGAGAGAGAGACGCTTCCCGTCTCTAGCGCGAGTCCGAAAGCTCGTCGGAAAACGAAACCTTTGGGTCCCGGGAAGATGAGGGTTTCGCTGCCCAGCCAGCCTGGCAGAAGTATTTTCTTTCTTTCTTTTTCTTTTTCCTTCCTTTCTCTCTCTCCCCTTCCTTTCCTCCTTTCATTCTTTATTTCCTTCCTTCTTCCTTTTTCTTTCTTTGTCTCTCACTCTTTCCTTCCTTTCTTTTCTTTTTCTTTCTTTCCTTCCTTTTTCCATCTTTCTGTATCTCATTCTTTCCTTCCTTTCCTTCCGTCTCTCACTCTTTCCTTTCCTTTCTTTCTTTCCTACCTTCCTTCTTCCTTTTTCTTTCTCTCTCTCTCTTTCCTTTCCTTTCCTTTCTCTTTTTCAGGCGGGAAAACCATTAGGTATAATAATTAAATAAAATAGAAGACTTTCCCCATCCCAGAGAATCGAGGCCCCGAGAGGCCCTTACAACGACCACACGTCACATCTAACGGCTTCTGATCCCTCTCCACAGCACCACCAGAGTTACTACAACCACATGGCTCTGCCTTTTTACCCTCGGCATCCCTGAGTCTCGGTGATTTTAAGAGGCGCGGCCGTCAACTCCCAGAATTCCCCCGCCAGCAAGGACTCAGAACAAATTGAGCATGGAAAGGACAAAGACACATGGGAGCCGGAGTACCTTTGATCTCCTGTTTTGATTTTGGTCACTTTCTTAATAGACGGTGGGGATGCGGTTGGAGTCGCGTATACCTTTGAGCTCAGCAAAACAACCCAGGACAATTAATAAACAGGCTAAATATAAGCTAGGTGGCACGACAATTAAATATGGACTCCTGATATCTGCTCGCTGGGGGAATTCTGGGAGTTGAAGTCCGCCCCGTCTTTAAGCGTTACGTTCTTGTGACGCTTCTATGGTTTCATCTTCTAGCTAATCTTGCTCCGATCCATAAACGTCTGGGCCACGGAACCGTCCATAAAGGTTGCCATTAGAAGGGAGACCCTGCTGAGCGGGGGGGTCTTTTCTGCTTAGGATACCAGCCCCCAAGCTTGCTTATTTACAGACTGGAGGGGAGGGGCATGCCCAGAAGTTCAACCCAGATGTTAATCTGTTACTTCTGAGACGGCCACCCCCAAATAATTCAGCGCCGTAAAGAAACCGAAGGGTTCCAGGGCAAGAGAGTGGGAAGGGACCCTAGAGGTCTTCTAGTCCAACCAGGCAGGAAAGTCTATCCCCTTCTGGACAACAAATGGTGGTCCGGTCGTTTGTTAAAGCTCTCACCCCCCAGTGTTGGGGGAACCTCACAATTTTTGGAAGGCAAGCCAGGGTTCTCCGGTCATTCTAGGCCGGATCTGGGTTCTAGAGCAGGAATCCCCCGCCTCCCTCCCTCCCTCCCTGTTTGCGCTTTACCTCCATCTCCGTCCAGGCCGTGCTGCGGCTCGCCCGCCTTCCTCGTCCTGGGGGACACCTGGGCACCCCGGGGAGGAGGGTACTTGAGCAGGGCGGCCGCTCCTTCCTCCCCGGGCTCCATGGCTCCTGGCTCCTTGTCGAAGCTCACCCGCTGGAGCTCCATGTAGTGGGGGTAAGGGGAGGCCTCTTCCATCAGGGCCCCCAGCAAGCTGAGGCGGGAGTGCTGAGGCGTGGATGGAGACGGGGGGAAGGCTCCCCCCAATTCGTAGTCCAGGCGGGGCTCGGAAGGGTGGGGCCGGCCCTTGGCCGCGCTTTGGCAGTCCTCCGCCTCGGCTCCCAAGGGGCAGCTCTTCTTAAAGACCGGGGGGAGGTGGTGGTGGTCGTCGTCGGGCTGGGAGCCGGGAGAGAGGGAGATGGACGACCGGCCCCGCTTCGCCCCGCTGCGCCGGCGTCCCTTGGCGGCCATCTTGCCCAGCAGCTTCCAGAGGAAAGCCAGGGAGCTCTTCGAATACAGAAACATCCGGAAGGCGCCCCGGGCCCGTTGTCGTTTACGGCGGAAACAATGTCTGGAGGTCCCCAGCGGCGGCGGGCGCCTTCGGGCCTGTGCGCCGGCGCCGACTTCAAAAGGCCAGGCACGCCCGCCGCTCCGGGCCAGCTTCTCCCGGGGCCCTTTGTGTCGGGGGTGCTCCGAGGGGCCGGCCGCCACCCCCCAGCTGGAGACGCGGGAGAGATCCCACTGGCCTTCGCGCTGCTCCTGGTCGCTGCTGGAGGACAAGGGGTCGAAGCTGGGCAGCGGCTTCTTGGCGCAGGCCAGGCGCCGGCTCCCTTCGAAGCAGCCGCCTCGCTGGCGCTCCGGGTCGCGCCATTCTCGGGAGGCTCGGCAAAACTTGTCTGGGCGGCCCCTGGGGTCGTGAAGGCTGGGGGAGGCCCCCCAGTACTTCTTCTCTTGGATGCTTTCCTTCATGGCTCCGATAGGCTGAAGGGGGGGGGGAGAGAGAGAGAGAGAGAGGCAGCTCTAATCAGGGGGACGTGGCACATGGGCTTCAAAGCAGAAGGGTCCAAAACTGACCCCTTTAACTCCCCGGGGGACCCAAAAACAAAGATCAGAGGAACCCAAACCGGCCAGTTAGGGGAGTCCAGCTCATTCCCTGCTTAGTGTAACCACCTGGATGGTGTGATATTTTACTCCATCTTTACCACAAGTCACTTGAGGTGGGAAGCATGCTTAACACCCCCTTCTCTTTTATTCTCCCCCCACACACACACAACCACCCTGTGAGGTGTGTGGGGCTGAGGGAGAGAGATAGGCTGGCCCCAAAGTCACCCAGTGGGGTTTTCATGCTAAAGGCGGGACTAGAACTCACCGTCGCCTGGTGATTGAACCAAAGCCACCCAACCAACGTCCGTGCCTAAGGTGGGACTAGAACTCCCAGTCTCCTGGTGAGGGGCCCAAAGTCATCCAGCTGGCTTTCATGGGGCGAGACTACAACTCACTCTCTCCTGGGGATTGAACCAGGAGTCACCCACTCAGTTTTCGTGCCTAGGACAAAACTAGAGCTCCCACTCTGGTGCTCCGAGTGTACATACCACAATAGTGATAGATCAACAACTGCACTGGTTATTAACAGAGGCAGCGAGAAAGGTCGTAAAATGGAGCAAAACTCACTCAATTGTGGTCGTAAGTCAAGGACTGACTGTGGCAGTGTTAAGGTGCACCACACAGGGGGGGGGGAAGGTTTATATTTATAATAATAATAATAAATAATAATAATAATAAAAAAGGTTATAACACTCTTGAGCGGGTCAGAATTGAGGCTTTCAACCAGGGCTGCCCAAACGTGGCCACTTGTAGGGTCAGGTACCTGGACTATAACTCCCAGAATTCCACACCCAGTCACCCCTTTTGATAGCTGGACTACAACTCCCAGGGTTCCCAGGGCGTCCATGCTTTAAGATGACTGGGCTTCCATTCCCAGAGTGCCCCCGCCATGAGCGCCCTCCTTAAAAGCCTCTTCCTAGGCCCTGGCACTCACAACAGGCTCAGGAGCCCAGCAACCCGTTCACAGAGGATCCCAGGGGGGCAGCAGGGGATTCTGGGAAATGGCTCTCCCCAAACAGCCGCAGGTTGGGAAAATGGGCTGGGTGGGGAATTCTGGGAGTCGTAGTCCAGGTAAGGCAGGGCTGGGTGGGGAATCCTGGGACCTGTAGTCCACCTCTCTTAAAGCATGCTGGGTGGGGAATTCTGGGAGTCGTAGTCCAATTATCTTAAGGCATTTGTAGTCGAGGTATCAAAAGGGAATTCTGGGTGTGGTAGTCCAGGTATCTTAAGGCATGGTCGGGTGGGGAATCCTGTGAGTTGTAGTTCATTTATCTTAAGGGAGGGCCAGGTGGGGAATTCTGGGAGTCGTAGTCCACCCCTCTTAAAGCACGCTGGGTGGGGAATCCTGGGCGTCGTAGTCCAGCTATCAAAAGGGAATCCTGGGTGTGATAGTCCACGTATCTTAAGGCAGGGCCGGGTGGGGAATCCTGGGACCTGTAGTCCACCCCTCTTAAAGCACGCTGGGTGGGGAATCCTGGGCGTTGTAGTCCAGGTATCAAAAAGGAATGACTGGGGGGGGGGGGGGGAGGGAATCCTGGGAGTCGTAGTCCACACCTCCTAAAGTGGCAAAGGCTGGGGTTCTCCTCCCAATTCTAAAACCTCCTCAAACCCCCCTTGCCCCCCCCCATTTCCACCAAGGAGCCTCAGCCACACACAACCCCCCCCCCCACACACGCCCTGATTTGGGGGTCAGTGGGGCGCAGGAGGATGGGAGTCCCTCCCCCCTCCCATCCAGGGGGAGGCCTGGGGTCCCTCCCACCCATGGGGCCATTGAGGGGGGGGGCAGGGGGGGCTCCCCCTCCCCACAGCCAGGGGGGGGCGGCCGAGGAGACCCCCGCGAGGCCGGAGGGGCGTGGCAGGGCGCGGGAGGGGGCGTGGCCTGGAGGGGCGGGGGGCCGCATGGCGCGCGGGGCACGACGGGAGGGGCTCCCGGGAGGGGGGGAAGGCAGGGGAGGCCGTTGGGGGAGGGGTCCGTGCTCTGGCGGGCGCGCCTCACCGTCTGCGCAGCGGGGCCGGCCGCGCGGCCCCCGCGGGAAGAGAGGCCGGGCCGCGAGGGAGGCTCCGCGCTCGCTCTCCCCTCCGCCCGCCGCCGCCGCCGCCGCCTCCTTCCCTCACAAACTGCCGCGGCTGCCGGCGCCGCCCAATGGCGTCATCAAGCGGCGCCGGGAGGAAAGGGCGGGGCCGCCCGCCGAGGGTGGGAGGGAAGGAGGGAGAGAGAGCGAGAGCGCGCGCGCAAGGGACGTCTTGGGGGGGACGGGGAGGGGACGGCGCGTGACGTCACGCGTCGCCGCCGCCGCCTCCTTTCTCGCCACGCTCTCTCCGGCCTCCTCCTCCTCACCCCCCCCTCCTTGCGCTAGGCACGACGGGATTGGGCGGCGCCTTTGGAGGAATGCCGGGAGTTGTAGTCCCGAAAGGGAATATGGGGGTTTCTTTCTTTCTTTCTGTCCTTTTTCTTTCTTTCTCTCTCTTTCTTTCTCTCTTTCCTCCTTTCCATTCTGTTTCTTTCTCTCTTTCTCTTTTTCTTTCTCTCTTTCTCTCTCTCTTTCTTTCTTTCTCTGTCTTTTTCTTTCTTTTTCTTTCCTTCCTTCTTCCCTTTTTTCTGTCTCTCTCTCTTTCCTTCCTTTCCTCCTTTCCATTCTCTTTCTTTTGTTCTTTCTTCCTTTTTTCCTTCCTTCTTTCCTTCTCTTTCTCTTTCTTTCCCTTCCTTCCTTTCTCTCCTTCCTTTCCTCCTTTCCTATCTCTTTCATTCTTCCTTTCTTCTTCTCTTTCTATCTTTCTTTTCCTTCCTTCCTTTTTCTTTCTATCTCTCTCCTTCCTTTCCTCCTTTCCTTTCTCTTTTGTTCTTCTTTCTTTCCCTTCCTTCCTTCCTTCCTTTCTTCCCTTCCTTTCCTTGCTGTTTCTTTCTTTCTCTCTCTCTTTCTTTCCTTCGTTTCCTTTCCTCCTTTACCCTTCCTTCCTTCCTTCCTTCCTTTCTTTTCTTTTTCTTTTTCTTTCTTTCTCTCTCTCTTTCTTTCCTTCCTTTCCTTTCCTCCTTTCCCCTTCCTTCCTTCCTTCCTTCCTTCCTTCCTTCCTTCCTTCCTTCCTTTCTGGCCTTCACTGTCCAGGAACCCCGTTTCCCCTGGGGGATGCCCGTCATAGGTGCCCTCGAGAAATGGTGCCCAGCTGGCACCTTGCCTGGCATGGGCATGGCCACCCTCTACCTGCCAAAGACACCCAGCGCCCAGCCCAGCCCAGGCCTGGTTGAAGAGTGGGGGGGTCCCCATCTCTCTTCAGCAGCACAGCCCCCCCCCCCCTTGCCTGGCACTGGGCATCTTGGGCGAGTGCACAGGCAACACACAACCCCCCCCCCTCAGCCCCCTCCCCCAAGAGAGACAGGAGGCGAGGGAGGCGAGGCCGAATCTCCGTTTTATTTGCATTGCAGTTCCAGGCTGACGGAGGAGGCCTGGGAGAAGCGTCGGCGTCTTCGGGCCAGGAGCCACACCGCCAGGGAGAGAAGGGCCACGACCACCGCCCCCGTCGGCAGCAGCAGCAGGGGCCACCCGGGCACTCTCCCCCACGCTTCCTTCCCGTCTGGAAGAGAGAGAGGGAGAGAGAGAGAGGCAGCTTTTGGGCATCTCTGACAACTTTTAAGACCGGTGGACTACAACTCCCAGAATGCCCTAGGCAGCAACTTTAAAACTAGTGGACTACAACTCCCAGAAGGCCCCAGAAAGTTTAAGACTACTGGACTACAACTCCCAGAATGCCCTAGGCAGCAACTTTACAACTAGTGGACTACAACTCCCAGAAGGCCCCAGCCAGCAAGTGTACAACCAGTGGACTACAACTCCCAGAAGGCCCCAGCAAGTTTAAGAATACTGGACTACAACTCCCAGAATGCCCTAGGCAGCATGTTTAAGAATACTGGACTACAACTCCCAGAATGCCCCAGAACGTTTAAGACTACTGGACTCCAACTCCCAGAATGCCCCAGGCAGCAACCTTAAGACTGGAGGCTTTAAAAAAGAGATTAGAAAGCCATTTCTCTCCAAGGAGTCTCCCGCTAGAGCAAGGGGGTCAGACTAGAAGACCTCCAAGGTCCCTTCCAATTCTTGTTATTCTCTGAAAAACTCCCTCCCCCTGGCCGGCCAAAGCTTTCTGCCCCTCTGCTTTGGCTGTGTGCCTGTCTTACCTTTGGCTGCCATGTTTACCGCCACTTTGGGGAGCTTGGCCGAGGTGAAGGGGGCCGCGTCTTCCAGGGGGCCAGGCACCCCCTCGGCCTTGATGGTTAGCGCGGATCTCCCTGTGCCAGAAAATCGGGGCTTTGACGGCCGAGCCGGTGCCGACGTTGATGCCAGAGCAAGCGCTCGCTGGGGCAGGGAGGCCAGCTGCTGCTTCCGAGGCCCGCGGCCTGTGACGGCTTCCGTTGGCTGTCCGAACCCCGAGCCTTCTTCTGCCCCACTGAAGAAGAGGGGGCCGTGCTGGACCAGCGCTGGGAAGGGGGAAGAAGCGTTAGACCCACCCAAGAAAGTCCTTATCTTCTTTTAATGACCTCCCATTATCCCATGTGGGGTGGAATCGGGGCAACTGAATGGAGCTGAGTGGTTTTTTTACTGGCCGGCTGCTTCCCTGTTGCCAGAACGGAGTTTTATTCAGCAGATATATTCTCATCGTGCCCAGAGAGAGAGAGAGAGAGAAAAAATATCTGCTTCCACCGGGGATCGAACTCACAACCTCCTGATTGTGAGAAGGGGAAATCCACCTCAAGGCCACCGCCCCACCCTAGGCCCACCCAAGGAAGGGGTCCCATCGGATCAAACGCCCACTTGCCAGAGCAAACTCGGAGAACGGAAGCCTTGAAAATGATGTTTTATATGGAGGGCATTTCCAAACACCCTGCCAGAAGTCAAGCGAGGGCGCTGCGTCAACCCTCCTGGGGAACGATGGGCTTTGTGATCCAACAATTGGAAGGGGCCCATTGGAACAAAGCAGTATGGTTAGGATTCTTTACCCAACCTTGGCCCCTTTGCGACTTGTGGACTTCAACTCCCAGAATTCCTCAGCCAGCATAGCAGCAGAGTCCAATCATCTTAAAGCATAACTGACCGAGGAATTCTGGGAATTGAAGTCCAGATATCTTAAAGCTTAACTGACCGAGGAATTCTGGGAGTTGTAGTCCAGATATCTTAAAGCTTAACTGACTGAGGAATTCTGGGAGTTGAAGTCCAGATATCTTAAAGCATAACTGACTGAGGAATTGGGAGTTGAAGTCCAGATATCTTAAAGCATAACTGATTGAGGAATTCTGGGAATTGAAGTCCAGATATCTTAAAGCTTAACTGACCGACGAATTCTGGGAGTTGAAGTCCAGATATCTTAAACCTTAACTGACCGAGGACTTCTGGGAGTTGTAGTCCAGATATCTTAAAGCTTAACTGACCGAGGAATTCTGGGAGTTGTAGTCCAGATATCTTAAAGCATAACTGACTGAGGAATTCTGGGGGTTGTAGTCCAGATATCTTAAAGCATAACTGACTGAGGAATTCTGGGGGTTGTAGTGCAGATATCTTAAAGCATAACTGACTGAGGAATTCTGGGAGTTGTAGTCCAGATATCTTAAAGCATAACTGACTGAGGAATTCTGGGAGTTGTAGTCCAGATATCTTAAAGCATAACTGACTGAGGAATTCTGGGGGTTGTAGTCCAGATATCTTAAAGCATAACTGACTGAGGAATTCTGGGGGTTGTAGTCCAGATATCTTAAAGCATAACTGACTGAGGAATTCTGGGAGTTGTAGTCCAGATATCTTAAAGCATAACTGACTGAGGAATTCTGGGAGTTGAAGTCCAGATATCTTAAACCTTAACTGACCGAGGACTTCTGGGAGTTGTAGTCCAGATATCTTAAAGCTTAACTGACCGAGGAATTCTGGGAGTTGTAGTCCAGATATCTTAAAGCATAACTGACTGAGGAATTCTGGGGGTTGTAGTCCAGATATCTTAAAGCATAACTGACTGAGGAATTCTGGGGGTTGTAGTGCAGATATCTTAAAGCATAACTGACTGAGGAATTCTGGGAGTTGTAGTCCAGATATCTTAAAGCATAACTGACTGAGGAATTCTGGGAGTTGTAGTCCAGATATCTTAAAGCATAACTGACTGAGGAATTCTGGGGGTTGTAGTCCAGATATCTTAAAGCATAACTGACTGAGGAATTCTGGGGGTTGTAGTCCAGATATCTTAAAGCATAACTGACTGAGGAATTCTGGGAGTTGTAGTCCAGATATCTTAAAGCATAACTGACTGAGGAATTCTGGGAGTTGTAGTCCAGATATCTTAAAGCATGCCTGACTGAGGAATTCTGGGAGTTGAAGTCCAGATATCTTAAAGCATGCCTGACTGAGGAATTCTGGGAGTTGTAGTCCACAAGTCATAAAGTGGCAAAAGTTGGAAGACCCCTGCCTTATCCGGCACTTACCTTCCAGGGGGAGTCCTGAATGATCCTTCCGACCCACCGAGGCGCTGGGGGGGCCCTCCTGCTCTCTGAAGGGTGGGGGGGTTACCTTCGGCACGGCTGGTATCAACTCTGTCGGGAGTAGAAACAATGCACAACTCATCACACAGGCAGCCCCCAATTTACAACAGCCCGTTTAGTGACGATTCCAACCTACAACGGCACTGGAAACAGTGAATGATGACCGTTTTTCACACTTAACGACCGCAGTCCCGTGCTCAAAATTCAGACTTAACAAAGGATGGACTGCAAAGAGAAATCCCTACAAATTGGATTAAGGACATGTTCAGAGGAATTATGCCACAAATGGCAGAGGATGTGGTATTGTTTTATTCCTGGAAAGATACAGGCTGATAGATAAAAGATTAACCTAACACCAGTTGAGATTAGGGAAACTTAGTGATAATAGACGTAGTTAGATAAGTAATTGAAAGTGATAATAAATGTATATATATATATTCTTAATTATGAGTGGCAATTGGAAATGAATAGTGAACAGCCTTTATTAAAGGAAACGAGTAAATATTATTGATGTTTGGTTAAAATAGGTTACAGGGAAATAATGATTTTGGAGGATAGCCGAATGAATAAATACGATGTCAACATGTGGCTATGTTCTAAGTTTTTATTGGTACGTTTTAAAACGAAGGACGTGCAATACAATTATAATTAATTATAACCCATTTCATTGTGATTTTAGTACAATGGCACTAATTATTATTAATTCAGTAAGAATGGAGGTATGAAAAAAGTAATATTTATAGATATATTTGACGTGATGTACTTTATGAAACGATATGAAACTTGGATGAATATCGAAGAGATGCGTGAAAATATTTTGCCATCAGCAGATCCACTTTCTATTTATTTATTTATTTATTTATTTATTTATTTATTTATTTATTTATTTATTTATTTGTTTATTTATTTATTTACTTATTTACTTATTTATTTATTTATTTGGATTTATTGACCGCCCCCTCTCTCCGAAGAGACTCGGGGTGGTGTACAAGAATTTAAGAGCATATACATATATAACAATGATAAATAATAATACTAAATTAAATGTTTTACCCTGCGTTATAGTTTCTATAGCATGTAAGATGAAGGATATTCGTGTTGTTTTTTAAAAATAAAATAAATAAATAAAAATTATTTAAGAAAAAAATAATTCAGGCCCTCTGAAATTGTCCCCGAGCCCCAAATTTCCCTCGCTCCGAAGCGACATCTTTCAGGCTACTGTCGTTTAGTGAATTACTGCGGTCATTAAGTGAGACACGCTTCCGCTGGCTGGTCCGAAGGTCGCAAAAGGGGACACCTCACTAAATAGGAGCCCATTGGCCAGGGTCTGAATTTAATCCTGGGGCCTGGGGACATTTCCATGGTCTTAAGTGTGAAAAAAATAACAGATCGTAGCAGATGAACCGAGTTGGAAGGGACCCTGCAGGTCATCTAGTCCAACCCCCTGCTCACAACCTCCTGATTGGGAGGCGAGAGACTCTACCTCAGCAGCTGGGCATTTTTCACAAGTCCACTTTTTTCCCCCCAGTGCCTCGGTTCACATCCGATGTTCACGAAGCGACCTGTTGTGGGTCCAGGGCGCCACACAATTCCGCACAACCTCTTCCGCACTTCCCTTTCTCACAAAGTTGCTTGTGCACAACTTCTCGTTTTAGCGGGAGCCTCCCCCCCCCACAACCCCCCCCCCCCCAACGCCTGTTGGAAACTTCAAATCCGCAGCAAAATTTTTACGTTTGTTCAGCGTTGACAACTTGTCGTGGGGGACAACCGTTGTTATATTTTGGTTTCCCCTTTTTCCTGAATTGGGACAGAAGCGTTGGCAACCGTTGACCGAGGGGGTGTGGGCGTTTACGGGATCCCTGTGCCCTCGACAACCCCCCCCCCCCCGGGGGTTAAAATGCTGCCTTGGCGCTTTATGGGGTCTCTGCTTCCTTCCTCCAGATGTTTTTGGGCTGCAGGAGTTCCTCCCCAGCTGTTAAAGCTGACTTGAAACCTTTTGCAGGAACTTTAAATCTAAAAGTCTTGAACATTTTAAATCGAAAAGACTTTGAAATCTTTTGCAGGATCTTTCAATCTAAAAGACTTTGAAATCTTTCAATCTAAAAGACTCTTAAATCTTTTGCAGGAACTTTCAATCTAAAAGACGAAATCTTTCAATCTAAAAGACTTTTAAATCTTTCACTCTAAAAGACTTTTAAATCTTTCACTCTAAAAGACTCTTAAATCTTTTGCAGGATCTTTAAATGAAATTAAAGTTAAAGTTAATAGTTAAAGGATCTTTAAATCTAAAAGACTTGAAATTTTTCAATCTAAAAGACTCTTAAATCTTTTGCAGGAACTTTAAATCTAAAAGACGAAATTTTTCAATCTAAAAGACTCTTAAATCTTTTGCAGGAACTTTAAATCTAAAAGACGAAATCTTTCAATCTAAAAGACTTTTAAATCTTTCAATCTAAAAGACTCTTAAATCTTTTGCAGGAACTTTAATCTAAAAGACGAAATCTTTCAATCTAAAAGACTTTTAAATCTTTCAACCTAAAAGACTTAAATCTTTTGCAGGATCTTTAAATGAAATTAAAGTTAAAGTTAATAGTTAAAGGATCTTTCAATCTAAAAGACTTGAAATCTTTCAATCTAAAAGACTTTTAAACCTTTTGCAGGTTCTTTAAATCTAAAAGACGAAATCTTTCAATCTAAAAGACTTTTAAATCTTTTGCAGGCTCTTTAAATCTAAAAGACGAAATCTTTCAATCTAAAAGACTTTTAAACCTTTTGCAGGCTCTTTAAATCTAAAAGGCTTGAAAACATGAAATCTTTACCTTTAAAGATTTAAAACTTTTAAAACTTATTTAAAAACTTCAAATAAGGATTTCAAACCAGCCAATCCTGTTCATCATTAAACCATTTTTTCCCCATCAGCATCCATATTTCCAGTATCTTTCTACCCCGCTTGGAACTGAACCCAGAAGGACATTTCTTCCCACAGTCCGATACCTGGCAAATTCTGGGCAAAAAATAAATAAAAATAAGCGACTGATTTCTGCAGGAGAAAAAAGATCGATCCATTTATTTTTGGCAAAGTTTCATCACAATCAACGCTCCCCGTTTAAAAAAATAAAATAAAATCAGCCCCAATTTTAGTAGAGGGCGGGAATGCAGTGGAGAAACTACGCCTGGATGCTATAAAAGCATTCAAGAGGATGAGGATGAGGATATTATGATCAGCAATTATTATTTTAGGGAGGGGGTAAAATCATAAATCTCGGCCACCTGACCGAGGAATGCTGCAAATGTCCACAAATACAAGTCGGCCTGATTTTGTCAAGGGTCCCCCAAAATGCCATTGCGCAAATCCAGGGGCAAGGGCGGGAGACGGCCGGCCGTCGGAATTTTAAACCCAGGTTGTAAGTAGCTGGAGGGAGTCCTTGACTTAACAACAGCTCCTTTCATGAGCGTTCAAAGTTACGACGGCGTTTTGTAGCTGTCATTTGTGCCAAGATATATAATAGCATCAACGTCGCTCTCTATTCTTACATTCTTGGCTACCTTAAGAGTACGCCTCTTGTCTCTGCTGGCAGTAGCACCTGGCAGACACCTGACCGCTTTCACAACCTCCGTATCCTTTCCTAAATTTACATCCCTTATGGTTGAATCACCAACTGGAAGGTGTCTTCTCTTTTTGCATTCCTTGCTCTTCTTGTGCGACTGATGTGTGTGATACTTGGTTCCCCATTTCGCCTCTCCGAAGTAAGTTCTTCATTTTGGACCCCGATCCCCTGCTTATTCGAGTCAGCATTATCACAACTACCTTGACCTGTCTCTTTAGTGTCCCGTTTAAGCTCAGCAAGGGTGCTATATGTTATAATTATCATAATAATTTATAATTATAATAATAATTTATTAAATTTCTAAACCGCCCCCTCTCCCCGAAGGGACTCGGGGCGGTTGTGCTGGGTCATGGCAAAAGCTTTGTGTTTATGGTTCACAACCTGCCAGATCCCACGGTTGTCCGGACTGCTCTTCTGTGAGATCTTTGCAGTAGAGGGGTGGCTGATAGCGTGGCATTTCCATAGAGTGGAACGGCCGAATTCGACACCTAATTTCGGGCTCGGAGAGCACAGATGAGAGATTCTAGATAGGCAACCTGTCTACGTAGACGAGTAATTGGTTTACAAAGGGGACAGGATCCAAATTCGGAAAGAGTACTGCGAAAGACAGGTGCAAAACAGCCATCCCACGGAACTAAGCCGGTCATCTATAGAAATAAAAATGTAACAAGAGTTTGTTCAAAACCGCTAATCTCTGGAAGTCCTGCACCGATCGCTTCCACATTTTCACACAACGTTCCTTTGAAATACGGCACCAATGATATATATATATATATATATATATACATATAGATTGTGGAGATGTCACACCTGTGCCAGGTACACGCAACAGAAATGTAAAAAATTGTAAAAAAGGTAGGTAGATGGATACAGAGAGAGCAGTGATCCACAGGTATTATGGCATCCTTTATGACATATTTAGATACTCTGAGGGAGAAATACAGTAGGTAGGTAGGTAGAGGGATAGCGAGAGAGGGAGAAATACAGTAGGTAGGTAGGTAGAGGGATAGAGAGAGAGAGGGAGAAATACAGTAGGTAGGTAGGTAGAGGGATAGAGAGAGAGAGGGAGAAATACAGTAGGTAGGTAGGTAGAGGGATAGAGAGAGAGAGGGAGAAATACAGTAGGTAGGTAGGTAGAGGAATAGAGAGAGAGAGAGGGAGAAATACGATAGGTAGGTAGAGGGATAGAGAGAGAGGGAGAAATACAGTAGGTAGGTAGGTAGAGGGATAGAGAGGGAGGGAGAAATACAGTAGGTAGGTAGGTAGGTAGGTACAGGGATAGAGAGGGAGGGAGAAATACAGTAGGTAGGTAGGTAGAGGGATAGAGAGAGAGAGGGAGAAATACGGTAGGTAGATAGGTAGAGGATAGAGAGAGAGAGGGAGAAATACGGTAGGTAGAGGGATAGAGAGAGGGAGAAATACAGTAGGTAGATAGGTAGAGGGATAGAGAGAGAGAGGGAGAAATACGGTAGGTAGATAGGTAGAGGGATAGAGAGAGAGAGGGAGAAATACAATAGGTAGGTAGAGGGATAAAGAGAGGGAGAAATACAGTAGGTAGGTAGGTAGAGGGATAGAGAGAGAGGGAGAAATACAGTAGGTAGATAGGTAGAGGGATAGAGAGAGAGAGGGAGAAATACAGTAGGAAGGTAGGTTGGGGATTATATGATGGTTGTGTGTGCGTGTTTGTGTGTGCAGGTGTAGATGTACACACTGGTTGGCCATTTAACTAAACTGGGCCACAGCCACGTGTGACCGGGAATGGCTAGTTTTGAAATAAAATGAAATCACAATTCCAAGGGCACTAATCCAGAATGCATTCTTGCTATTTTGGTTTATGGGTATATGATTCGCGCGCCGTTAGGTGCGTGGGCCACTACCTCCTCCTCCTCCTCTTTGTCTCTCTCTGATTCCCCCTTCCAGCCAGCAGCTCCAATCACTGGCCAGAGGAAAAGGTTTTAATGAACTTTTGTGGATAGCAAACGGAAGTGTTCCAGAGAAAGTGATGGGCGAGGATTTCTGAGTATGGAAAGGAGAAGTGAAAATGCACAGGAATTTCGCTCCGGTCAGGAGGCGTCTCTAAGGTCACATGGGTGGGTGGGTGGGTGGGTGGGGGGAGCCCCAAATGGTCATCCCGAGAGAAAAAGTTCCGGTACCTTCCATCGCCATCTCCTCTTCTCCAGGAGACTGACCGGGGCTCCCTTGCTGAGGGTCCAAGACGAAGAGAGGTCCCAGGGCCAGCGCGACCCGAGGAGCGTCCGTCTCCACTGTGGACGTTAAGAAGGTCAGTTTATAGCTGGAGCTTTCTTGCTGTTCCTTCCGGACTGAGCCCTGGCAAGGGGGCACCCTGGGGAAGAGCTAATCCCCCTCCCCAAGCTTCCCCATTGGGATTTCAGCCTCGCAGGTAAAGAGAGAGAGAGAGAGGGAGGGAGGGTCACCAATGGCAGGAGGGGGTTTAACACAATGACCGAGTTGGAAGGGGCCTCGGAGGTCTTCTAGTCCAGCCCCCGCCCCTCCCGCTTGGATAGGGAATCCTAACCTTAGATCATTTCTGACAAATGTTTGTCTCTTTTGGAGAACCTCAAGTGAGGGAGCGCTCGTAACATCTGGTGGCAAGCTGTCCCACTGATGTATTCATAGAATAACAGACTACACAGAATTGGAAGGGGCCTCGGAGGTCTTCTAGTCCAGCCCCCTGCTCAAGCAGGAGACCCCAGACCATTTCAGACAAGTGGCTGTCCAATCTCTTCTTGAAAACCTGCACCCACGACTTCTGGTGGCAGGCTGTTCCCTGGGGGAGTTGTCCTCACCGTCAGGAAATTTCTCCCAGGCTGCCTCTCTCCTTGATTAGGTTTCCATCTGTTGCTTCTCGACCTGCCTTCGGGGGCTTTGGAGGATAGGTGGACCCCAGCCCTCTTTTTTGGGGGGTGGGGGCAGCCCCTCAAATACTGGAAGACTGCTATCATGCCCCCCCAGTTCTCCTTTTCATTAAACTAGACACCCCCAATTCCTGTAACTGTTCTTCCTAGAACCATCCCAGATTCTTTCTCTCTTCCTCTCTCTCCTTCCTTTCTTTCCTTTCCTTTCCTTTCCCTTTCTTTCTTCCTTCCTTCCTTCCTTCCTTTCTTTCTTTCCCTCCTTTCATCCTCTTTCTTTTTCTTTCCTTCCTACCATCTTCCTTTTTCTTTCTCTCACTTTCCTTCCTTTCCTTTTCCTTTCTTTCATTTTCTTTCTTGTTCTTTCTTACTTTCTTTCTTTTTCTTTCCTTCCTACCTTCTTTTTCTTTCTCTCTCTTTCCTTCCTTCCTTCCTTCCTTCCTTCCTTCCTTCCTTCCTTTCTTTCTTTCTTTCTTTCCCTCCTTTCATCTTCTTTCTTTTTCTTTCCTTCCTACCATCTTCCTTTTTCTTTCTCTCACTTTCCTTCCTTTCCTTTTCCTTTCTTTCATTTTCTTTCTTGTTCTTTCTTACTTTCTTTCTTTTTCTTTCCTTCCTACCTTCTTTTTCTTTCTCTCTCTTTCCTTCCTTCCTTCCCTTCTTTCCTTCCTTCCTTCCTTTCTTTTTCTTTCCTTCCTTCTGTCTTCTTCTCTTTCCTCCCTTTCCTTTTTCTTTCTTTCTCTTTCTTTCTTTCTTTCTTTCTCTTTCATTCTTTCTTTCTCTTTCTCTTCCTTTATTTTTCTTTCCTTCCTTCCTACCTTCTTCTTTTCTTTCTCTTTCTCTCTTTCCTTCCGTCTTCTTCTCACTCTCTTTCCTTCCTTTCCTTTCCTTTCTTTCTTTCTTTCTTTTTCTTTCCTTCCTACCTTCTTTCTTTTTCTTTCTCTCTCTTTCCTTCCTTCCCTTCTTTCCTTCCTTTCTTTTTTCCTTCTGTCTTCTTCTCTTTCCTCCCTTTCCTTTATCTTTCTTTCTTCCTTCCGTCCTTCCTTCCTTCCTTTTTTCTTCCTTTTTCTCTCTCTCTTTCCTTCCTTCCTTTCCCTCCTTGCATCTTCTTTCTTTCTTTCTTTCTTTCTTTCTTTCTTTCTTTCTTTCTTTCTTTCTTTCTTTCTTTCTTTCTTTCTTTCTTTCTTTCTTTCTTTCTTTCTCTTTCTTTCTTTTTCTTTCCTTCCTACCTTCTTCCTTTTTCTTTCTCTTTCTCTCTTTCCTTCCATCTTCTTCTCACTCTCTTTCCTTCCTTTCCTTTCTCTTTCTTTCTTTCTTTCTTTCTTTCTTTCTTTCTTTCTTTCTTTTTCTTCCTTTTTTCTTTCTCTCTTTTTCCTTCCTTTCCTTTCTGGATCAGCACGCTTCAGTTGGGATACCGGGAAACCCAGGCCCTTCTGGCTCCTTTAGGGGAGGGGGCTCCGTTAGGGGAGGGGGCTTCGTACCAGGATGGATGGGGGAGAACCAGCCAAAGTTGGCTTTTCCTGAGCTTAGAAAAGGGCCGCAGAACCACCAACGGCCACCAGAGGGCAGCAGCAGACAAGGTCGCCGTTCCAATTGGCTGCAAGCGTTTGTTTTTTTTCAAACCGCGGGGAATTCTGGGAGTTGAAGTCCCACCCGTTTTAAAGGGGCCATGGTTTTATAGGTCGGAAGGGACCTTGGAGGTCATCTAGCCCAACCCCTCCCCCATCCGCGCCCAAGCAGGTTGGAAAATAGGGTTCTAAAGCTGCCTCTGGGTTTGTGCAGCCCAAATGCGGACCCCATAAATCCCGTTTCCCGACGCTGAACCCCCGCCCCCCCGACACTCAGTTTACCGGTCAAGCTCCTTTGCCAGGTCATCTCTCTGTGGTCAGGGCCTTGGGGGTCTGGCCCCTCGGTTGCCCCTCCGCAGCTCCGGGTCTCGCAACAGCTGCAGATGGCGCCCGGTCCTTCCACTGGGACCCACCTGCCGGGGGAAAACAGCTGGCTGGAGAAGGAGACAGAACCCCCGGCTACTTGGGATCCAAGAAGTTACAACCCTTGCAAGACCGATGGCTAAATTTCCTCGGGGTCTCCCGGCCCCCTCCCCAACCCATTCCTTTTTCCAGGTGCCAAGCTACAGCTCCCAAAACGCACTTAGGAACACTTAGAAACAGCCCGTCCTTGAACTGGGGGGTGATGCAAATAATCCTGGACTTCACTTAGTAACTGTTCAAAGCAACAGCAAAAAAAAAAAAAAAAAAAAAAAGGAGAGAGCCTTATGACTGTTTTTCTTACTTATGACCGCGTGGCCGTGGCCGCACAGTGGAAATTCAATAGACATTTTTGACCCTTGGCAATTCGACTCATATTTATGACTGCCGCCACGTCCCTGGGGTCACAAAGTCCCCCTTTGCGACCTCCCGACACGCACGATGGCTTAAGAGCCCTGCGCCTAACTTAAACATCTGCAGCGATTCGCTTAAGGACCGCGGCAGAAAGTTCGTAAAACGGGACGAAATTCGCTCGAGAAGGGAACGAATCCAGAAACGTCGGGCTCCCTTGTGGTCGTAAGTCAAGGATGATGGGTATTGGGAAGGGGGCGAACTTACGAATGGCTGGCAGCGTCGAAGGAACAAGCCTTGTTCAAAACATCTGGCGCCTGGTCTCCTGGGGTGACTTTTAGGTGGCAGGTGATGTAAATCTGGGGGGGAAAAGAAAGGAATTTTTCATCCCAAATTCCCGGCGGAGGGAATTTTTCCTCTTGTCCATCCCCATCAAAGGTATATTTCCCAACCTACGGGATTGGAAAATGGGTGGACTTCAACTCCCAGAATCCCCCCCTGCCAGCTAAACTTCCTGGTTCAGGGTCAATGCGGAACAAGGCGCCCATCGTGGGGCTCGATCTTGATTAAAACTCGTTTTGCGCCAGGCGGACCAGGCGCCGTCTGGGCACAAGCGATGGGATTGTGATAGGCCTGGTGCCCCTCTTGGATTCCCCGCTCTGCCATGACGCTGCGCGTGAAACCTGGTTGGTTGGGAGAATTTGCTAGTTCGGCTCCTGTGCCGAAAACGGCTAAACCAGGATAAGGAAAGTGTGAAAGTGAAAGTGAAAGCGACTCAGATTAATCCAGGATTCCTTCTTCACATCACACAATAATTTCGTTCACACATCGTTTCTTAGACTTGGCAACGTTAAGAAGGTGGTGGTGGGGGAATGCTACCGGTTCTATCCAGTTCGGTAAAACCGGTAGCAAAAAATGCTAAGGTTCGTCGAAACCGGTAGTAAAAACAATGCTTGAAAAAGTGGGGGGAAAACGATTCCATGACAATCACTTTTTAAGGTATTTTTTTACTACCTTAAAAAGGTATTTCAAAGCATTTTTACTACCTATTTTAAAGCATTTTTACTACCTATTTTAAAGCATTTTTACTACCTATTTTAAAGCATTTACTACCTATTTTAAAGCATTTTACTACCTATTTTAAAGCATTTTACCACCTATTTTAAAGCATTTTTACTACCTATTTTAAAGCATTTTTACTACCTATTTTAAAGCATTTTACTACCTATTTTAAAGCATTTTACTACCTATTTTAAAGCATTTTACTACCTATTTTAAAGCATTTTTACTACTACCTATTTTAAAGCATTATTAATACCTATTTTAAAGCATTATTACTACCTATTTTAAAGCATTTTTAATACCTATTTTAAAGCATTTTTACTACCTATTTTAAAGCATTTTTACTACTTATTTTAAAGCATTATTACTACCTATTTTAAAGCATTTTACTACCTATTTTAAAGCATTTTTACTACCTATTTTAAAGCATTTTTACTACCTATTTTAAAGCATTATTACTACCTATTTTAAAGCATTTTACTACCTATTTTAAAGCATTTTGCTACCTATTTTAAAGCATTATTACTACCTATTTTAAAGCATTTTAATACCCATTTTAAAGCATTTTAATACCTATTTTAAAGCATTTTAAATACCTATTAAGCATTTTTACTACCTATTTTAAAGCATTTTAATACCTATTTTAAAGCATTTTTAATACCTATTTTAAAGCATTTTAATACCTATTTTAAAGCATTTTAATACCTATTTTAAAGCATTTTAATACCTATTTTAAAGCGTTTTTAATACCTATTTTAAAGCGTTTTTAATATCTTTTTAAAGCATTTTTGTACTACCTTTTTAAAGCATTTTTACTACCTTTTAAAAGCATTTTTTTACTACCAGTTCTGGCAAATAGATAGTTAAAATGGTTTAAGAAGTGAAAAAAAAAGATTCCATAACAATCACTTTTTAAAGCATTTTTTAACTACCGTTTTAATTTTTTTTAAAAATTTACTACCAGTTTCGGCGAATAGGTAGTAAAAAAAATGGTTTGAAAAGTGGGGAGGGGAGAAAAGGGTTCTGACGAAGCCACAGATTTCCCCCCCCTACTTATTGGCCAGAACTGGTAGTAAAAAAAAAAAAAAAAGTTGGTCACATGACCCTACTCCACCAACCCAGTTTCACCACTCCGTTAAGCCGTGTGGACTACAACTCCCAGAAGTCCCCAGCCAGCCACATGTTGCAATTCTCCCTCTCTCTCTCTATCCCTCTACCTACCTACCTACTGTATTTCTCCCTCTCTCGCTATCCCTCTACCTACCTATCTACTGTATTTCTCCCTCAGAGAATCTAAATATGTCATAAAGGATGACATAATACCTGTGGATCACTGCTCTCTCTGTATCCATCTACCTACCTTTTTTTACAATTTTTTACATTTCTGTTGCGTGTACGTGGCACAGGTGTGACATCTCCACAATCTATATGTATATATATATAAATATCACCTGTGGATTCTGTGCCTATGAAGGCACAGAACCCACCCCTGCCCTCCACACCCCAACCCACCCTCCACAGCGGGACCCACCAGTTTCTGGGCCTCTCCGGTGAATCGGAAGGCGTCCACGGTGAAGCGCAGGGTCTCCGGGCGAAGCCGCGGGGCGAGGAAGGTGGACGAGACCCCTTCCTCCCGCCCGTCAAGCAAGCATCTGCGGGAGAGGGGCTATCAGCTGCTGGTCTCACCCAGCTGACGGTAAGAGACCTCCCCCCCCACACCCCCGGTCCCCCAAACTCATTGCTCTCCCAGGCAGTCCTGGACTTACAACCATTTGTTTAGTGACCGTTCAAAGTTGGGAAGGGGGAAGCGACTTATGATGATCAAAATCTGCCCACTTGGCAACCAACTCGTATTTATGACGGTCCAGGGGTCACGTGATCCCCTTTTGCGACCTTCCGGCCAGCCAAGTCCATGGGGGGGGGGGGGGAGCTGGATTCTCTTAACAACCGGGTGACCCGCTCAACAAATGCAGAGGTTCATTTAACAAGCAAGAACGGTCATAAAATGAAGCAAAATATTTAACAACTGTCTTACTTAGCAGTTTTGCAATATTGGGCTCCATTGCTGTCATAAGTCGAGGACTATGTGTTTAGTATCACCCGTGTTTCCCCCCCATCCAGCCCTGCTCTGGTAGCTTGTAGTCCACCACCTCAGCTCCCCCCCCCCCCCCAGGGTCCAAGCAGCTCTCCTGATGCCATCCAGGATACATGGAATACATGGTATTTTATGGGAAACTGATGGAGGGATGGATGGATGGATGGATGGATGGATGGATGGATGGATGGATGGATGGATGGATGGATGGATGGACGGATGGATAGATGGATGGATGGTTAGATAGATGGATGGATGGATGGATAGATGGATGGATGGATGGATGGTTAGATGGATGGATGGATGGATGGATGGATGGATGGATGGATGGACGGACGGATGGATAGATGGATGAATGGATGGATGGTTAGATGGATGGATGGATGGATGGATGGATGGATGGATGGGTTAGCTGGATGGACGGATGGATAGATGGATGGATGGTTAGATGGATGGATGGATGGATGGATGGATAGATGGATGGATGGACGGATGGATAGATGGATGGATGGATGGATGGATGGTTAGATGGATGGATGGATGGATGGATGGTTAGATGGATGGATGGATGGATGGTTAGATGGATAGATGGATGGATGGTTAGATGGATGGATGGATGGATGGATGGATAGATGGATGGATGGATGGATGGATGGTTAGATGGATGGATGGATGGATGGTTGAATGGATGGATGGATGGGTGGATGGTTGAATGGATGGATGGATGGTTGAATGGATGGATGGATGGGTGGATGGTTAGATGGATGGGATGGATGGATAGATGGATGGATGGATGGTAAGATGGATGGATGGATGGTTGTATGGATGGATGGATGGATGGATGGATGGGTGGTGGGTGGGTGGGTGGATGGATGGATGGGATGCATGAATGGATGGATGGATGGATGGATGGATGGATGAGTGGGTGGGTGGTGGGTGGGTGGGTGGGTGGATGGATGGTTGTGTGGATGGATGGATGGTTGTGTGGATGGATGGATGGATGGATAGATAGATGGTTGCATGGATGGATGGATGGATGGATGGATGGATGGATGGATGATGGATGGATGGATGGTTAGATGGATGGATGGATGGATGGATGGATGGATGGTTGGATGGATGGATGGTTAGATGTATGGATGGATGGATGGATGGTTAGATGTATGTATGGATGGATGGATGGATAGATGGTTGCATGGATGAATGGTTGATTGGATGGATGGTTGAATGGATGGTTGAATGGATGAATGGTTGAATGGATGGATGGTTGAATGGATGGTTGAATGGATGAATGGATTGAATGGATGGATGGTTGAATGGATGAATGGTTGAATGGATGGATGGTTGAATGGATGGGGAGTGGGGTAGAAAGAAATGAGAGGGTGAGAGAAAGAGTCATAGAGTCACAGGGCTGGAAGGGACCATGGAGGAAAAGTCCTTATAACATCTTAAACAAATGGCATATAATTTATGATCTATGGTTTCCTGCCTTCAGCTAGGAGACTTCCAAGGTCCCTTCCAGCTCTAAAAACGAATGGATAAATAGACAGATAGATAATTGATACCTAGATAGAAAACAGGCAGGATGGATGGATGGACCACAGAGGACTCGGAAGGGACCTTGGAGGTCTTCTAGTCCAACCTCCTGCCCAAACCAAGAGACCTCCAGGCAAACGGTTCTCCAATCTTTTCTGGAGAACCTCCCGTGATGGAGCACCTCTGGCGGGCAGCTGTTCCATGGCTTTAATCCTCCTTCCCACCGCGACTCTTACCCGTGGGCGCCCACAATCTCATACTGGGGCCTGGAGGTGGGCATGGGGCTCGGGCCGGCTCTGCAGCTCTCCACCCAGAGCCTCAGGGGCAGGTGGTTCTCCGCCTGGACATCGGCCTGAAGGCGCAAGGGCTCACCCAGTAGGAAGCGGTCGGAGACTCTTCCGGCCGTCCAGTCATCTGTTGCCAAGGAAGACACAAAGCTACAGTGGATTGCTCCTGGTTCAGGAGAACCGGTAGTGGTAATTGGATGTCGGTCAACGTAGGGGGCAGCTGGCTGGCCATGCCCCTGAACTGGCTCGCTCGGCCTGCCCCCTCCTGCCAACACACAGGAAGGCAGCATTCGCCAACTGCGAGCAGCTTCCAGGAGATCTGAGGTCCACCTTAGATGGTCAACCAAGCTTGGTTCTTCTGGTTGGCCAACGGAGACGTTTGCGAGTGAGTGGGGGCTCGCTCCCTCATGGCGTCTTTGAGGGGTCTGGACTTCAACTCCCAGAACCCCCCACCCCTTCAACCCCCTCTTCTCGGCTGCCTTACCGTTCATCAGCTTCAAGGAGAACCTCAAATTGGCTTCCCTCAAGGCCGTGGACGCGAAGGGGAGCCAGGTAGGGTGGAGGGCCTTCCTGGTCACGTTGTCCTTCCTGCGAGAAGGAAGGAAGAGAGGATGGGGAGGGGTCCGGTTTCTCTCCCCCTGCCCCGATCTCCTGTGTCCCAGCCACACCCACACACACACCCTGGGCTACGTAGGGCCCTTGTTGAAGAACGAGCGCTCAGTCGTAATCATGGGGACGAAGTCAAGCGAGTGCCGAGCCACAAGAAATGAGGGAGTGCCGACCTATAAGCAGATGGTAGCCCCCCCCCCACTTCTGGGTCTAATGCTGCCCCCTTTGGTCCCATTGAAGGCATGAATGAGGCTGCCTCTCTTCCACCTGGATGACTTGACGATGCGTGGACTTCAACTCCCAGAATTCCCTAGCCAGCAAGGGTTTTCCTTCCTTCCTTCCTTCCTTCCTTCCTTCCTTCCTTCCTTCCTTCCTTCCATCTTCTCTGACCCATCTCGCCCTCCCTCTCTTCCTTTTGTTTTTCCTTCCTCCCTTCCTCCCTCCCTCCCTTCCTCCCTTCCTCCTTTCTTTTGTCTATTTTCCTCCCTCCCTCCTTCAGTGTCCTTCTTCCTCCTTCCCTTCTCTGTCCCTTTCCCTCCCTTCATTCCCTTTTTCCTTCCTTCCTTCCTTCCCTCCCTCCCTCCCTTCTATCTCCTTCTCTACTTCCACCCTCCCTCCTTCTTTCGTTTCTCCCATCCTTCCCTCCCTTCTGTCTCCTTCCTTCCTTCCTCATCTCTTTTCCTCCTTCCCTCTCTCCCTCTCTTCGCTGTCCTTTTCCCTCCCTCCCTTCTTTTTTCCTTTCTTTCCTTCTCTTCCTTCCATCGTTCCTTTGTTCCATATTTTGTCTTATTTTCCTTCATTCTTCTTGCTCCTGTGTCCTTCTTTCTGTCCTCTCTCCCTTCCTTCATTCCCCTTTTCCTCATTTCTTTCCTTCTTTCTTCTCTCCCTTCCTTTCTTCTCTTTTTTCTTCCTCCCTTCTTTTGTCTATTTTCCTCCCTTCCTTATTCCTCCCTCCCTCCCTCCTCTGTCCCTTTCTCTCCCTCCATTCCTTTTTAACTTCTTCCTTTCCTACTCTTCCTCCGTTCCTTCCTCCTTTCTTTTGTTTATTTCCCTTCCTTCCTTAATTCCTTCTTCTTACTCCTGTGCCTTCTTTCCTCCCTCCCTCCCTTCATTCCCCTTATCCTTCTTTCTTTCCTTTTCTTCTCTTCCTTCCTCCTTTCTTTTGTCTATTTTCCTCCCTCCCTCCTTCAGTGTCCTTCTTCCTCCCTCCCTTCTCTGTCGCTTTCCCTCCCTCCCTCCCTCCCTCCCTCCCTCCCTCCCTCCCTTCTTTCTTTCTTTCTTTCTTTCTTTCTTTCTTTCTTTCTTTCTTTCTTTCTTTCTTTCCTTCCTTCTGTTCCTTCCTCCTTTCTTTTGCCTATTTTCCTCCCTCCCTCCTTCAGTGTCCTTCCTCCCTCCCTTCTCTGTCCCTTTCCCTCCCTTCCTTCCCTTTTTCCTCCCTCCCTCCCTCCCTCCCTCCCTCCCTCCCTCCCTCCCTTCCTTCCTTCCTTTCCTTCTCTTCCTCCTTTCTTTTGTCTATTTTCCTCGCTCCCTCCTTCAGTGTCCTTCTTCCTCCCTCCCTTCTCTGTCCCTTTCCCTCCCTTCGTTCCCTTTTTCCTTCCTTCCTTCCTTCCTCCCTTCCTCCTTTCTTTTTGCCTCCTTCCCTCCCTCCCTCCTCCTTCAGTGCCCTCCCTCCTTCCCTCCCTCCCTAATGGGATTGCCCCCTCCACCACCTTCCCCAACAGCCAGGAGGAAGACCCTCATGGGCAAAGCCCCTCGTCTCCCCCCTCCCCTCCCCTCCTGGGATCCTCACCTGGGATAGCGGCATTCCAGTCTGAAGTTGGCCCCACGGCTCCGGGCAATGACCGGATGATTGGTCAGCGAAGGCCGGTAGGAGAGCTGGCTCCGGTAGATCAGGAAGTCGGGGGTCATCTAAAAAGAGGGCAGCCAGGAGGGGTGTGTGTGTTGCTGTGGGGCCAATGCCCGGTGCCCCCAACCACCCACAAGGCACGGGTGCCAACTTTCTGGAAAGGGGGCCACCAGGAAGCTCTCGGTCTAGGACAGGGCTCTGCAGAGTGGGCTCTTTTAAGACTGGGTGGACTTCAACTCCCAGAATTCCCCAGCCAGCTATGCTGGCTGGGGAATTCTGGGAGTTGAAGTCCACCCAGTCTTAAAAGAGCCCACTTTGCAGACCCCTGGTCTAGAATATCGGGATTTCCGCTATTTTCTTAGCGGATCAAAATTGTAAAACCGGATCGATTAGATTTGAGCCAAGTAGGAAAACAAGGGGCAGGATGAAGGAGAAGAGAAACCAGAAACAAGGGGAAAATAAAATTAAAAGAGCATTTTTGAGGTGAGCGGAATAAGGGAATAACGTCAAACCTCACCTTTTTAGAAAAAAACTTTTATATCATTTTACTTCTTTTTGGGGGGTCTTCCAATCAAGTTTTTGGTTACATTTTAAAAGCTCTTTTCAAAACAAAGTTTCCCCCCCTTTTTTTAAAACATTCTCTCTTACACTTCATTATAATTATACCTCATTAATTTTGCATCGCATTATCATTTCTAATTTCGGCCCCCTTATTTCCTGAAATTTAAATTTGTCTTTCACACCTAAACCAAATTATTTTTCACCCTTTCGGGGGGAGGGAAAAAGAGTAGACCAGCTTTGTCATTTCATTTTCCACTGGTTATTTCTAATTTCAACATAATAATAATAATAATAATAATAATAATAATAATAATAATAATAATAATAAAGAAGAAGAAGAAGAAGAAGAAGAAGAAGAAGAAGAAGAAGAAGAAGAAGAAGAAGAAGAAGAAGAAGAAGAAGAAGAAGAAGAAGAAGAAGAAGAAGAAGTAGTAAGGGACTTGTCCCACCTCCAGATTACAGAGGAATAGAATCAGAAGGGACCTCAGAGGTCATCTAGACCAGGGGTCCCCAACCTTTTTTGCACCAGGGACCGGTTTCATTTTAAAGAATATTTTGCGGACCGGCTGAGTGGCTCAGCGGTCATGTGACTGGGTGGGCGTGGCCAATTTGGAAAATGTGAAACTCACTTAACAATGGTCTTGGTTAGCAACCAAACTTTTGGGCTCAATTGTGGTCATAAGTTCTTTCTTTCTTTCTTTCTTTCTTTCTTTCTTTCTTTCTTTCTTTCTTTCTTTCTTTCTTTCTTTTTCTTTCTTTCTTTCTCTGTCTCTTTCTTTCTTTCTTTCTTTGTCTTTCTCTCTCTATTTCTTTCTCTTTCTCTCTCTTCTTTCTTTCTCCTTTCTTTCTTTCTCTCTTTCTTTCTCTTTCTTTCCCTCTTTCTCTCTCTCTCTCTCTCTTTATTTCTCTTTCTTTCTTTCCCTCTTTCTCTCTCCTTCTCTCTCTTTCTTTCTTTCTCTCTCTCTTTCCCTCTTTCTTTCTCTTTCTCTCTCTCTTTTCTTTCTCTCTTTCTCTCTCTCTTTTTTCTCTTTCTTTCCTTTCTGTCTCTCTTTCTTTTCTCTCTCTTTCTCTCTGTATGTCTGTCTTTCTTTCTCTCTTTCTCTCTCTCTCTTTCTCTCTCTCCCACTTTTTTTCTTTCTTTCTTTTTCTTTCTCTCTCTCTGTCTCTCTCTCCTTTGTTTGCCCATCTGTCACTCTGTGTGTGTGTGTGTGTGTGTGTGTGTGTGTGTGTCTGTCTCGCATTCAGGCACTTAAATCACTCATTCTGTGTCTCTATCTTTCTCTCCCTCCCTCCCACTCTCTGTCTCTCTGTGTGTGTCTGTCACTTTCTTTTTCTTTCTTTCTCTCTTTTTCTTTCTGTCTCTCTCTATCTCTCTCTATCTCTCTGTTACTCGCTCGCTCTCTCACCCACCCACCGGACGAAGGAACCTGGCGTCCCCGTCCCCGCCCGCTGCACTCACTCGCCTTAGCCTGCCCCGGCCGCCCGGCTGCGCACTCTGCCCAGGGGGCTGCCCCCTCCTCCTCCTCTCTGGCCCTGCGGCCCGGTTCCTACCAAGCCACGGACTGGCACCGGTCCGCAGCCCGGGGGTTGGGGACCCCTGGTGTACAGGATACTTAAGAACATCTAAAAACATTACAATAAATACATAATTAAAACCGAATTAAATGATTTACCCTGTACTAAAATTTATAAAACATTAAAACTGTATCCCAATTTAAAAACCTAATTAAAACAATTTAAGCTACAGACTGGGACATGCAGCGAATATCACCGAGTTTCAATTTAATATAACAAGCCTTTTACTTCATTGGCTATCCCCACTTAAACAATATTCTTTTCTTTAACTATATATATCCTAAGCAGGATCGGCATATTTCATTTTCTACTAATATCTCTTCTTTTACCTTCTTCCTTTCCTAACCCCTTTCTCCTAACTTGTCTTTTAGGGGTTTTAATATTGATTTTAGCACAGGGGTAATTTAATTTGGTTTTAATATTTGTATTTTGTATATGGTTGTATTTATTGGATTTTTAATTTCCTGTGCACCGCCCTGAGTCCCCAAAAGGAAGAGGGGGCGGTCTATAAATTTAATAAAATAATAATAATTTTCCTCTCTTTAATGTTCTAGTTTTTCTTCTGTTTTCTCTTTCTCCTTCTATCTCTTAAATTCCCCCCTTTTCCCCTTTCCTCCTCTTTTGGTATGCATTATATCTTTTCTTCTCAATTTCCCCTATCATTTTTCTACAACAGAGTTTCCCAAACTTGGCAACTTTAAGACTTGTGGACTTCAACTCCCAGAATCCCCCAGCCAGCTGGGCTGCCCCTTTAAGATTTGTAGACTTCAATTCCCAGAATCCCTGGAGAATTCTGGGACTTGAAGTCCACAAGTCTTAAAGTTGCCAAGTTTGGGAACCTCTGTTCTACAACTTAGTTGAGTAATCCTCCTTTAAATTCCTCTTTCTTTCTTTCTTTCTTTCTTTCTTTCTTTCTTTCTTTCTTTCTTTCTTTCTTTCTTTCTTTCTTTCTTTCTTTTGCTTCCCGCTGTTTCTCTCTCTCACTCTTTCTTAGGGTGTTCCTTTTTTTTTTTGGATAGCCTTTTAATTAATTAAATTTAAATTTAATCTAACCTACTAATTACATTAACTCCCAAACCAATGAAGTTAACCGCTGGCCTCCCGAAGTTGGAATCTTCCCCCACAACAATGGAAGATGTTAGAGAGCCATTGGTCTGAAAAGGGGTATAGGGTTCCCTGCCTAGGCAGAGGGTTGGGCTAGATGACCTCTAAGGCCCCTTGCGACTCTTGCTATTGTATTATTGTTAAGGTTCTTTCTTTTTCTCTCTCTCTCTTCCTCACCTCAAGTACAAAGCCCAGAAATGGTTTCCAGGTAAAATTCATTGTTTTAATTGGTTTTGAGGGATACAGTTTTAACTTATTTAAATTTTTTAGCACAGGGATACTAATTTAATCTGGTTTTTAAATTTGTATACTGTTATGTTTCTATATGTTTTTTAAATTTCCTGTGCACCACCCTGAGTCCCTTTTTGGGAAAGGGAGCGGTATATAAATTTAATAAAAGTCAAAGTGACTTTTTTATACTTAAATTATAATTTGGTAGGGTTTTTTAATGGGTTTTAAATTATTTAATATGTTTTAATGATATATATTGTTTTGTACTGTGATTTTAGTAATGCCTGTGTGCCGCCCTGGGTCCTAACAAGGAGAAGGGGGGGGGGTATAAATTCGAAATAAATAAAAATAAAAAAAGTAAAATTGTGGGGTTTCCCGCCCCCCCCCCCCCCACTTTATTCTTTAACCACTTGGAAGAGGCCTGGACGTCAACTCCCAGAATTCCCCAAGGAAGGCTGGCTGGAGAAGTCTGGGAGCTGAAGTCCTTCAGACTTAAAGTTGCAAAGGTTGGGGACCCCTGGCCCAGGCCCTGACACTGACAGCTTTGCTGGCTGGAGAATTCTGGGAGCTGAAATCCTTCAGACTTAAAGTTGCAAAGGTTGGAGACCCCTGGCCCAGGCCCTGACGCTGACAGCTTTGCTGGCTGGAGAATTCTGGGAGCTGAAGTCCTTCAGACTTAAAGTTGCAAAGGTTGGAGACCCCTGGCCCAGGCCCTGATACTGACAGCTTTGCTGGCTGGAGAAGTCTGGGAGCTGAAGTCCTTCAGACTTAAAAGTTGCAAAGGTTGGGGACCCCTGGCCCAGGCCCTGACACTGACAGCTTTGCTGGCTGGAGAAGTCTGGGAGCTGAAGTCCTTCAGACTTAAAGTTGCAAAGGTTGGAGACCCCTGGCCCAGGCCCTGACACTGACAGCTTTGCTGGCTGGAGAAGTCTGGGAGCTGAAGTCCTTCAGACTTAAAGTTGCAAAGGTTGGAGACCCCTGGCCCAGGCCCTGACACTGACAGCTTTGCTGGCTGGAGACGTCTGGGAGCTGAAGTCCTTCAGACTTAAAGTTGCAAAGGTTGGAGACCCCTGGCCCAGGCCCTGACACTGACAGCTTTGCTGGCTGGAGAATTCTGGGAGCTGAAGTCCTTCAGACTTAAAGTTGCAAAGGTTGGAGACCCCTGGCCCAGGCCCTGATACTGACAGCCTTTGCTGGCTGGAGAAGTCTGGGAGCTGAAGTCCTTCAGACTTAAAAGTTGCAAAGGTTGGGGACCCCTGGCCCAGGCCCTGACACTGACAGCTTTGCTGGCTGGAGAAGTCTGGGAGCTGAAGTCCTTCAGACTTAAAGTTGCAAAGGTTGGAGACCCTGGCCCAGGCCCTGACACTGACAGCTTTGCTGGCTGGAGAAGTCTGGGAGCTGAAGTCCTTCAGACTTAAAGTTGCAAAGGTTGGAGACCCCTGGCCCAGGCCCTGACACTGACAGCTTTGCTGGCTGGAGACGTCTGGGAGCTGAAGTCCTTCAGACTTAAAGTTGCAAAGGTTGGGACCCCTGTTATAAGGGATGCCCTCCAGAGTCAGCCACCCTGGGCCCTTTTGTAGGAGAAGGGCGGGGTATAAATGTCATAAAAATAAAAATAAATAAAAAGTAGCAGAAGAGTGAAGACCCCCCCCTCCCAGACCCCCCCAACTGCCCCCCCAGTTCTCCTTTCCTTCCCCCCCTCCCCTCGACGGGGCATACCTGCACCACGCTGCCACACTCATGGAGCCCGGCTTCGAAGACCACCACGTCGCCCCCCTCCCCACTCAAAGGGGGGCAGGCGGCGGGCCCCAGGGCCAGCTCCGTGGGGTCCACCAGCCTGCCCACCCCTAAGAGGTCCCGGTGCACGGTCACCACCATGCTCTGTGGCCCGCAGCGCACCTCCACCGGGCGGTGGGCATAAGCGGGCACCCTGGCACGGCATCCCTGCAGGATCAACAGGACCAAGAGCCAGACGTGCATGGCCGGCACAGCAGGCTGAGCTCTCGGCGTCCGGCAGGTGAGGCTGCTTGGAGCCAGCCACTCACCTGGGGCTCCCCCACCTGTGCAATTAACCCCCGGCCCCGCCCACTCCGACAGGTGTGGCAGGCAGGAAGTCAGATGGGGGAGGGAGAAGGTGGCTGCAAGGGAGGGTCAGGCGAGGAAGAGGCTATAATGGATCATGAGAAGCCCTTGGTGGGTGGTGGAACTGTGGTTTAAACAAACCATGGTTTGCTGAGCCAACTTCTCTGCCCTTGATCGCAGGAAGGATTCCCAAGGGTTTCCAGGGCAGCCTCAGTCTAAACCAGGTTAGCTTAGGCCAGGGGGAAACCTGGCCCCTTTAAGCCTTGTGGACTTCAACTCCCAGAAGTCCGTGCAGGCTGGGGGATTCTGGGAATTGAAGTCTACGAATCTTAAAGGGGCAGCACAGCTGGCTGGGGGATTCTGGGAATTGAAGTCCTCAAGTCCTCCCTCCTTCCCTCCCCCCTTCCCTCCTATCTTTCTTCCTTTTTCCTTTCCCTCTCCTTCTTTCCTTCCTTCCTCCTTCCTCCCTCCTTCCATTCCTTCCTTCCCTCCTATCTTCCTTCCTTTTTTCTTTCCCTCTCCTCTTTCCTTCCTTCATTCTTCCTTCCTTTCCTTGCTTCCTTCTTTCTTTCTCTCCTTCTTACTTTCTTTTTTCCCTTTCTCTCCCCCTCCTTCTTTCTTTGCTTTCTCTCCTTCCTTCCTTCTTTCCTTTTTTATTTCTTTCCTTTCTCTTTCCTTTCTTTCTCTTTCCTCCCTACCTTCATTTTCTCTCTCCTTCCTTCCTTCTTTCCTTTCCCTCTCCTCCCCCTTCCTCTTTTCCTATCCTTTCTTTCTTTCTTTCTTTCTTTCTTTCTTTCTTTCTTTCTTTCTTTCTTTCTTTCTTTCTTTCTTTCTTTCTTTCTTTCTTTCTTTCTTTCTTTCTTTCTTTCTTCTTTATTTCCTCTCTCCCTTATTTTGTTCCTATTCGATTCCTTCTGTCCATCCTTCTTTTTTCCTCTTTCTCTCCTTCCTCCCCTCCCTCCCTCCCTCCCTCCCTCCTTCCCTTCCTATCTCCCTTCCTTTTTCCTTTCTCCCTCCTCCCTCCCTATCCTTTCTTTCTTTCTCTTTCTTCTTTCTTTCTTTCTTTCTTTCTTTCTTTCTTTCTTTCTTTCTTTCTTTCTTTCTTCTTTCTGTCTTTTTTCCGCCTTCATTATTTCATTCCTTTTTGATTCCTTCTGTCCTTCCTTCTTTTCCCCTCTTTCCTTCCTCCCCTCCCCTCCTCTTTCCCTCCCCCCCTCCTTCCCTTCCTATCTTCCTTCCTTTTTCCTTTCTCTCTCCTCCCTACTTTCCTTTCTTCCTATCCCTTCTTTCTTTCTCTTTCTTCTTTCTTTCTTTCTGTCTTTCTTTCCTCTCTCCTTCCTTATTTTGTTCCTTTTCGATTCCTTCTGTCCTTCCTTCTTTTTTCCTCTTTCTCCTTCCTCCCTTCCCCTCCTCTT
>CM077647.1:184879179-184923322 GCA_039707465.1 Rhabdophis nuchalis
CCCCTTTCCTCCCCCAGCATGGAAGCTTCCGAGGCCCCCCCAGCGCCCGAGACGTACGAGAACTTCCAGTCTACGGACGTGGAGAAGGAATACGAAACCCACTTTGAAAAAGGTACCTGGGAGCGGATTCGAATCATGCACCGGCTGATGTGGGGGGGGGGAGTGGGAGTGGGGGGGAGGAGAGATGGGTTGGTGGGATGGAAACCTGGAGATCTTTCCTTCCAATTGTATCCTGATGAAATCTTGGAAGTTGATCATTCCTTCCTTCCCTCCCTCCCTCCCTCCCTTCCTCCTTCCTTCCTTCTTTGCTTTCTCTCCTTCCTTCTTCCTATCTTCTTTCCTTCTTTCTCACTCCTCCCTCCCTCCTTTCTTTCTTTCCTTTCTCTCTCTTTCCTTCCTTCCATTCCCTCCTTCCTTCCAACTTTCCTTTTTTTTCCTTTCTTCCTTTCTCTTTCCTTCCTTCCTTTCTCCTCCCTTCCTTTCCTTTCTCTCCTTCCCTCCCTCCCTCCTTCTTTGCTTTCCCTCCTTCCTTCTATCTTCTTTTCTTCTTTTTTCCTTTCTACTTATTTCCTTCCTTTCCTTTCTCTCTCTTTCCTTCCTTTCCCTCCACTTCCTTCCTTCTTACTATCTTCCTTCCTTCCTTTTCCTCTCTTTCCTTCCCTCCTACTTCCTTTCTTTCCTTTCTCTCTCTTCCTTTCCTTTCCCTCTCCTTCCTTCCATCTTTCTTTTTTTTCTTCCTTCCTTTCCTTTCTCCTCCCTCCCTTCCCTCCCTCCCTCCCTCCTTCCTTCTTTGGTTTCTCTCCTTTCTTCTTCCTATCTTCCTTCCCTCCTACTTCCTTCCTTTCCTTTCTCTCTCTTTCCTTCCTTTCCTTTCCCTCCTTCCATCTTTCCTTTTTTTCTTTCTTCTTTTCCCGTCCTTGCTTTCCCATCTTACTTCTTCCTCTGTTCTATCCTTCTTTCTTCCTTTCTACCTATTTTCTTTCTTCCCTTTCTCTCCCTCTCCTTCCTTCCCTTTCTCTTCCCTTTCTCCTCCTTCCCTCCCCTTTCTCTCTCCTTCCTTCCTTCCCATCGTCCTTCTTTCCTTTCCCTCTCCTTCCTCCAAGCCACCGCATGGTCCCGAGGACGGGTCAGGGGCAACGGTGGGATTCAAAAACTTTTCGCTAACGGTTCGGTGGGCGTGGCTAGGCAGCGGCGGGGGGGAATGTGACTGAGTTGGGCGTGGCCAACTTGACGTCACTCGTGGCCACACCCACTCTGTCACATGCCCCCCACCTAGCCACGCCCACAGGAAATGGCAGGAACATTTAACCCCGCCCTCCCCTATCTAACCCCGCCCTCCCCTCGCCAGTCGCCCCCATTTCCCCACTTCCTCCCCCCCCCACCGCCTCTTTGGTTGCTTACCTTCCGCCGCGGCTGGTGCAGTCTAGAAGGCAAGCTGACCGGAGTTTTCAGCAGCCCCCAGCCAGCCGCTGCTGCTGGGAATTGCCAGCCAGCCAATGGACTCGCGCGGCAATGGGATGCGGGTGCGCGAAGAAGATGGCGGCCATGGAAGCCGCCTTTTTGCCGACCGGAGGACTTTTCGGCGGGCTGCGGCCAGCCGCCTGCCGCTTTGAGAGCCAGTATGCAAAGAAGCAGTGCCAGCGAGTGGCAGCCGGATGGGTGGGGTGAGCATCCATCAACAGGAGGACCGGTTCAGGGGCATGGCCAGCCAGCTGTTGCTACCGGTTCGCCGAACTGGGCAAAAGTTCTGCCGTCAATTTTGGGAAACCGGTGCGAACTGGCTGAATACCAGGACTTCAAATCCAGAAGGTTCCCGCCGGGGGGGCGGGGGGGCTTCTCATAGATTCTTGCACCTTGTTTCTCCAGGGGAGAGAAACACCCCCCCCGCCATTGCAAATGTCCATTTCTGGTCCTCACGCCGTCCTTCTCTTCGCTACAGACTTCCCGTTGTCGAAGTCGTTCTCCCAGCGCCTCTGCCCCACCGGCCGGCTCATTCTGGGGTTGATGGTGTTTTGCGGCGTTCTGATCCTCTCGGTCTGCATCCTAGGCATTCAAGGTGAGCGCGTCGCGCAAGCGGGGTGCGACGGGGGTTGTGCAGGGCCCTAGGGAGGAGGAAACGCGAAGGCAGAGCCGGAGCTGGAGAACGAGCGTGTAAGATGGGAAAGGAAAGAGAGAAACGTGGATTGGTCCATGTGAAACCTAAAAGCTAAGGGACGGAAATGCAGGAAGACGCTGTGTTGTGTTGTGGTTTTAACCTGGGTTTCAGGTGTTGTAGGAACTGGCCAAAACTAGAGGGGCTGTTGCATGTCGTCTAGTCCAGCTCCACCTACAGAAAGTCCTCGGCTTACAACTGTAATTGAGCCCGTAGTTTCAGTCATAATTGAAAATGGGAAAGAGAGAAACGCGGATTGGTCCATGTGAACCCCAAAGCTGCTAGGATCGCTGTAAATGCAGGCAACCACTGTGTTGTTTGTTTTCACCTGAGTTTGGGGTGTTGTAGGAATGGGCCCGAACTAGAGAGCTGCTCCACATCATCTCATCCAACCCCAACCGCAGGTCGTCGTCATCCTCGATTTACAACCGTAATTGAGCCTGCGGTTTCAGGTCGTAACTGAAGACGGGAAGGAAAGAAGGGGTCGTAGGAGTCGGCCAAAGCTAGAGGGGAGGTTGCACATCATCCAGTTCAACCCCGGCCACAGGTGGTCCTCGATTTGCAACTGTAATTGAGGCCGTCATTTCAGTCATAATTGAAAATGGGAAACGAAGGAGAGAAACGTGGATTGGTCCATGGGCGAAGGCCATACCTACAGAAAACCTCTTATGGCATGGCAATACAGTCAAGCCATATTTTTTTGTTTTTAACCTGGGTTTCGGGTGTCATAGGAATAGAGAGAATAACAAGGGAGCCAGCCCAGAGCCAAAGGAGGAGGAGGTCAACTTCTACACCCAGGTGGGGGGAAGGCTATGGGTTGCCCCCTCCCTCAGCTCTGCTCCCTCCCTCCCTCCCTCTCTATTCCAGGCGTCCAGTTCACCAAAGGTCTCCAGGGGACCCAGGCGGACGTGCAAAATATTACTCAGACGATCCAACAAGGGGCCACCAAACTCAAGGCCAGAAGTAAGGAGGAGCCAGAGGGGGCGAGAAGCAGCATGCAAGCAACCCCCCCTCTTCCCCTATCCAAACTCCATCCCGGGGGCTACACACTGGGACAGACATCCTGTCAGAGAATGGGGGGAGCACTTTCCCTTGGGAGGGGGGTCATCAGAAGGGGAGGTCGCTGGTGCGAGTCCTGCCAAGGAAGGGGGTGCTCCTTCTCCCAGCGTCCTCGTCTCCAGGATTCTCGAGGGGCGGTCGTGGGAATGGGACTCCGCTCCAACCGGGTGTCAGGTTTCCAAACGACGCCCGAGTTGATTCGTGAGCCTCGAGCCAAATTTCAAAAGAAAACCAGTCGTTTAATAGGAGCCTTTTGGCCACGCCTGGTTTGTGCAGTCGGATCCGAGCCTCGTTTGAATGATGGCTGAACTTTGCCCCTGTTTCCTTTCCTCCCTTCCGTCTGTGTCATAAATCACATCCCCCAACCAGGTGCACCCCTCCCAAGCCTGCTGCGGTAGTCTCAGAGCCGACTCTAGACAAAAGTACGCGTGGAATGCGCTCTCCCCTCCCCCCACTTTCCTCATTAGGGCCACTTTAGGAGTTGACACCCTTCTTGTCCTCTTGAAGGGAACACCACCGGTTCGAGACTGGCTGAGCTGCAGAAAACGTTGTTAGAGGAGAACGACAAGCTGTTGAAAGGTCGGGATTTTTCACCCTGGAAGAAGCGTTCTTCCAGCTGGGGTGCAGTTGGTGGGGGACGTTGGGGGGGGGGCTTGGGGTCCCTCCAGAGAAATAATTGTTGCCTTTCTCCGATCTCAAAATCCCCGGCGAGAGAAAGAAGACGCAACTGCTGCCGTCAACACCAGGAAGTTTCTGGGAGTGGAGTCTAGCAATTTTTTTTAAATTAAAAGGCAGCTGCTTTCATGAGCCGGCTCACCTGGCAGCTGCAGCCGCCCAGCCCACCTGTCTGCCCCTCCCTTTCTCTCCCTCGCCCCCCCCGCCCCAATTTATCCCCCTCCATCAGCCCAGCCTCTCCATGCACCGATGAAAGAAGCTGCTGTTGTCGCCGCGTCTCATTAAAGCACCCACTTCCGAATCAAAGTGGGGTTTTTTTGGGGGGGGAAACCATCGATTCACACGGCGTTTTTCAAACTTGGCCACTAAGTGGACTTCAACTCCCCAGAATTCCCCCAGAATCTTCCCCAGAAGTCCCCAGCCAGCAGGGCCCGATGAAGGCAGCTGCCTCTGATGCTCATGAAAGCCGCTGCCTCTGAATCAAATGGCTTAGTAAGGGTTGTGGTGGTTGGCAGCTCTGATTAACACGTCCTTTTTCCAACTGGGATCATGTCATTCGTGTGTGTGTGTGTGTGTGTGTGTGTGTGTAGCTTCTTTCTGTTGTTGCTCTTCTTCTTCCAGTGATAAAACTGAGTCAGACGCAGCTGGATACCCTGGAATTGAATGCCAGAACTTTGCACTGTGAAATTATCGAAATGAAGAGCAACGGTAAAAACCAGAGCGCCGAATTTTATTTATTTCGTTGTTTTATCGCTTCTCTTCTCCTCTTCCCTCTCTTCCCCTTCTCTTCTTTTCTTCTCCTCTCCTCTCTTTTCCCTTCCCTTCATTTCTTCTCTTTTCTCATCTCTTCTCTTCCCCTCTTCATCTTCTCTTATTTTCTCCTCCCCTCCCTTCTCCTCTCCTCTCTTCATGTCTTCTCTTTTCTCATCTATTCTTCTCTTCTCTTAATTTCTTTTCTCATCTATTCTTCTGTTCTCTTACTTTCTCCTCCCATCCCCTCCTCTCTTCTCTCTTCATTTCTTCTTTTTTCATCTATTCTTCTGTTCTCTTACTTTCTCCTCCCATCCCCATCTCTCTTCTCTCTTCATTTCTTCTTTTCTCATCTATTCTTCTCTCCATCTTTTCTCTGATTTTCTCCTCCCCTCCTCCCTTCTCTCTTCATTTCTTCTTTTCCCATCTATTCTTCTCTTCTCTTAATTTCTCCTCCCCTCTTCATGTCTTCTCTTTTCTCCCCCCTTCATTTCTTCTTTTCCCATCTATTCTTCTCTTCTCTTACTTTCCCCTTCCCTCCCTTCTTCATGTCTTCTCTTTTCTCATCTATTCTTCTCCATCTTTTCTCTTACTTTCTCCTCCCCTCCTCTCTTCTCTCTTCATTTCTTCTTTTCTCATCTATTCTTCTCCTCTTACTTTCCCCTTCCCTCCCTTCTTCATGTCCTCTTTTCTCATCTATTCTTCTCCATCTTTTCTCTGATTTTCTCCTCCTCTCCTCTCTTCTCTCTTCATTTCTTCTTTTCTCATCTATTCTTCTCTTCTCTTACTTTCCCCTTCCCTCCCTTCTTCATGTCCTCTTTTCTCATCTATTCTTCTCCATCTTTTTTCTGATTTTCTCCTCCTCTCCTCTCCTCTCTCTTCATTTCTTCTTTTCCCATCTATTCTTCTCTTCTCTTAATTTCTCCTCCCCTCTTCATGTCTTCTCTTTTCTCCCCCCTTCATTTCTTCTTTTCCCATCTATTCTTCTCTTCTCTTACTTTCCCCTTCCCTCCCTTCTTCATGTCTTCTCTTTTCTCATCTATTCTTCTCCATCTTTTCTCTTACTTTCTCCTCTCCTCCTCTCTTCTCTCTTCATTTCTTCTTTTCTCATCTATTCTCCATCTTTTCTCTGATTTTCTCCTCCCCTCCTCTCTTCTCTCTTCATTTCTTCTTTTCCCATCTATTCTTCTCTTCTCTTAATTTCTCCTCCCCTCTTCATGTCTTCTCTTTTCTCCCCCTTTCATTTCTTCTTTTCCCATCTATTCTTCTCTTCTCTTACTTTCCCCTTCCCTCCCTTCTTCATGTCTTCTCTTTTCTCATCTATTCTTCTCCATCTTTTCTCTTACTTTCTCCTCTCCTCCTCTCTTCTCTCTTCATTTCTTCTTTTCTCATCTATTCTTCTCCATCTTTTCTCTGATTTTCTCCTCCCCTCCTCTCTTCTCTCTTCATTTCTTCATTTCCCATCTATTCTTCTCTTCTCTTAATTTCTCCTCCCCTCTTCATGTCTTCTCTTTTCTCCCCCCTTCATTTCTTCTTTTCCCATCTATTCTTCTCTTCTCTTACTTTCCCCTTCCCTCCCTTCTTCATGTCTTCTCTTTTCTCATCTATTCTTCTCCATCTTTTCTCTTACTTTCTCCTCCCCTCCTCTCTTCTCTCTTCATTTCTTCTTTTCCCATCTATTCTTCTCCATCTTTTCTCTGATTTTCTCCTCCTCTCCTCTCTTCTCTCTTCATTTCTTCTTTTCTCATCTATTCTTCTCTTCTCTTACTTTCCCCTTCCCTCCCTTCTTCATGTCCTCTTTTCTCATCTATTCTTCTCCATCTTTTCTCTGATTTTCTCCTCCCCTCCTCTCTTCTCTCTTCATTTCTTCTTTTCTCATCTATTCTTCTCTTCTCTTAATTTCCTCTTCCCTCCCTTCTTCATGTCTTCTCTTTTCTCATCTATTCTTCTCCATCTTTTCTCTTATTTTCTCCTCCCCTCCTCTCTTCTCTCTTCATTTCTTCTTTTCCCATCTATTCTTCTCCATCTTTTCTCTGATTTTCTCCTCCTCTCCTCTCTTCTCTCTTCATTTCTTCTTTTCTCATCTATTCTTCTCTTCTCTTACTTTCCCCTTCCCTCCCTTCTTCATGTCCTCTTTTCTCATCTATTCTTCTCCATCTTTTCTCTTACTTTCTCCTCCCCTCCTCTCTTCTCTCTTCATTTCTTTTTTTCTCATCTATTCTTCTCCATCTTTTCTCTTACTTTCTCCTCCCCTCCTCTCTTCTCTCTTCATTTCTTCTTTTCCCATCTATTCTTCTCCATCTTTTTTCTGATTTTCTCCTCCCCTCCTCTCTTCTCTCTTCATTTCTTCTTTTCCCATCTATTCTTCTCTTCTCTTAATTTCCCCTTCCCTCCCTTCTTCATGTCTTCTCTTTTCTCATCTATTCTTCTCCATCTTTTCTCTTACTTTCTCCTCCCCTCCTCTCTTCTCTCTTCATTTCTTTTTTTCTCATCTATTCTTCTCCATCTTTTCTCTTACTTTCTCCTCCCCTCCTCTCTTCTCTCTTCATTTCTTCTTTTCCCATCTATTCTTCTCCATCTTTTTTCTGATTTTCTCCTCCCCTCCTCTCTTCTCTCTCCATTTCTTCTTTTCCCATCTATTCTTCTCTTCTCTTAATTTCTCCTCCCCTCTTCATGTCTTCTCTTTTCTCCCCCCTTCATTTCTTCTTTTCCTATCTATTCTTCTCTTCTCTTACTTTCCCCTTCCCTCCCTTCTTCATGTCCTCTTTTCTCATCTATTCTTCTCCATCTTTTCTCTTACTTTCTCCTCTCCTCCTCTCTTCTCTCTTCATTTCTTCTTTTCTCATCTATTCTTCTCCATCTTTTCTCTTACTTTCTCCTCCCCTCCTCTCTTCTCTCTTCATTTCTTCTTTTCCCATCTATTCTTCTCCATCTTTTTTCTGATTTTCTCCTCCTCTCCTCTCTTCTCTCTTCATTTCTTCTTTTCTCATCTATTCTTCTCTTCTCTTACTTTCCCCTTCCCTCCCTTCTTCATGTCCTCTTTTCTCATCTATTCTTCTCCATCTTTTTTCTGATTTTCTCCTCCTCTCCTCTCCTCTCTCTTCATTTCTTCTTTTCCCATCTATTCTTCTCTTCTCTTAATTTCTCCTCCCCTCTTCATGTCTTCTCTTTTCTCCCCCCTTCATTTCTTCTTTTCCCATCTATTCTTCTCTTCTCTTACTTTCCCCTTCCCTCCCTTCTTCATGTCTTCTCTTTTCTCATCTATTCTTCTCCATCTTTTCTCTTACTTTCTCCTCTCCTCCTCTCTTCTCTCTTCATTTCTTCTTTTCTCATCTATTCTTCTCCATCTTTTCTCTGATTTTCTCCTCCTCTCCTCTCTTCTCTCTTCATTTCTTCTTTTCCCATCTATTCTTCTCTTCTCTTAATTTCTCCTCCCCTCTTCATGTCTTCTCTTTTCTCCCCCCTTCATTTCTTCTTTTCCCATCTATTCTTCTCTTCTCTTACTTTCCCCTTCCCTCCCTTCTTCATGTCTTCTCTTTTCTCATCTATTCTTCTCCATCTTTTCTCTTACTTTCTCCTCCCCTCCTCTCTTCTCTCTTCATTTCTTCTTTTCCCATCTATTCTTCTCCATCTTTTCTCTGATTTTCTCCTCCTCTCCTCTCTTCTCTCTTCATTTCTTCTTTTCTCATCTATTCTTCTCTTCTCTTACTTTCCCCTTCCCTCCCTTCTTCATGTCCTCTTTTCTCATCTATTCTTCTCCATCTTTTCTCTGATTTTCTCCTCCCCTCCTCTCTTCTCTCTTCATTTCTTCTTTTCTCATCTATTCTTCTCTTCTCTTAATTTCCTCTTCCCTCCCTTCTTCATGTCTTCTCTTTTCTCATCTATTCTTCTCCATCTTTTCTCTTATTTTCTCCTCCCATCCTCTCTTCTCTCTTCATTTCTTCTTTTCCCATCTATTCTTCTCCATCTTTTCTCTGATTTTCTCCTCCTCTCCTCTCTTCTCTCTTCATTTCTTCTTTTCTCATCTATTCTTCACTTCTCTTACTTTCCCCTTCCCTCCCTTCTTCATGTCCTCTTTTCTCATCTATTCTTCTCCATCTTTTCTCTTACTTTCTCCTCCCCTCCTCTCTTCTCTCTTCATTTCTTTTTTTCTCATCTATTCTTCTCCATCTTTTCTCTTACTTTCTCCTCCCCTCCTCTCTTCTCTCTTCATTTCTTCTTTTCCCATCTATTCTTCTCCATCTTTTTTCTGATTTTCTCCTCCCCTCCTCTCTTCTCTCTTCATTTCTTCTTTTCCCATCTATTCTTCTCTTCTCTTAATTTCTCCTCCCCTCTTCATGTCTTCTCTTTTCTCCCCCCTTCATTTCTTCTTTTCCTATCTATTCTTCTCTTCTCTTACTTTCCCCTTCCCTCCCTTCTTCATGTCCTCTTTTCTCATCTATTCTTCTCCATCTTTTCTCTTACTTTCTCCTCTCCTCCTCTCTTCTCTCTTCATTTCTTCTTTTCTCATCTATTCTTCTCCATCTTTTCTCTTACTTTCTCCTCCCCTCCTCTCTTCTCTCTTCATTTCTTCTTTTCCCATCTATTCTTCTCCATCTTTTTTCTGATTTTCTCCTCCCCTCCTCTCTTCTCTCTTCATTTCTTCTTTTCCCATCTATTCTTCTCTTCTCTTAATTTCTCCTCCCCTCTTCATGTCTTCTCTTTTCTCCCCCCTTCATTTCTTCTTTTCCTATCTATTCTTCTCTTCTCTTACTTTCCCCTTCCCTCCCTTCTTCATGTCCTCTTTTCTCATCTATTCTTCTCCATCTTTTCTCTTACTTTCTCCTCTCCTCCTCTCTTCTCTCTTCATTTCTTTTTTTCTCATCTATTCTTCTCCATCTTTTCTCTTACTTTCTCCTCCTCTCCTCTCTTCTCTCTTCATTTCTTCTTTTCCCATCTATTCTTCTCTTCTCTTACTTTCCCCTTCCCTCCCTTCTTCATGTCCTCTTTTCTCATCTATTCTTCTCCATCTTTTCTCTTACTTTCTCCTCCCCTCCTCTCTTCTCTCTTCATTTCTTTTTTTCTCATCTATTCTTCTCCATCTTTTCTCTTACTTTCTCCTCCCCTCCTCTCTTCTCTCTTCATTTCTTCTTTTCCCATCTATTCTTCTCCATCTTTTTTCTGATTTTCTCCTCCCCTCCTCTCTTCTCTCTTCATTTCTTCTTTTCCCATCTATTCTTCTCCATCTTTTTTCTGATTTTCTCCTCCCCTCCTCTCTTCTCTCTTCATTTCTTCTTTTCTCATCTATTCTTCTCCATCTTTTCTCTGATTTTCTCCTCCCCTCCTCTCTTCTCTCTTCATTTCTTCTTTTCCTATCTATTCTTCTCTTCTCTTACTTTCCCCTTCCCTCCCTTCTTCATGTCCTCTTTTCCCATCTATTCTTCTCCATCTTTTCTCTTACTTTCTCCTCTCCTCCTCTCTTCTCTCTTCATTTCTTTTTTTCTCATCTATTCTTCTCCATCTTTTCTCTGATTTTCTCCTCCCCTCCTCTCTTCTCTCTTCATTTCTTCTTTTCTCATCTATTCTTCTCTTCTCTTAATTTCTCCTCCCCTCCTCTCTTCTCTCTTCCTTTCTTCTTTTCTCCTCTCGTCCTCTCTAGACTGGCCAAACTCAGTTCCTGCCACCCTTGCTCTGTTTCACCCTCTAGGCCTTTGAGCCTCTTCGTTGCTCTTCTCTGCCCTCTTTCCCAAAGTCTCAGCCTCTAGCAGATGAACAGAGTTGGAAGGGACCTTCCAGGTCATCTAGTCCGACCCCCTGCCCAAGCAGGAGGTGCGCTGATCTCTCCCCCCCCCACCCCTGCCCGCAGGGAGCAAAAGTGGCTGCTGCCCCCGTGGCTGGCTGACCTTCCGCTCCAGCTGCTACTGGACCACCCAGACCAGAGACACCTGGCCAGCGGCCAAAAAGGACTGCGAAGATAAGAACTCTCACCTGGTGATCCTCAACTCGGCCGACGAGAAAGTAAGTGGGCCAGGAGATTCCCCGGGGTCTCCAGCAGGGGGCAGGAGAGAGGGCAGCCCTTCCTCCCGCTCCACCCTTCCCGCCAGTCCTCGACTTACCCCGGTTTTTTTAGTGACCGTTCGAAGCGCCGAAAAGAGCGACCGTTTCCCACCCTTACGACCGTGGGGTGTCCTGCGATCCCAATCCGGCCGCTCCGACTTACGACGGTCGCAGCCTCCCCGGGGGGAGGGGGTGTCGCCTGGTTCCCCTTTTGCGACCGTCGGACCAGCAGTGCTTCCCTTAACAACCATGACAGAAGAGCGGCAGCAGTTCCCTTAAGGACCGTGGCGGGAAAGTTCGTCGCGCGGGGCGAAATGGACTAACTGTCTCGCTTAACAACGGATGTCCGGGCTTGGGTTTCCTCCCGCCAGGCCTTCGTGACGACCCACCGAAGGGGGAGCAACACCTGGATTGGCTTGACCGACTCCAGCGGGGACTGGAAGTGGGTGGACGGATCGTCGTATACTGTGGATCCGAAGTGAGTGGCTGGCTCTCCCCCCCCCCAAAGGGAATTAAAAGCCCCCCCCCATTTTTACTAGGAGACTCATTATATTTTATCATCATCATCATCATCATCATCATCATTTAATGATCCTTGCAGGGTGGCATCTGGGCAATTGAATGGAGCTAGCAGATAATTTTACTGGCCGGATGCTTTTCCCTGTTGCCAGGGTGGAGTTATATTCGGCAGATCTATATTCTCATTGTGCCCAGAGAGAGAGAAATATCGGCCTCTACCTAGGATCGATCTCACAGTCTCCTGATTCGGAGGCGAGAGGTCCATCTCTAGGTCACTGCATCACTCTACTCATATTTTATGCCATGGATAAAACAATAGTATCTATTTTCATGAGGGGGGGGTGAAATACCACCAGGAAATCTCTGGTCAGAGATATTTTTATTCCCTCTTTAATGGAGTTTATTATCCCAGGTCAAAGCAGGTGAAGGAGGAGCAGAACGGGGGTGACTGGCTGGGGGCTATGGGAGTTGTAGTCCCACCCACAGGGAGAAGGGCAAGGATCAGGTTGGAGACGGTTGCTTTGAGGTGCCAGGAGATATTTAATGAGATTCGTTTTTCTTTTCCTTCCTTCCTTTGTTCCTTCCTCTTATCATCCTTTTCTTCCTTCCTTCCTTCCCTCCCTCCCTCTTCCTTCCTTCCTTCCTTCCTTCCTTCCTTTGTTCCTTCCTCTTATCATCCTTTTCTTCCTTTCTTCTTTTCTTCCCTCCCTCCCTCTTCCTTCCTTCCTCGTACATCCCTTCTTTCCTTCCTTCCTTCTTCTTACGCCCCATTTTTCCTTCCTTCCTTTCTTTCTTCCCTCCCTCCTTCCCTTCCTTCCTTCCTCTTACATCCCTTCCTTCCTTCCTTCCTTCCTTCCTTTTTTCTTCCTTCCTTCCTTGCTTCCTTCCTCTTACACCCCTCCCTCCCTATTACACCCCATCTTTCCTTCCTTCCTTCTCTCCCTCCCTCCTTCCCCCTTCCTTCCTTCCTTCCTTCCTCTTATATCCCTTCCTTCCTTCCTTCTGTCCTTCCTTCCTTCTGTCCTTCCTTCCATCCTTCCTTCCTCTTACGTCCCTTCTTTCCTTCCTTCCTCTTACATCCCTTCCTTCCTTCCTTCCTTCCTTCCTTCCTTCCTTCCTTCCTTCCTTCCTTCCTTCCTCTTATGTCCCTTCTTTCCTTCCTTCCTTCCTCTTACATCCCTCCCTCCCTCCCTCTTCCCATCCCTTCCCTCTTTCCCTCCCTCCCTCCCTCCCTCTTCCTTCCTTCCTTTCTCCCCCTTCCTTCTTCTACCTCTTCCCTCCATTTATTTATTTATTCTTTTTCTCTTTCTTTCTCCTTCTTTCTTTCTTCTCTCTCGCTCTCCTTCCTTCCTTTTATTTTCCTTCCCTTCTTCCCCCTCACATCTCCTCCCTCCCTCCCTCCTTGTCTTTTCTCTCCTCCCTCTTTCTGGCTTTATTCCTTCCCCCCCCCCCCATTTCAGGGACTGGAACGAAGGCCAGCCTGACCACTGGTACGGCCATGGCGCTGGGGGCGGAGAAGACTGCGCCCAGATGACGCAGACCAGCCTCTGGAACGACAACATCTGTAGCCGCCCCTTCACCTGGGTGTGCGAGATGGAGCTCGGCATCTGAGCCAACCCCCCCAACCCAACCCCCCCCAGCCAGGCCCAGCTGCCCCCTCGGCTCATCCGGGGGAGGCAGGCTGACCATCGGCCGGCTGAGAGGCGAGGCGGGTCCTGGGATGTTCACTGGGGAGGGGGGGGCAGGGGGCTCTCTCTCGCACTCGGGACCCAGACCGGGCTGAAAAAGCTGTAAAAACATCTGGAGGGTTCAAGGTTCCTGCGTCTATTTTTTAAAAACAACTATGCTTCTTTTTTTTAAAAACAATAAAACTCCTTTTAAAGCAGCCGCCTCTTCTTCTTCCACTTAGGTCTCTGGGAGGTCATCTAGTCCACACACACACTCCCCTGCTCAAAGAGGGATTTAGAATGGAATGGAAGGGGCCTTGGAGATCATCTAGTCCACCCCCACCCCCCTGCTCAAGGAGGGATTTAGAATGGAATGGAAGGGACCTTGGAGGTCATCTACTCCACCCAACCCCCCCTGTTCAAGGAGGGATTTAGAATGGAATGGAAGGGACCTTGGAGATCATCTAGTCCACCCAACCCCCCCTGTTCAAGGAGGGATTTAGAATGGAATGGAAGGGACCTTGGAGATCATCTAGTCCACCCAGCCCCCCCTGTTCAAGGAGGGATTTAGAATGGAATGGAAGGGACCTTGGAGGCCATCTAGTCCACCCAGCCCCCCCCTGTTCAAGGAGGGATTTAGAATAGAATGGGACCTTGGAGGCCATCTAGTCCACCCCCCCTGTTCAAGGAGGGATTTATAATAGAATGGAAGGGACCTTGGAGGTCATCTAATCCACCCAACCCCCCCTGCTCAAGGAGGGATTTAGATTGTAATGGAAGGGATCTTGGAGGTCATCTAGTCCACCCAACCCCCCCTGCTCAAGGAGGGATTTAGAATAGAATGGAAGGGACCTTGGAGGCCATCTAGTCCACCCAACCCCCCCTCCCTGCTCAAGGAGGGATTTAGAATAGAATGGAAGGGACCTTGGAGGTCATCTAATCCACCACCTTCCCTGCTCAAGCAGGGATTTAGAACAGGATAGAGCTGGAAGGGACCTCGGAGGTCATCTAGTCCACCCAACCCCCCTTGCTCAAGCAGTGATTCAGAACAGGATAGAGCTGGAAGGCATCTTGGAGGTCATCTAGTCCACCCCTCTGCTCCAGGGGAGTATTCGTATAACCCTATACCACGTCGGACAAATGGTTCCGACAACCAGGCCACACACACTGCAGTCGCGCGATCACAATTGATTATATTTTGGGGTGGAAAATTCCTGGTTTCTGGGGAAAAAAACTCCCCATAATCCAGTCAGATTTGGACGAGATAGGTGACCCACCCAGCTGCTTCTTATGATGTGTCACGCACATACCCCTCTCATTTCCAATGGTCGTTTCCTCAGCAACCGAATAAGCATTCAATGTTCCCTCACACATGGCACACTCCCATGTGGCCCAGGCAGGCCTACTAGGCCCAAAACAAGATACAGGGGTGGGAGAGGGGGAGAAATACAGTAGGTAGGTAGGTAGGTAGGTAGGTAGAGGAAGAGAGGAAGAAATTCAGTAGGTAGATACAGTAGGTAGGTAAGTAGGTAGAGGGATAGAGAGAGGGAGGGAAAAATACAGTAGGTAGGTAGGTAGAGGGATAGAGAGGGAGAGGGAGAGGGAGAAATACAGTAGGTAGGTAGGTAGAGGGATAGAGAGAGAGAGAGGGAGAAATACAGTAGGTAGGTAGGTAGAAGGATAGAGGGGGGGAATACAGTAGGTAGGTAAGTAGGTAGAGGGATTGAGAGAGAGGGAGGGAAAAATACAGTAGGTAGGTAGGTAGGTGAGTAGGTAGAGGGATAGAGAGAAGGAGAGGGAGAAATACAGTAGGTAGGTAGGTTGGGGGTTATACGGTGGTTGTGTGTACGTGTTTGTGTGTGCAGGTGGAGATCTACACACAGATTGGTTGGCCATTTAACCCGACTGGGCCACAGCAACGCGTGGCCAGGAACGGCTAGTAAATAAATAAATAAGTAGCGAACAATGTGTTCGCTTCAGTGGTGGGTTTCAGCCGTTACGTCCCGGTATGGTTGTACTGGTAGCAGTCGGGAGCGGCGCCCATCGTACTGGTACGGTGGCTCATTTGGCCCGCCGGCGTTCCATATCTGTTTTTGAAGCAACCGGGCCAATTGTGCATACGCACACAGTGTGCGGCGCCTGCGCGACCACCAACGAGCAGCTAGGTGTTGCAGGGGTGGTGGAGAACGCCCGCGTGCGCAGCACACGTCAGCTGCGTGCACAGCGCACGTCCGGCGTGTGCATGAACAGACCGTGAGGTAGCGATGGCGTGCAACCCCCGACTGGTTTGCTTAATGACCCAGGGTTCGCCTTAATGACCACTACAAAAAAAGTCAAAAAAATGAAGTCCGTTCGTGCGATGACCTTCTTCACCTCCATCACGTCTTACAATTCCAACAGCCCCGCTCAGTGACAGGCGTAAGTCAGGGATGGCAGGAGGAGAATCATCTTACTCTCTGGAAAGCCAAAATCAGAAAGACCCCCCCTCCCCCCCAGTAGCCCCTTTTCCAGCGGGCAGATTTTAAGAAAAGACTCTTTCCACTCTATTCATTTCTCTCCTCCTACTTCCCCCAAAGCAATTCCTAGCAGTTCCCGTTGTCAAAAGTCAGTGATGGTGACCTCGGGGAGCGCGTAATTGCGTGGAAACGTCACGCGTGTGCACTCGTCATATGCCGAACTCCTAGCACGCATGCACCCCCAATGATCAGCTGGCCGACGCACATGCCCAGGCTGGTTTTCGGCACTGCCATGCGCACCAAGGACAACCGATCGTCGTACGGGTGTGTGTAACAGAAACCCAAAAGACAAGGGCGTGTTTTCAGGATGACATGGCTTCGGGTGCCACTGTGGGCATGCGTGCCATAGGTTCGCCCTCAGAGGCCCAGGTGGAGAGGACTCCAAAAATGGACGCTGCTCCTGAAAATGCCATGGAGACCTTGGGGTTCTCTGAGCCGGTGGTCACCAGCCAGTCATCCGCGGACAACTGGTGGTCCACGGACACTTGGTGGTCTATAGAACATTTTGGTGGTCAGGCGAGATATCTTTGCGTTTCTCTTGAGCCCAGCTGACGTTTCCCGCGCTGCTCGCACTCCAGCGCTTTGTGCTCCCACAGACAGGATGGGGTCCTTCAGGCGGCTAGCCTAGCCGCCTGTTAGCGGAGAGAAGCGCACTGGATCAACCCTAGCTTTGCTGTCCACTGCAGCTAGAAATCTGAACTACGGCGGAGAATGAACATTTCTCCTGTAGCCAGCTCAGACATTAGATCGGCTCCCTGTTAGGAAGATAATCCTAGAGTCGGGTTGCCTCTCTCTCTCTCTCTCTCTCTCTCTCTCTCTCTCTCTCTCTCTCTCTCTCTCTCTCTCTCTCCTCCCTCCCTCCCTCCCTCCCTCCCTCCCTCCCTCTCTCTCTCTCTATATATATACACACATATACATACATACATACATACATAAGCCATGATTGAAATTGATATCTGTAACTTTAACTGATACAGTGGAATGTGATCGGCTGCTGCTTCCTCAATCAGCCATAAGAGGGAGCCAGAAGCACTGTTAGAGGCTGATCATTTTGAATGGAGACTCTGAACGTCGCGGTTAGATCAGCAGAGCAAGGAGGATGGTGGATTGAGCAACTGTCAGCCAACTGAGTTATAGATTGTATTTTGAGTCAAGAGTAACTATCACTGTTTGTGAAGAAGTAGCTTACTTTACTTTCCATTGCGAGTAAACGTCTGCTTGTTTTTACCATCGGTGTCTATGACTGACTATTAGTGTGAATATCTAGCAACAGATCTCTCGCTGCAATTCCGTTGCAAGTCTCTTGGTCTCCTAACAGAGAGATCCTCAACACAAACCCACAAACGCTCGTCTCTCGAGGAGCGCTCACTGAAGTGGCTCTTCTTCCTTTTCCTCCTCCTCTTCTCTGCAAACACCACACCCTTTCAGCACTGATGACGTTCCCTAGATGGGTCATGAGACGCCTGCAACATAACCACCCAGTTCACAGAGCACCAAGGACCTCACAGTCCTCCTCCTCTTCCTTTTCCTCCTCTTCTTCCTCCTCCCTTCTCCTCCTCTCTTCCTTTTCCTCCTCCTCCTCCCTCCTCCTCCTCTCCTCCTCTTTTCCCTTTCCTCCTCTTCCTTTTCCTCCTCCCCCTCCTCCTCTCCTCTTTTGCCTTTTCCTCTTCCTCCTCCCTCCTCCTCCTCTCTTCCTTTTCCTTTTCCTCTCACTCCTCCTTGCAAACTCCTTCCCTCCTAGCACTGATGGTTTTCCCCAGTTGGAAAGGAAAATCACTAAGGACAAAGAGAACCAAGGACCCCCACAGTTCCTCATCTCCCTCTTCCTCCTCCATATAGGACCCCACTCGCTTCACACTGATGATATCACCTTCTTGAGTCACAAAACATCACTAAAGAAAGAGCCAGTTCAGAGAGCCGCCCTGGGTCCTTTTGGAGAAGGGCGGGATATAAATTGAATAAATAAATAAAATAGCCCTGAAGAACCACATTTCATCCTGGGTCAATTTGGGCCAATCACCAGGAGACTGAGAGTTCTAGTCCCGCCTAAGCCTTGAAAGCTACATGGGTAACTTTGGGCCAATCACCGGGAGACTGGGAGTTCTAGTCCCGCCTTAGGCATGAAAGCCAGTTGGGTGACTTTGGGCCAATCACCAGGAGACTGAGAGTTCTAGTCCCGCCTAAGCCTTGAAAGCTACATGGGTAACTTTGGGCCAATCACCGGGAGACTGGGAGTTCTAGTCCCGCCTAAGCCTTGAAAGCTACATGGGTAACTTTGGGCCAATCACCGGGAGACTGGGAGTTCTAGTCCCGCCTAAGCCTTGAAAGCTACATGGGTAACTTTGGGCCAATCACCGGGAGACTGGGAGTTCTAGTCCCGCCTAAGCCTTGAAAGCTACATGGGTAACTTTGGGCCAATCACCGGGAGACTGGGAGTTCTAGTCCCGCCTAAGCCTTGAAAGCTACATGGGTAACTCTGGGCCAATCACCGGGAGACTGAGAGTTCTAGTCCCGCCTAAGCCTTGAAAGCTACATGGGTAACTTTGGGCCAATCACCGGGAGACTGAGAGTTCTAGTCCCGCCTAAGCCTTGAAAGCTACATGGGTAACTTTGGGCCAATCACCAGAAGACTGGGAGTTCTAGTCCCGCCTAAGCCTTGAAAGCTACATGGGTAACTTTGGGCCAATCACCGGGAGACTGAGAGTTCTAGTCCCGCCTAAGCCTTGAAAGCTACATGGGTAACTTTGGGCCAATCACCGGGAGACTGGGGGTTCTAGTCCCGCCTTAGGCATGAAAGCTACATGGGTAACTTTGGGCGAATCACCGGGAGACTGAGAGTTCTAGTCCCACCTAAGCCTTGAAAGCTACATGGGTAACTTTGGGCCAATCACCGGGAGACTGGGAGTTCTAGTCCCGCCTTAGGCATGAAAGCTACATGGGTAACTTTGGGCCAATCACCGGGAGACTGAGAGTTCTAGTCCCGCCTAAGCCTTGAAAGCTACATGGGTAACTTTGGGCCAATCACCGGGAGACTGAGAGTTCTAATCCCGCCTAAGCCTTGAAAGCTACATGGGTAACTTTGGGCCAATCACCAGAAGACTGGGAGTTCTAGTCCCGCCTAAGCCTTGAAAGCTACATGGGTAACTTTGGGCCAATCACCGGGAGACTGAGAGTTCTAGTCCCGCCTAAGCCTTGAAAGCTACATGGGTAACTTTGGGCCAATCACCGGGAGACTGAGAGTTCTAGTCCCGCCTAAGCCTTGAAAGCTACATGGGTAACTTTGGGCCAATCACCGGGAGACTGGGGGTTCTAGTCCCGCCTTAGGCATGAAAGCTACATGGGTAACTTTGGGCGAATCACCGGGAGACTGAGAGTTCTAGTCCCACCTAAGCCTTGAAAGCTACATGGGTAACTTTGGGCCAATCACCGGGAGACTGGGAGTTCTAGTCCCGCCTTAGGCATGAAAGCTACATGGGTAACTTTGGGCCAATCACCGGGAGACTGAGAGTTCTAGTCCCGCCTAAGCCTTGAAAGCTACATGGGTAACTTTGGGCCAATCACCGGGAGACTGAGAGTTCTAGTCCCGCCTAAGCCTTGAAAGCTACATGGGTAACTTTGGGCCAATCACCGGGGGACTGGGAGTTCTAGTCCCGCCTAAGCCTTGAAAGCTACATGGGTAACTTTGGGCCAATCACCGGGAGACTGGGAGTTCTAGTCCTGCCTTAGGCATGAAAGCCAGCTGGGTGACTTTGGGCCAATCACCAGGAGACTGGGAGTTCTAGTCCCGCCTAAGCCTTGAAAGCTACATGGGTAAGTTTGGGCCAATCACCAAGAGACTGGGAGTTCTAGTCCCACTTAGGGCACGAAATCCAGCCACTCCCTCTCTCTCAGCCCACCCCAACCTCACAGAGTTAATGCATTATGTGGGGAAAGGAATATTAGCTCTATTTTCCACCTTGAGCTGTTTATAAAAGCGTCATAAAGACAGGATGTAAACGAAACAGGAGAGAAGAAAATCACAGAGTGGCCTCCTGGCTGGTTCTCCTCCACCCCCTCGGAAACCCCCCACATCCCTATGGGGCAGTTTTCTTCCAAGCCAGACCTCGGCTGCAGCTTTGGGAAACGCCGAAGCTTTTGAGCCTGGCTTTTGAGTATTGACAGTCCAAAGGTCACTGGCGTGAGGCGTCCGGTGACAACGGCAGCAGGAGAGACGGCTGACCCACAGCTCCGGCTCTGGGAATCCTAAAGGAGAAGGTAAAAAAAGAGGCAATTAAGCCACATTTTTCATTTATTTTAGCAGCCGCTCCCCTCCCCTGAAAACCCCCAACTGTCGAGAGAGAAGATTCTACCTCTACTCCGATGGCGTCCACGCTCCTTCCTTAGTTTATAACAGAAAAATTGCAGAATAACAGAATTGGAAGGGGCCTTCCCGATCTAGAAACATACGGGTGAAAGGGCCCTTGGAGGTCTTGTAGTCCACCCCCCTGCCCAAGATCACCCACAACCTCTGAGGGAAACTTCCATTCCTCTGATTAATTGTCGTTTGTCTACCTAATCCCCATTGGAGTCAGCGCATGGGGAGCAGAGGGGATATTCAGCCGGGTTCGTGGTAGCCATTTCCGTGAGGTCGGAGAACCGGTAGCCATGGCCAGCTGGCCACACCCCAAGCCGGTCCCCCTGTTGCTGCTCGCTCACTCGCCCGATGCTCCCTTGCCAGACCCTCGAACACCCCGCCAACCTGACGCTCACTCGCCCCACCAGCCCGAAGCTCACTTGCTTGCTCGATGCTCACGCTGTCCATCCGAGCCCTATATGCGCCTTTGCTACGTGGCCCAGCGCCCAGCTACGCACCTCGCCAGTCGCCTCTGTGCCTCGCCTGCTCAGCTTCCAAGTCGAAAGTATGCGTGTGCGCGAAGATGGTGGTGACGGCAGCTTTCTTCTCGCCGGCTGACCGGAGGACTTTTTGGCACCCTGCAGCCCGTGGCTGGCTGGCAAAGAAGCCTCTAGCCACCTCTTTGAAAGCTGGCGGCTGGACCAGCACCACCGCCGTTCCCTCTGGACGAGCTGACAAAGGGACTGAGCAGCGACTGTGGCCTCGGTCGTGCGCGAGCTACACGCCTGGCCTGGGGAGGCGGGGGGCGGCTCAGCTGGGTGGCTTCTGCGACAGCCAGGAGAGGAGTGCCCCTTCTCGCCTGGGCTACGAGCTGGAGTGTCGACCCAAAAAGTGTCAAAGAGTCCCAACCCACCACTGATGGGAAGGTATCCTGCCGTGGGTTACATTGAGCCTTGTGCGTTCTCCTCCAACGGGTATTCTCATGCAGTTCTCTCTCATACTCAAAAGACCGGAGTATTAGATGATTTGAAGCTGTTGGCCAAGATTTAACAGAGATTTTTGGTTCTGTGTTCCCCTCCAGCCATGGGAGGGTTTGCCCACCAGGACTCCTGGCGACAACGCGGTTGTTCTTCCGGCCGTCGAGTTATCCACATCCTGATGGGACTTCTGGCTGTGGTTATCCTCTCCCTCGTCGTCTTCGGCGTTGTGGGTGAGTAGGGAAAGCGAGTGGGTGATTGTCTTGCTGGTAGTTAATAGAACGTCCGAGTTATTGTTCCAGAATGCCATTCACTCGTTCACAGCCTCCATTCGTTTGCGGGTGATGGGAGAAGACAAGTCCTTGTTTAATTTCTCTACGAAGTTCATAGAAATTTCTTAGCGGGGCACTTGGGGTTTAGTCACTGACTGCAGAAGATATGGGAAGAAATCTCTGCGACAGGAATTAATTTAATTTATTTAGATTTATAGAACTGCCCTTCTCCATTGAAATGGAAACCACGATTCCTCCAGGGTCTGAGTATGTACACCATAGATCCAAACTTGTAAATTTTACCACCTACTGGCTGAACACTACTGTAGTTGTTGCATAAAAATACATTATTGTATCGCAACAATAAATTGTTAAACAATAAACAATAAGTTTTTAGGGAATTTTTAGCACAGGGCACTCAAATTTAATTAGTTTTTATTTTGTAATCGTATTTATTATATGTCCGTTTTATTGCTTGTTTGCATTCTGTTTTAATTTCTTTAATTTCCTGAGTCCCTCCGGGGAGAGAGGCGCGGTATATAAATAAAATAAAATAAAATAAAAACAAAAATAAATAAAATAACAGGAGCAACACCTGACCTAACTTGATGTGTAAATTGCTAGGGAGAAGCTACTATTACAGGAGACTCAGAGATAATGTCTGTTGTTTGTAAGTAAACTTTGTAAAAAGTTTGATCTTTTTATAAATGCCGCTGTTGATCATATATTTTAGAAGCAGAGGGCTGTGTCCTTCTACTCAATTGTCACAAAACACACTGTACAGCAGTGGTTCTTAACCCTTTTGAAAGAATCGCCCCCCTTGAGCCATTGAGGAAGTTATCATCGCCCCTCCCCCTCAACATAACCTCTCAATCACAACACAGGGAAGTAATTCTTCAATTTGTGCAAAGCAATTTTTTGTTTTCTTTAAAATTGTCATCAGGACAGATCGATGCAAATCATTGATTTCAAGTCTTTCTTCCCTATCTCAACTTGGTGGAAAATTCTGATGCCACCCATTACTTCCAAACTTCATGATGCATGTATTATAGCTCATTCAATGACGCTTAAATGCAAGGACCACTGAAAACAAAATTCAATTGCAAGAAAATGATTTGGATGAGGGGATAAATGGGGAACTCATCAAATTTGCAGACGACACCAAGCTGGCAGGAATAGCCAACACTCCAGAAGATAGGCTTAAGATACAGAAGGATCTAGACAAACTTGAACATTGGGCACTATCTAACAAAATGAAATTCAATTGTGAAAAAAGTAAAGTTCTACATATAGGCAAGAAAAACAAAATGCACAGGTACCGTATAGGTGGTACCTTGCTCAATAGTAGCAACTGTGAGAGGGATCTTGGAATCCTAGTGGACAACCATTGAAATATGAGCCAGCCGTGTGCAGCAGCTGCCAAAAAAGCCAACACAGTTCTAGGCTGCATAAACAGAGGGATAGAATCTAGATCACGTGAAGTGTTAATGCCACTGTATAGTGCCTTAGTAAGGCCACGCTTGGAATACTACATACAGTTTTGGTCGCCACGATGTAGAAAAGACATGGAGACTCTGGAAAGAGTGCAGAGAAGAGCAACCAACACTGGCCATTGGGGGCGAACAACTGGCCCCCGTGGAGAGGGGGCGCAACTTGGGCGTCCTCCTGGATTCCCGGCTGTCCATGGAGGACCTTGTGGCGGCCGTGGCCAGGGGGGCATTCTATCAGGTACACCTGATACGCCAGTTGCGCCCCTTACTGGACCGGGGAGCCCTTCGCACAGTCACTCAAGCACTTGTGATGTCCCGGCTGGATTACTGCAACGCTCTCTACATGGGGCTCCCCTTGAGGTGCACTCGAAAGCTACAGTTAGTACAGAATGCGGCCGCGCGGGTGATAATGGGTGCCTCAAGGCAAACCCACGTAACATCTCTCCTGCGCGAGCTGCACTGGCTGCCTGTGGCCTTTCGAGTGCGCTTCAAGGTGTTGACGACCATCTTTAAATCGCTCCATGGCTCGGGGCCTAGTTATATACGAGACCGCCTCCTGCCCCATACATCCCTTCGTCCGATCCGCTCCCACAGAGAGGGCCTTCTCCAGGTGCCGTCGGCGGGGCAATGCCGGTTGGCGACACCCAGGGGAAGGGCCTTCTCTGTGGCGGGCCCGGCCCTCTGGAATGACCTACCCCCCGACCTCCGTACTATCTCGGACCTCCGCCTCTTCCGCCAACGTCTTAAGACGTATTTATTTCAGCAAACCGGCCTAGGATAGCCCCCGTTTCTGACTTTTTAAAAAAACAAAAACAAATTATAATTTGCTAATGGTTTTAACATGGGTTTTAGCACGGGTCAATTAATTTAATTCATTTTAACTGATATTTATTGTATTTTGGGGTTTTTAATAATGCCTGTGCGCCGCCCTGGGTCCTAACAAGGAGAAGGGCGGGGTATAAATTTAATAAAATAAAATAAAAAATAACCAAGATGATTAGGGAACTGGAGGCTAAAACATATGAAGAACGGTTGCAGGAGCTGGGTATGTCTAGTTTGATGAAGAGAAGGACCAGGGGAGACATGATAGCAGCCTTCCAATATCTCAGAGGGTGCCACAAAGAAGAGGGAGTCAAACTATTCTCCAAGGCACCTGAGGGCAGGACAAGAAGCAATGGGTGGAAACTAACCAAGAAGAGAAGCAACTTAGAACTAAGGAGAAATTTCCTGACAGTCAGAACAATTAACCTCTGGAACAGCTTGCCTCCAGAAGTTGTGAATGCCCCAACACTGCAAGTCTTTAAGAAGATGTTAGATAGCCATTTGTCTGAAATGGTATAAGGTTCCTGCCCACGCAGGGAGTTGGACTAGAAGACCTACAAGGTCCCTCCCAACTCTGCTATTGTATTGTATTGTAAAATGAAATGCCCGAAAAAACCCCCAGTAACATTTATTGATTTAATCACAAGTGAATTTTAATGCGCAAAAAGAAATATCAAAAGGGCACAAGAACAAACCGCCATGCAGGAAGTAAGAATTTCAAGACGAAAACTCTGAAACGAAATTAAGATTGGAGGGAAAAATATATATCCATGCACACTGTAAAAAGGCCAATGGCGTGCCCCTGTATGGGGAGAGGGATAGAGGCTACTGCGCAACGCACATGAAGATGAGCGATGCGTATTCCCATATGTACGGCGTTCTGGACTGAAGCTAGTTGGAGGAACATTTTAAAACACGGTTCAATCCACTAACAGCAAGCGATCGGAGGTTTTTGCACGACCGATAGACAGCGGTTCGCTGAACGATAAAAGTCTCAAAAGTGTCCCCAAAACTTCTCTCTCCATCGCCCCCATATCGACACCCCTTCCGTTCCTTCGCCCCCGCGTCGCCCCTTTTCATTCCATCGTCCCCCTTGAAAAACGAAATCGCCCCCTGGGGGGCAATATTGCCCAGGTTAAGAACCACTACTGTATAGCACAAAATTGCTCAAAAGCATGCTCAAAAGGATGATTTAAGGATGATGAGCGAGGTGCAGAACCAGCAAAGTGACCCCCAGATGCAGAAAGGATAGCAAACCCAGGGAAAGAGTGCGGTACTCAGAGGCACTGAGACGGGTTCACCCAGACGCCGGATTCCTCTTCCCAGGGCGCAAATACTCCACAACTTTGGGGAAGATGCAGGACGATGTGAAAACCAGCAACCGCACCATGGAGGCGCAATTAGCTGATTTGCAACAACAGGGTGAGTCACAAAATCCCAGATTTAGGAATGGAAACGGCTGACGAATCTCTTCGCGGCAATTCTGTGGGGAACGCATTGCTGTGATGTGGCAGGGCCCAACATGGGGGCAATTTGGAGCATCACTGTCCTGAGTTCTAGCCTTTCGTAGATGTTTAACCCAGGGGTCTCCAACCCTGACCAATTGAAGACTAGTGGACTTCAACTCCCAGAATTCCCCAGGAGAGCCATTTTGAAAATGGAAGTTCACAAGTCACAAAGTGGGCAGGATTGGGGGGCCCTGCTCTAACTCGATGTAGCTCAACCTTGTCAGCTGGAAGATGGGTGGACTTCAACTCCCAGAATCCCCCTCCAGTCTGCCATGTTGGCTAGAGAACTCTGGGAGTTGAAGTCCACCCGTCTTCCAGCCGATAAGGGTGAGAAACATCGCTCTGATTTTTCGACGTCTTTCCCAGAGGTCAAGAATTCGGAAGATCTCCAAAAAGTCGACATGTTGATAAAACACCTGGCTGAGGAAGGCAAGGAAGGTAAATTTGGGGGTAAGGAAGGTGTTTAAAAGTCCACCTTGCTCCTCCCCACCCCATTTGGAGGAGACCCTCCCCCCCCCTCTGGAGTCAACACCAACCCTTTCCCACTTCCAGTGAAGTCCCATTTCCAGGATCAGATCAAGAAACTTCAAGGAACTTTCCAGAAAATAAACTGCGATTTGGAGGACGTAAAGCACAAGCGAGAAGGTGAGTTGAGCGTTTGCGGGTCAGTGCTGGGTGTGGGGAGGATGGGGTGAGGGCGGTGGGACGTTCCCAGCCCAGTGTCCTCCCGGTCTCTCAATTGCACAAGTAATCCTCGGCTTATAACCACAGTTGAGCTCAGAATCCCCGTTGCTGAGCGAAGCATTTGGTAGGTGAGGTGTGCTCCAGTTTACGACCACGATTGGGAAGTGAATCGCCGCAGTTGTTAAGTAACTAACCTGGTCGTTAAGCGAATCCGGTTTCTTCATTGTGTTTGTTCGTCAGGCGGTCGCCAAGGGACGATCGCATGGCCTCGGGACACGAGCTGCTTGCCAAGGGTCTGGATTTTGACCACAGGGGTGTTGCTGGTGGGGAACACAGTCCTTACATCCTTTGTTGCAGCACCGTCGTAACTGATGTTGTAAGCCGAGGATTGCCTGTATCATGGATTGGCCGACAGCTGCTGGGACCAGCTGCCCGCGGCGTCCGTGTCTCCTGTCCTAGGAAATAGGGGTGTTCCCTGTCCCAGTCGTAATGGGGTGCCCCTCTTGTCCCCCATCTCTTTTCTTCAGGGAAAGGCTGCTGTCCCAGAGGGTGGCACCTCTTTCAGCGGAGCTGCTACTGGCTCTCCCCAACCCTCAATATGTGGAACGAAGCCAAAGCGGACTGCGAAGAGAAGAACGCCCACCTGGCGATCCTCACCAGCTACTTAGAGAAGGTCAGTGCCTCGATTTCTCCATCCGTCGGAGACGGAGGTGGGGGGGGTCCGGTCAAAGGCTGCCAGACCGGCGGAAAGCCGAGACCGTCGGTTTCCTGCTCATGCCCACTCTGGTTTTTCCCCTCCTCTCTTCTTGGCGTAGCAATTTGTGTTACGACTCATCAAACCTCACAACCCTTGGATCGGTCTGAAGTACAACGGCGCGATGTGGAAATGGGTGGACGGGACCCCCTACACGAAGCGCAGGATGTGAGTCTCCCTGTTGGTTTCTCCCTTCCGGCCCCGCTCGGATCGGGCTTCTGCAACCAGGCGGCCTCCGGTCCAGGTTTTTCCGGGCACTATTCGTGGCTAGCAGCTCTCCTTTGTGGTGGCCCACTTGCACACTCGTCCTCCTGTGGGGGAAGGTCTATTTTTGATCTGCACACCCTGAAACTCCTCTGCCCTAATTGACTCCTGGAAATAGAGAGTCGGTGGGCTTCGTTCCTCACCACGAGCCCCTTGGGAAACCCAAGTGCACAGGAGTCATTTGCCCTCCAAGTGTGCGAGGCACGGATGTGGGGATCAAGTGGCAGATCCCACGATCTCGGTGGGATCTTATTGCACATGCAGGAAGCGCATGGTTAGGCTTCGTGGATCCCAGGGCCCACGCTGCCCTGGACAAAACGCTTGTGCCCCATGGGTTTTGGTTATTCTCTTACAGCAGGGCTGTCAAACTCCCGGCCCCGGGCTGGATGCGTCATGCGCTGGCCATGCCCAGTTTACCAAAGTGTAAAAAAGTCCCGATATGTCCTGCGACGCTGTCGTGATGGGCCTGTGTTTCTCAACCTCAGCCACTTTAAGGTGTGCAGACTTCAGCTCCCACCATTCCCTTTAAGATGCTGGGACTTCATTTTCATTTTTCATTTTATTAAATTTGTATACCGCCCCATTCTCCCAAAAAGGGACTCGGGGCGGTGCACAGGAAAAATTAAAACCACGCATATACATAAAAAACCAGAATAAATATATCATAAATATTAAAAACTTATTAAATTAACCCAACCTGTGCTAAAACCAATTAAAGCCCCAATAAAATCTAATTCAATTTAAAAACAAGTCGATGTTCTCGGAAGATTAGGCCAGGCCAGCTAAGTGAAAAAAGTGCGTTTTTAATTGTTGACGGAAGAGGCGGAGGTCTGTGATATTCCTAAGATCGGGGGGTAGATTGTTCCAGAGGGCAGGGCCCGCCACAGAGAAGGCCCTTCCTCTGGGCGTCGCGATCCGGCATTGCCTGGCCGTTGGCACCTGGAGCAGACCCTCTCTGTGGGAGCGGATCGGTCGGAGGGATGTATGGGGTAGGAGGCGGTCTCGTAAATACGGCGAGACCGCCTCCTCCGTGCCATGGAGCGCTTTGAAGATGATGATCAGCACCTTGAAGCGCACCCGAAAGACTACAGGCAGCCAGTGCAGCTCGCGCAGGAAAGGTGTTGTATGGGAATGCCGTGAGGCTCCCAAGATCCCCCGCGCGGCCACGTTCTGCACTAGCTGTAGTCTTCAGGTGCACCTCAAGGGGAAACTGTGGACGCAAATCAGCATGCGCAGCGAACTGACAGTAACGCCGGGAACAACCCACCCCTGCAGCATGCCATTAAAGCATGGGCAATGCCCGTTCTTCTCCCAATGCCCACGTGAGCATTTTCTTGTGGACGTGGGTCCTGTCCTGTTGCACCACGCGCTTGGTGGTCCTTTTTTCCATCTGTCCTCTCCAGGTTTGTGTTCTGCGTTCCATCTGGAAACCAATGGCACGGCAGAGCGAACTAATGCTGCAGTGGAACGGTATCTCCATTGTTATGTGCAATATCAGCAAACAGACAGAATCAGATCTACAGTAATCCCTCGTTTTTCGCGGTTAATCGGGACCGGACCCTTCTGCGGAAACTGAAAAACCGCGAAGTAGGATTCGCAATACACTATATCGGAAACTTGAGTTGGTGGACATTGTTTAAAGCAAGCACTAGGGGGCGCTTGCCTCCTACCAATGTATTTTTTTCTATTCTGTATTATTGAAAAACCCGCGAAGCACTGAAGCCGCGGAAAATGAAGCCGCGGAAAACGAGGGATTACTGTACTGCCGTTCACTGAGGTTGCACATAACAATGCAGTACATCGTAGTACTGGGTATGCCCCATCTACTGCACCACACAAGCCAATTTGCACAATTCCCTGGGCTAGGAAACTACTGCGGGTCAGAGTTGGGCTAGATGATCTCGGGGATCAGTCCCAATTATGTCTCCCCAAGATGCTCGGTTTAACTGCCCCTTCCCCAGCGAGAGAAGGGGGTCTCTTTCCCACTCCCGGGCTGACCCATCATCTCCTGCCTTACCCCTTCCAGCGACTGGCGGCACACCGACCCGAACGAAAACAGCGTATTTTGTACTGTGATGTACCCGGATGGTTTGTGGGGCGACGCCTTCTGCAGGGTCCAATTGAAATGGGTCTGTGAAATGCCGGCACAGGACTGAGCTTCAGTGGAGACTCCGTCATCATGGAACCCCGGAAGCACCCGCTGCTCAACGGCTGGAGCAAATAAAATCAATCATAGGACAAAAACCTACAGTCGAAATTCACTTTTTCTCTAGATCCTGGACGAGTGGCACGGTGGGCAGCTTCGATTGGTCACCATAAGGGCCTAAGCTGGCTGGTGGGGTCCAGCCTCGGACCCCCTCCTTAGCCTATGCACCCCATGCTGAGCTGCCTTTCTTCCACTTTCGGGGGTTTACAGTGGTGGGATTCGACATTTTTTACTACCGGCTTAGTGGGTATGGCTTGGTGGGCGTGGCTTGGCAGGCATGGTGGGGGAAGGATACTATAAAATCTCCATTCCCTCCCCACTCCAGGGGAAGGTTACTGCAAAATCCCCATTTCCTCCTGATCAGCTGGGACTCGGGAGGCAGCGAATAGATGGGGGTGGGGCCAGTCAGAGGTGGTACTTACCACGGAGCGAACTGGTACCAACCGGCACAGGAACCCACCCCTTGGATAGTACCCAATGTTCAAGTTTGTCCAGATCCTTCTGTATCTTGAGCCTATCTTCTGGAGTGTTGGCTATTCCGGCCAGTTTGGTATCATCTGCAAATTTGAAGAGTTCCCCATTTATCCCCTCATCCAAATCATTGATGAAGATGTTGAAGAGTCCTGGGCCTAAAACAGAGCCTTGGGGTACTCCACTGCATACTTCCCTCCATGTAGATGCCGTTCCATTGAGGACTACACGTTGAGTGCGGTTGGTCAGCCAGATACGAATCCATCTGGTGGTGAGGCTGTCTAACCCAACTTCTTCTACTTTATCTAGTAGTAGGTTATGCTCTACTTTATCAAATGCCTTACTGAAGCCCAAATAAATTATATCAACAGTATTCCTCTGCTTTTCATCTCTATCTATCTATCTATCTATCTATCTATCTATCTATCTATCTATCTATCTATCTATCTATCTATCTATCTATCTATCTATCTATCTATCTATCTATCTATCTATAAACCAACCATTCTATCTATCTATCTATCTATCTATCTATCTATCTATCTATCTATCTATCTATCTATCTATCTATCTATCTATCTATCTATCTATCTATAAACCAACCATTCTCTCTCTCTCTCTCTCTCTCTCTCTCTCTCTCTCTCTCTCTCTCTCTCTAAACCAACCATTCTCTCTCTCTCTCTCTCTCTCTCTCTCTCTCTAAACCAACCATTCTATCTATCTATCTATCTATCTATCTATCTATCTATCTATCTATCTATCTATCTATCTATCTATCTATCTATCTATCTATCTATCTATCTATCTATCTATCTATCAACCATCCATTCTATCTATCTATCTATCTATCTATCTATCTATCTATCTATCTATCTATCTATCTATCTATCTATCTATCTATCTATCTATCTATCTATAAACCAACCATTCTATCTATCTATCTATCTATCTATCTATCTATCTATCTATCTATCTATCTATCTATCTATCTATCTATCTATCTATCTATCTATCTATCTATCTATCTATCTACCATCCAATCTATCTATCTATCTATCTATCTATCTATCTATCTATCTATCTATCTATCTATCTATCTATCATCTATCTATCTATCTATCTATCTATCTATCTATCTATCTATCTATCTATCATCTATCTATCTATCTATCTATCATCTATCTATCTATCTATCTATCTATCTATCTATCTATCTATCTATCTATCTATCTATCATCTATCAACCATCCATTCTATCTATCTATCTATCTATCTATCTATCTATCTACCATCCTATCTATCTATCTATCTATCTATCTATCTATCTATCATCTATCAACCATCCATTCTATCTATCTATCTATCTATCTATCTATCTACCATCCAATCTATCTATCTATCTATCTATCTATCTATCTATCTATCTATCTATCTATCTATCTATCTATCTATCTATCATCTATCAACCATCCATTCTATCTATCTATCTATCTATCTATCTATCTATCTATCTATCTATCTATCTATCTATCTATCTATCTATCTATCTATCTATCTATCTATCTATCTATCTATCTATCTACCATCCAATCTATCTATCTATCTATCTATCTATCTATCTATCTATCTATCTATCTATCTATCTATCTATCTATCTATCTATCTATCTATCTATCATCTATCTATCTATCTATCTATCTATCTATCTATCTATCTATCTATCTATCTATCTATCTATCTATCTATCTATCTATAAACCATCCATTCTATCTATCTATATATCTATCTATCTATCTATCTATCTATCTATCTATCTATCTATCTATCATCTATCTATCTATCTATCTATCATCTATCAACCATCCATTCTATCTATCTATCTATCTATCTATCTATCTATCTATCTATCTATCTATCTATCTATCTATCTATCTATCTATCTATCTACCATCCAATCTATCTATCTATCTATCTATCTATCTATCTATCTATCTATCTATCTATCTATCTATCATCTATCTATCTATCTATCTATCTATCTATCTATCTATCTATCTATCTATCTATCTATCTATCTATCTATCTATCTATCTATAAACCATCCATTCTATCTATCTATCTATCTATCTATCTATCTATCTATCTATCTATCTATCTATCTATCTATCTATCTATCTATCTATCTATCTATCTATCTATCTATCTATCTATCTATCTATCTACCATCCAATCTATCTATCTATCTATCTATCTATCTATCTATCTATCTATCTATCTATCTATCTATCTATCTATCTATCTATCTATCTATCTATCTATCTATCTATCTATCTATCTATCTATCTATCTATCTATCTATCTACCATCCAATCTATCTATCTATCTATCTATCTATCTATCTATCTATCTATCTATCTATCTATCTATCTATCTATCTATCTATCTATCTATCTATCTATCTATCTATCTATCTATCTATAAACCATCCATTCTATCTATCTATCTATCTATCTATCTATCTATCTATCTATCTATCTATCTATCTATCTATCTATCTATCTATCTATCTATCTATCTATCTATCTATCTATCTATCTATCTATCTATCTATCTATAAACCATCCATTCTATCTATCTATCTATCTATCTATCTATCTATCTATCTATCTATCTATCTATCTATCTATCTATCTATCTATCTATCTATCTATCTATCATCTATCTATCTATCTATCTATCTATCTATCTATCTATCTATCTATCTATCTATCTATCTATCATCTATCTATCTATCTATCTATCTATCTATCTATCTATCTATCTATCTATCTATCTATCTATCTATAAACCATCCATTCTATCTATCTATCTATCTATCTATCTATCTATCTATCTATCTATCTATCTATCTATCATCTATCTATCTATCTATCTATCTATCTATCTATCTATCTATCTATCTATCTATAAACCATCCATTCTATCTATCTATCTATCTATCTATCTATCTATCATCTATCTATCAACCAACCATCCATTCTCTCTCTCTCTCTCTCTCTCTCTCTCTCTCTCTCTCTCTCTCTCTCTCTCTCTCTCTCTCTCTCTCTCTCTATCTTCTATCCATCCACCCACCCACCCACCCACCCACCCATTTTTCTATTTTTCTATTTATCCATTCATCATCCATTCATCTTGTATGTTTGTGTGCGTCCATCCATCTGTGCCTATCTATGTATGTATCATCTATCTATTTATTCATTCATTTTATCATCCATTCATCCATCCCGAGTCAGCCTGGGCTGACTCTTAGGGGCTCCAAGAAGCCCACGTCCCACAGAGGTTGGCCCCCTACGGCCTCGAGGACCCCAGCCCGGGTCCCGTGCTCACCTCGCCCAGTGCCAGCTGCTTCAGGGCCTCCACTTTGAACCAGAAGGAGTGGTCAAATTCATTGGCCCTCGCTGGAAGTAGAAATTGATGACCGGGCGGCTCCAGTCCAGCAGCCCCCATCCTCATCTGGGTGCAGCCTTTCTCCAAGGCAGTCTGGGGGCCAAAGAAGAGGGGCTTAGCTGCAGGGGAGGGGATTCCCTGGGAGGAGAGGGAATTTATACTCGGATGGGAGACCACCAGGTGACCACAATCCTGTAGGTTCAGCTGTAAACCCCTCCCACCCCCACAAAAAATCCCCCGCAGAGGAGGCAATGCAAACGACAACCCCTTTTGTTGCTGGGGAAATTCCCAGCTCAACTCACGGGAGATTTGAACTCGTTGCTTCGGTCACTATAAGCCGCTCTCGACGTACGACGGATCACTTTTCCGACAGTTCAAAGTGATGACGGGCTCTCTCCAAACCGTACTTATGACCCAGTTCCGACAACCAGGCAACTCACACTTCAGTCACACGATCGCAATTTATGATATTTGGGGGGGAAATTTGTGTTGGCTTCTGATTTCCCTCTCCTCCTCCTCCTTGCAAACTCACTCCCTTCTAGCATTGATGACGTTCTCTAGTTGGGTCATGAAAGGTTGGCAGGAAAATCCCTAAGGACAAAGAGAACCAAAGGAGCCCACAGTGGTCCTCCTCCTCCTCCTCCTCCTCTTCTCTGCAATCCCCACTCCCTGCCAACCCTGATGACGTTACCTTCGTGAGTCATAAAAGAGGAGCAAACGGACGCGAGCTTTTGCAGGAAGCAGTTTTGTTCGTGTTGTTCGGTTCAAACTCTGAGAAGCTCCGTTGGACTCTGTGCTCCGTTTGTCCCTTGCAAAACTCATTGGCCAACTTAGGTCTCTGGCAGCCCTTCAAGGGAGAGAAAGGTGGGCGCTTATCAGCCTTACCCCGAAAGACTTTGATAGACTTCTGCAGGACTCTTCACAGACTATTTGTGAATCGTTACAGGCTGTGAATGACCATAATTCAATAAAAAGAGGGTTTTTGAGACTCGGTTTGTGATTTATGCTTTCTCAGGAAGCCTAGATCAGAACACTGGGTGACTTTGGGCCAATCACCAGGAGACTGGGAGTTCTAGTCCCACCCGAGGCATGAAAGCTGGCTGGGTGGCTTTGGGGCAATCACCAGATGGTGAGTTCTAGTCCCACCGTAGAGACAAAATGCATCTGGATGACATTGGGCTAATCACTGGGAGATTGGGAGTTCTAGTCCCGCATTAGGCACGAAAACCAGCTGGGTGACTTTGGGCCAATCACCAGGAGACTGGGAGTTCTAGTCCTGCCTGAGGCACGAAAGCCACTCCCTCTCTCTCAGCCCACCCCAACCTCACAGAGTTAATGCATTATGGAGGAAAAGGAATATTAGCTCTATTTTCCACCTTGAGCTGTTTATAAAAGCATCAGAAAGACAGGATGTAAACGAATCAGAAGAAAATCACAGAGTGGCCTCCTGGCTGGTTCTCCTCCACCCCCTCGGAAACCCCCCACGTCCCTATGGGGCAGTTTTCTTCCAAGCCAGACCTCGGCTGCAGCTTTGGGAAACGCCGAAGCTTTTGAGCCTGGCTTTTGAGTATTGACAGTCCAAAGATCACTGGCGTGGGGCGTCCGGTGACAGCGGCAGCAGGAGAGACGGCTGACCCACAGCTCCGGCTCTGGGAATCCTAAAGGAGAAGGTAAAAAAAGAGGCAATTAAGCCACATTTTTCATTTATTTTAGCAGCCGCTCCCCTCCCCTGAAAACCCCCAATTGCCGAGAGAGAAGATTCTACCTCTACTCCGATGGCGTCCGCGCTCCTTCCTTAGTTTATAACAGAAAAATAGCAGAATTGGAAGGGCCCTTGGAGGTCTTCTAGTCCAACCCCCTGCCAGTGGTGGGCTTCAAAATTTTTTATTCCCAGTTCTTTGGGTGGGGTTTGGTGGGTAGAGCATAGCTTGGTGTGCATTCATCCAGTCCATGCAATTCTCCTTTTAATACACATGCTTATATCAATATATATTCTTTCGTTATCTAATTACTCCTTTAATTTGATTATTAATGTTTATTAGTATTAATTGTATTATTTCCCTGTTAATCTTTATATTATTTGAGCGTGTTAATAAGCCCATCCTTCATTCCCTAATTTCTCAATTAATGTTTAACTCTGATTCATAATTCCCATTGTTGAGGGTTATCCCCGATGTGAGACAGAAAGTTGCACAGCTAGGGAAACGTTGTTAACTACAAGTGGTGGGTTTCTGCAGGTTCGCACCTACTCGCAAGAGCCGGATGGTGAAATTTAGAGAACCGGTGAGAGGGGGTTCCATTGGCAGACCCAGAAATAAGTCTGGCCTGCTGCTGCCGGTAACCCAATGGGAAGGAAAGGAAAGGAAGGCAGAAAGTAAGAAAGAAAGGAAAGGAAAGGAAGGAAGGAAGGAAGGAAGGAAAGAAAGAAAGAAAGAAAGAAAGAAAGAAAGAAAGAAAGAAAGAAAGAAAGAAAGAAAGAGAATTTATCATCACAATTGAGTCCAAAATTTTGGTTGCTAAGTAAGAGCGTTGTTAAATGAGTCTCACCACATTTTAAAGTTGGCCACTCCCACCCTGTCACATGACTGCCAAGCCACGCCCACAAAATAGGCCACACCTAGAGAGTAGGTTCTAAAAAAATTTGAAACCCACCCCTGCTAAGTACGCACACAAATAGCAAACCAGACACTGTTAGTAAAACAAAATAGCTTTACTGGTGTTGTAAGACTATACTACTGCTTCACAAGCAGCGATAGAATATAGTTAGTCAAAACAAAGTCCTTATCAAGCTAATAATTTGCTTGCAGTCAGCAAACCACAATTCTTCCTTTTTCCTTCTTCAAACACAGTCAGTCGCGACGAGCAGATCTTCAAGCAGAGGGAGCAATTAGCAGAGAGAGCATGCGCTCTGCTTCCTTCCTCTTAGAGTGGAGATAATTACATTCTCTAATTGCATTTTAACATTCCAGCATCCTTAAAGCCACAAATGACCATTTGTTATCACACTGAGCTGGCAGTGTGCAGCAGCTGCCAAAAAAGTCAACACAGTTCTAGGCTGCATCAACAGAGGGAGAGAATCTAGATCACGTGAAGGGTTAATCCCACTTTATCAGGCTTTGGGAAGGCCACACTTGGAATATCTGCATTCAGTTTTGGTCACCACGATATAGAAAAGACGTGGAGACTCTGGAAAGAGTGCAGAGAAGAGCAAGAAAGAGGATTAGGGGACTGGAGGCTAAAACATATGAGGAACGGTTGCAGGAACTGGGTATGTCTAGTTTGATGAAGAGAAGGACCAGGGGAGACATGATAGCAGTCTTCCGATATCTCAGAGGGTGCCACAAAGAAGAGGGAGTCAAACTATTCTCCAAGGCACCTGGGGGCAGGACAAGAAGCAATGGGTGGAAACTAATCAAGGAGAGAAGCAACTTAGAACTGAGGAGAAATTTCCTGACAGGGAGAACAATTAACCAGTGGAACTCCTTGCCTCCAGAAGTTGTGAATGCCCCAACACTGCAAGTCTTTAAGAAGATGTTGGAGAGCCATTGGTCTGAAACGGTATAGGGCTTCCTTCCTAGGCAAGGGGTTGGACTAGATGACCTTCAAGGTCCCTTCCAACTCTGCTATTGTATTGTATTGGTATTATATATATTGCCTACCCAACTCTAGGAGTATTCTCCTAACATTCTCCCCTTTGGGTAGCCGATATGTAGTTCACAATTTTAATCCATATCTGTCTCAACTTTCTTTATGCTTAATAGCACCCTGAACCTTTGTGAAACGGTCGGCTATGTTGTCCTCCAAGATACAGTATTCCAGTGCCACTAGCCTATTCTTAATACTCTCCCTAACATTCAGGAGTCTACTCCTAACACCCATATTTCATATCTATTTGTATCGAACTATTATCCTAATGCCAATACAGTAGTACCTCGGTTCACGAACTTAATTCGTGAACTGACTCTGTTCGCGATCCGAATTGGTCGTGAAGCGAGGCACAATTTCCCATAGGGTTCAATGTAAATCCGGTTAATCCGTTCTGACCTTGTTTTTTGGCCGTGATTCTTGAACTGACTCTGTTCGCGATCCGAATTGGTCGTGAAGCGAGGCACAGTTTCCCATAGGGTTCAATGTAAATCCGGTTAATCCGTTCTGACCTTGTTTTTTGGCCGTGATTCTTGAACTGACTCTGTTCGCGAACCGAATTGGTCGTGAACAGAGGCACAGTTTCCCATAGGGTTCAATGTAAATCCGGTTAATCCGTTCTGACCTTGTTTTTTGGTCGTCCGCGGCTCCGGTTCGTGAAGCGAAACGGGGTTCGTGAATCCGAGCATTTTTACGAACTTTTCTGTTCGTGAAGCGAGGCGGAGTTCGTGAAGCGAGGCGGAGTTCGTGAAGCGAGACGGAGTTCGTGAACCGGAGCACATTTTTTGGAAAATTTCTGTTCGTCAACCGAATGGGTCGTGAACAGAGGCGTTCGTGAACCGAGGTACCACTGTACATGTAAAATAATTATCTAGTCTATATAATTCCAACGGTTATTCTCATGCAGTTCTCTCTCATACTCAAAAGACCGGAGTATCAGGTGATTTGAAGCTGTTGGCCAAGATTTAACAGAGACCTTTGGTTCTGTGTTCCCCTCCAGCCATGGGAGGGTTTGCCCACCAGGACTTCTGGCGACAACGCGGTTGTTCTTCTGGCCGTCGCGTTATCCACATCCTGATGGGACTTCTGGCTGTGGTTATCCTCTCCCTCGTCGTCTTCGGCGTTGTGGGTGAGTAGGGAAAGCGAGTGGGTGATTGTCTTGCTGGTAGTTAATAGAACGTCCGAGTTATTGTTCCAGAATGCCATTCACTCGTTCACAGCCTCCATGTTGCATAAAAATACATTTAAATCAGGGGTTCCCAAACTTGGCAACTTGAAGACTTGTGGACTTCAACTCTGGGACTTCTGGGACTTGAAGTCCACAAGTCTTCAAGTTGCCAAGTTTGGGAACCCCTGATTTAAATAAATAACAGGAGCAACACCTGACCTATCTTGATGTGTAAATTGCTAGGGAGAAGCTACGAATTAACATTACACATCTAGTGTGTGTGCCCAGCATCCTAAGGAACTCTTACCCAAATTGAGAGGTGAATTGCACTCTGGGGTCTTCAAATGATCCAGTCGGGACAGCCATGGAGCCTCTATACGTGTTTCACAAAGAGTTTCGCTCGCGGACACGCCGAAGGGATTTGGGGATAGTGTATGAAGTGTGATTGTTTGGAAAAGAAGCCGGTCATCACCTGGATCACCGTGAGATTTCCAGTAGTTTCCTTCTAAAGCCCATAGAATTTCCCCCCCGGGGCGCTTGACGTTTAGCCACTGCAGGAGACACGGGAATAACTTTTTGTGACTGGAAACCACAATTCCCGCAGAGTCTGGTTGGATGGGGAAGATCTAGATGGGAGGTGGGCTTGAGGCGATGGAGCAGATCTGGGAAGGCCTTCTTCACCTGTTCACTCAGGAGCGAAGAACCCCAATGCAGGTAGTTCTTGACTTACAATAATTCACTTACTGACCGTTTGAAGTTACGACACTGAAAAAAGTTCTGACTACTTTTCACACAACTTTTGCAGCTTCCCCATGGACACATGACTGGCATTCAGACTCTTGGCAACTGATTCATGTTTAGGATGGTTTCCGTGTCCCATGTGATCACCTTTACCTGTAATAAGAGTTTGCAAATCACATTTTGCGAAGGCTATTCTGCTACATAACCAATAAATCTTGTTGTGGACTGAATTTTTAGGCTCACTGTCCCTTTAATTAAAAACGTCCTGCTTGCAGCTTCGGATTCTTATAGCTCTTCCTCTGTTGTTTATCTTCTTCCTTCAAATCTTTCTTTCTTTCATCATGATCCACCTATTGGATCGGGATGCCCTTTGCACAGTCACTCATGCTCTCGTGACATCCCGACTGGACTATTGCAACTCTCTCTACATGGGGCTCCCCTTGAGGTGCACCCGAAGACTTCAGCTTGTCCAGAATGCAGCCGCGCGAGCAATTATGGGAACCTCGAGGTTTACCCATGTAACACCGCTCTTGCGCGAGCTGCACTGGCTGCCTGTCGTCTTTCGGGTGCGCTTCAAGGTGCTAGTCGTCATCTTTAAAGCGCTCCATGGCTCGGGACCTAGCTATCTGCGGGATCGGATCCTGCCTCATACATCCTCACGGCCGATCCGCTCCCACAGAGAGGGACTTCTCCGGGTGCCGTCCACTAGACTGTGTCAGCGGGCGACGCCCAGGGGAAGGGCTCTCTCTGTGGCGGGCCCAGCCCTCTGGAACGACCTCCCCCCCGACATTAGAACAACTACGGACCTCCGCTCCTTCCGTCAAAAACTGAAAACACACTTTTTCTGCTTGGCCGGCCTTGGTTAGTCTCTACCTCTGGGGTGTTTAGGGAATTTAGTTTTAATGGGGTTTTTTAGCGCAGGGACGATTAATTTAATCTGTTTTTATTTATTGTATTTATTGTTTGTATATCTTTTATATGTTTTAATTTCCCTGTGCACTGCTCCGAGTCCCCTTGGGGAGAGGATGCGGTATACAAAATTAAATATTATTATTATTATTATTATTATTATGAAGGCTTGAGAAAGAAACAAATGGCCACGATTCATTCGTTTCCCTCCCACTAGATGTGGGGAGGAACATAATTGTTAGAAATTCTATTTATTACTGTCTATAGCACCACAGATCAAACAAAAAGAACAGTCACCATGTGCTTTACTGCTCAACCGCTCATCTGTAACAGTTCAATCAATCAGAATAGAGTTGGAAATGACCTTGACGGTCTTCTAGTCCAACCCCCTGTTCAAGCAGGAGACCTTATACCATTTCAGAAACAAAAAACTCTACTTAGTACCAAAAAACATGAGTATTTACCCCAGATCCAAACTTGTAAATTGTGTAAATTGCTAGGGAGAAGCTACTAATTACTTCCTCTTCCCAGGGCGCAAATACTCCGCAACTTTGGGGAAGATGCAGGACGATGTAAAAACCATCAATCGCACCCTGGCCGCGGAGTTAGCTGATTTGCAACAACAGGGTGAGTCACAAAATCCCAGATTTGGGAATGAAAACGGCCGGCCAATCTCTTCGCGGCAATTCTGTGGGGATGGGGGGTGCGTTGGTGTGATGTGGCAGGGCCCAACATGGGGGCAATTTGGAGAATCACTTTCCTGGGTTCTAGCCTTCCATAGATGTTTAACCCAGGGGTCTCCAAACATGGCCACTTGAAGACTAGTGGACTTCAACTCCCAGAATTCCCCAGGCAGCCATTTTGAAAATGGAAGGTCACAAGTCACAAAGTGGCCAGGATTGGGGGGCCCTGCTCTAACTCGATGTAGCTCAACCTTGTCTGCTGGAAGATGGGTGGACTTCAACTCCCAGAATCCCCCCAGTCTGCCATGTTGGCTGGAGAACTCTGGGAGTTGAAGTCCAACCGTCTTCCAGCCGATAAGGGTGACAAACATCGCTCTGATTTTTCGACGTCTTTCCCAGAGGCCAAGAATTCGGAAGATCTCCCAAAAGTCGTCATGTTGGTAAAACACCTCACCGCAGAAGGCAAGGAAGGTAAATTTGGGGGTAAGGGAGGTGTTTTAAAGTCCACCATTAAGCCCACCGCATTCGAGGGAGACCCCTCCTCACCTGGAGTCAATACCAGGGACCTTCCCCTTCTCCACTTCCAGGGAAGTCCCATCTCCTGGATCGGATCAAGAAACTTCAAGGGACGTTCCAGAAACTACATTGTGATTTGGAGGACACAAAACAAGGACTAACTGGGAATGGTGAGTTGGGTCTTTGGGGGTCAGTGGGAAGGATGGGGCGGGGACGTTCCCAGCCCAGTGTCCTTCCGATCCCTTGATTGCCAAATTAATCCTTGGCTTACGACCACAGTTGAGCTCAAAATCCCTGTTGGTAACCGAAACATTTCCTGAGTGAGTTTTGCTTCAAACTCAAATAGCCAGATTGGACCTCACCTGGTTTTGCTTATGACCAATCTGGCTATGGTTGTTAAGTGAATCTCTGCAGCTGTTAAGTGACTAACATCTGGCTTCCCCATGGACTTTGCTCGTCACAAGGTTGCAAAAGGTGTCCCAGGGTTACTGCAACCGTCGTAAATACAGGTAGCTCTCAACGTACGCCCACAATTGAGCCCAACATTTCTGTTGTTAAATGGGGCAGTCATTCGGGGAGATTTCTCCCATCGTACCCCATCCCTTGCCACCGTTGTTAAGTGGATCACTGCGGTTGTTAAATTAGTAACACGGTCATTAAGCGAATTCAACCTCCCCATTACCTTGGTGATCAGGTCGCAAGAGATGATCGCGGGTCATCCAGGCGCTGCAACCGTCGTAAACATGAGACAGTTGAAAAAGCGTCCCAATTTTGACCACGGGGACGTTGCAACGGTCATAAGTGGGGGAAACAGACCCCTCTTTCAGTGCCGCCATAATGAATGAAGGAACGAATGTTGTAACCCGAGGACTACCTGTATGATGGATTGGCCGCTGGCTGCCCATGGCATCTGTGTCTCCTGTCCCAGGAAATGGGGGTGTTCCCTGTCCCAGCTATAATGGGGTGTCCCTCTTGCCCCCCCCTTCCCAAACTCAAGCTCAACCCCTCCAAGATTGAGTGGCTGTGGTTTCCAGCACCCCGATTCAGCCAGATTACTCCAACTCTGGCCATTGGGGGCGAAACACCGGCCCCCGTGGAGAGGGTGCGCAATTTATTTTATTTATTTATTTATTTTTATTTTATCAAATTTATACCCCGCCCTTCTCCTTGTTAGGACCCAGGGCGGCGCACAGGCATCATTAAAAACCATTACAAAAACAATACAAACTCTTAAAAGCAATTTGGGTGTCCTCCTGGATTCCCGGCTGTCCAGGGAGGACCATGTGGCGGCCGTGGCCAGGGGGGTGTTTCATCAGGTACGCCTGATGCACCAATTGCGCCCCTTACTGGACCGGGCTGCCCTTCGCACAGTCACTCAGGCCCTCGTGACCTCCCGACTCGACTACTGCAATGCTCTCTACATGGGGCTTCCCTTGAGGTGCACTCGAAAGCTACAGTTAGTCCAGAATGCAGCCGCGCGGGTGATTACGGGAGCCCCTAGATGCTCCCATATAACACCGATCCTGCGCGAGCTGCACTGGCTTCCTGTGGTCTTTCGGGTGCGCTTCATCACTCAGACCGATACGCTCCCACAGAGAGGGCCTTCTCAGGGTACCATCGGCCGGGCAATGCCGACTGGCGACACCCAGGGGAAGAGCCTTCTCTGTGGCGGGCCCTGCCCTTTGGAACGACCTACCCCCTGAACTTCGTACCATCTCGGACCTCCGCCTCTTCCGCCAGTGTCTAAAGACACATCTCTTTCAGCAAGCCGGCCTAGCGTAACCTCCCGTCGGGGCTATTTTAGGTAGTTTTAAATTGGGGATTTTAATTTGGATTTTAGCATAGGACTGTAATTTAATATCTTTTAAATTTTGTATTTTGCCTTTTTATATGTTTTAAATTCCTGTGCGCCGCCCCTGGGTCCTTCGTGGAGAAGGGCGGGATATAAATTTAATTAAATAAATAAATAAAATAAAATCTCTTTTCTTCAGCAAGCCGCTGCTGCCCCAGAGGTTGGTCCCGGCTTCAGCAGAGCTGCTACTGGGTCTCCCCTACCCTAAATGCCTGGACCGAAGCCAAAGGGGACTGCGAGGAGAAGAATGCCCACTTGGTGGTCCCCACCAGCAACTTAGAGACGGTCAGTGCCTCGATTTCTCCATCCGTCGGAGAGGGAGGTGGGGGACGGGGAAAAGCCGCTGGTCCGGTGGAAAGCCGAGACCGTCGGTTACCTGCTCATGCCCGCTCTGTTTTTTCCCTCGTCTTCTCTTGGCATAGCAATTTGTGTTACAACTCACCAAACCCCACGACATTTGGATCGGTATGAGATTCAACGGTCAGGTGTGGAAGTGGGTGGACGGGACCCCCTACACGGAGCGCTGGACGTGAGTCTTCCTGTTTTCCTCTCCGGGCCCAACTGGGGTCGGGCTTCTGCAACCAGGCGCCCTCCAGTCCTGGTTTATTCGGGCACCATTCGCCGCTAGTAGCTCCCTTTTGTGGTTACCCACTTGGATGCTCGTCCTCCTGGGGGAAGGTCCCGTTTTGGTCCACACGGGCTGAAACCCCCCTGCCCTAATTGGCTCCTGGAAACAGAGTCTCGGTGGGCTTCGTTCCTCAGCACGATTCGGTTCTCAGAATTCCTGGACTCCGACTCCCAGAATTCCCTTTTTTAATATTCCTGGTCTTCCCTTTAAGATGTCTGGACACCAATCCCCAGAATCCCTCAGCCAGCATGCCATTAGAGCCGCGATGGCGAATCTATGACAAAGTGGCACATGGAGACATGTTACCTGGCACGCACGGCATCGTCCGTTCCTCTTCTGAGTTTCCGGCGCGCATGCGCGCGAGAATCAGCTGGCCTTTGTGCGGGCGGCACAAGAGCTGGTCTTTCAGCATGAACATGAGCTCCGCCCAGCTGATTGGCACATGCGCATGCATGGCAGTGACCGGAAGACTTGCTGGCTCGCACGCATGCACATGCCGGAAAGAGGAAGTTCATTTTCCGGCATGCCCCCTGGGCAGCTCCTCTTTCTGGATGTGGCCCAGATGAATTTGCGTGCAATGAAGTGCCCTTCCTTCTCTGGACATGGGCCCTGTCCTGTTGTACCACCCTCCTGGCGGTCCTTTTCCCCATCAGTCGAATCTTGATCTCCGAGTGGTGTCCTTTCCCCTGCGCATTTGCCAGAGACTGAATCGGTCATTCACCGAATTCTCGTGTTTGCTGCTTTCCTAACATTGTAGTTGTTATAACCCAGAGAGCATTAACCAGGTTTCCTCAATGGACCCAGGTTTGACAGCACAAACAAGCCAATTTGCACAATTCCCCGGGCTAGGAAACTGCGGCCAGTTGGGGTTGGGCTAGATGATCTCGGGGGATCATCCCCAATTTTGCCTCCCGAGATGCTTGGCTTAGCTGCCCCTTCCCCAGCGAGAGAAAGGGGTCTCCCTCCAAACCCTGGGATGACCCAGCATCTCCTGCTTCGCCCCTTCCAGCCACTGGCAGCCCAACGAACGGATGTATAGCACCTCATATTGCACCCTGCTGTGCCGAGACGGTTTGTGGAGGGACCGCTCATGCCAGCTCCGATTGAAATGGGTGTGTGAAAAGGGCGCATCAGTGAGCACCAGATGAGACCCCGGCATCACGGACCTCGGGAAGCACCTCCTGCTCAACGCCTGGAGCAAATAAATTAGCTGCTGAAGCCGAGAGCTGAAGTCTTCAGTCCAGTCCGCTGTTGAAGCGGGAGAATTGGTTAAAATTGATCGGTTGCCTGGCTGATAGGTTGCCTATAATAGGAGAGCTGTCAGCCAGATTTTTTGCTGGTGTTACTACTGACTTGCAATAAAAGAGCTTTAGTGGAAGATCACTCTGTGTTGTTTCAT
>CM077647.1:184923422-185005922 GCA_039707465.1 Rhabdophis nuchalis
GGAGAAAGAGAGAGAGAGGGAGAGAAGGGGGAATAGAGGGGGGAGAGAGAGAGAAGGGGGATGAGAGGGGGAGAGGAGAGAGAAGGGGAGAGAGAGGGGAGAGAGGGGGGAAGAGAGAGAAGGGGGAGAGAGAGAAGGGGGGAGAGAAGGGGGAGAGAGAGAGAGAGAGAGAAGGGGGGGAGAGAGGGGGAAGAGAGAGGGGGGAAGAGAGAGAAGGGGGAGAGAGAGAGGGAGAGAGAGAAAGGAGAGAGAGTGGGGAGAAAGAGAGAGAGAGGGAGAGAAGGGGGAGAGAGGGGGGAGAGAGAGAGAAGGGGAGAGAGAGGGGGAGGAGAGGAGAAGGGGGGAGAGAGGGGAGAGAGGGGGGGAAGAGAGAGAAGGGGGGAGAGAGAGAAGGGGGGAGAGAAGGGGGAGAGAGAGAGAGAGAGAGAAGGGGGGAGAGAGAGGGGGAAGAGAGAGGGGGGGAAGAGAGAGAAGGGGGAGAGAGAGAGGGAGAGAGAGAAAGGGAGAGAGAGTGGGGAGAAAGAGAGAGAGAGGGAGAGAAGGGGGAGAGAGGGGGGAGAGAGAGAGAAGGGGGAGAGAGGGGGAGAAAGAGAGAAAGGGGGGGAGAGAGAGAAGGGGGAGAGAGAAGAAGGGGGGAGAGAGAGAAAAGAAAAATAGAGAAATAGATTTAGATTCAAAAATAAATCCATAAATAAAATACACTGATTAAAAAATTAAAACCACCTGAAATTGAAAAAGGAAGCCGTGAAGAAAGGCTTGAAAAAATGAAAAATGAAAAGAAATGAAGGTTATAGGACGTGTTATTTGGAAGGTCTTTCTTTTCTCTTCCTTCCTCCCTTCTTTTCCTTTGCTTCCTTCCTCCCTTCCTGTGTTCCCTCTTCCTTTCTTGTTTTCTTTCTTTCGTTCCTTCCTTTCTTCTCTTCCTTCCTCGGTCCCTTCCTTGCCTTTCCTTCCTTTCCTCCCTTCCCCCTGCCTCTTTCTTTCTTTCCTTTCCTTCTCTTCCTTTTTCTTTATGTCCTTCCTGTGTCCTTCCCTTTCTCTTCCTTCCTTTTCTTTTCTTTCCTTCCCCGCTTTCTCTCCTTTTCTTTCCTTCCTTCCTTTTCTTTCTCTCCTTTTCTTCCCTCCTTTTATTTCCTTCCTTCCTTTTATTTCCTTCCTTCCCTTCCTTCCTGTCCCTTCTTTTCTTTCCTTCCCCTTTCTTTTTCTTCCTTCCTTTTCTTTCCTCCCTTCCTTTTCTTCCTTCCTTCCTTTTCTTTCCTTCCTATTCCTTCTTTTTCTTTTCTTTCCTTCCCCTTTTAATAGGGGTCTTTTAATAGGGCTTAGGGGATTTTAGTTAATTTTAAAATTGGGGATTTTAGCGCAGGGATAATCATTGTTTAATTTGCCTTTTATTAATCTATTTATGTATATTTATTGATATTTTTAATTTCCCTGTGCACCGCTCCGAGTCCCTTTGGGGAGAGGATGCGGTCTATAAATAAAAATTTATTTTATTCTATTCCCTCTTTCTCTCCTTTTCTTCCTTCCTTCCTTTTCTTTCCTCCCTTTGTTTTCTTTCTCTCCTTTTCTTCCCTCCTTCCTTTTCTTTCTCTCCTTTTCTTCTTTCTCTCCTTTTCTTCCCTCCTTCCTTTTCTTTCTCTCCTTTTCTTCCTTCTTTCCTTTTCTTCCCTTCCTTTTCCTTCTCTCCTTTTCTTCCTTCTTTCCTTTTCTTCCCTTCCTTTTCCTTCTCTCCTTTTCTTCCTACCTTCCCCTCTTTCTCTCCTTTTCTTCCTTCCTTCCTTTTCTTCCCTTCCTTTTCTTTCTCCTCTTCCTTCCTGCCCCTTTCTTTCTTTTTCTTTCTCTTCCTTCCTTCCTGCGTGTCCCTTTCTTTCTCTTCCTTCTTTTTCCTTCCGTCCCCCTCCCTCCCTTCCTTCTTTCTCTCTCTTTTTCTCCTTTCCCTTCCTCCCTTCCTTCTTCATTTCTACAGCTCCCTCCATCTCCAGAAAGGACTCTGAGCTTTTCAAAATTCCATGTAGAAAAAGTTGGGGAAGGAATTTTACTCTCTTCTTTTTGAAAAAACGAAAACCAGCGCTCCAAACATTTGCCAGCCCCCCTCCCCCTCTCTCTCTCTCTGGACCCAGAACCCTCCAGGTGAGACCCAGAGGTAGACTGCTCCTGAAAGTGGAGGCTCCCCCAAGGCGACGGGACCCACGGGCCTCCCCTTGAGTCCTGTGACACTCCTTCGTTTCCAGGGTCCCCCCCAATGAAGGGACTCAGCCCTGACCCACACACACCCCTGAAAGAGGGGTGATTTCGGGGTTCGTTTGGTCCGAGGGCTCGGCTCTCGAACTCGTGACCGGGCTGCCCATTTGGGAAGCAGACCGTTGAGCCCAGGATGTCCTTCTCGGTCGGCTGCCTCATTAATGTTTAGCCTCTTTGCAACGCTGGAGTTCTTGCATCACTCGTCCTGGGCTTCGGAGTCCTGTGTCTCTCCTGGGGACCCCCCCTCCCATTGGTACCCCCCCCCACACACACACAACGCCTCTTCCCCCACCCTCCATCCAAAGGTCAAAGCCCCCTTCCCCAACCTGCCCCTCTGCAGATGAACAAGAGCTGGAAGGCACCTTGGAGGTCATCTAGCCCAACCCCCTGTCCCAAAAGGAGGAGGCCCTACCTCGGCCTCCACCTAGGATCGAACCCACCACCTCCTGCTTGGGAGGCGAGAGATCCACCTCTAGGCCACGGCAGCAGGTCTTCATTCGAGGCCGGGCCAGGGAGCGATGGGAGTTGGAGTCCCCTCGAAGGGTCTTAAGAACACCGCAAGCCGGCTCGCTTGGGTTGTGCGACCTTCCGTACGCACAAAATGTTCCCCACCCAGCTACAGGAGGACTCCAACTCCCAGAATTCCCTAGCCGGCTACTGGACTCCAACTCCCAGAATTCCCCAGCTGGCTACAGGACTCCCAGAATTCCCCAGCTGGCTACAGGACTCCAACTCCCAGAATTCCCTAGCCGGCCACAGGACTCCAACTCCCAGAAGTCCCCAATCAGCTACAGGACTCCAAAACCCAGAATTCCCCAGCCAAGTACAGGAGGACTCCAACTCCCAGAGTTCCCTAGCCAGCCGGGGCATTCTGGGAGTTGAAGTCCCCCTAAACGTGGCCAGGTTGCGAAAGAGGCCTCCGAGCGGCGCTTTTTAAACCGCAGCCAATCGGGATTCGGCTCCCGCCTCCTCACGCCCCGCCCCCGCCCAGGGCATGCTGGGAGGCGTAGTTCTCGGAGGGAGGGGGGGAAAGTGACCGGTCTCCGCTGCAGCCATGGACTTCGCCGTCGCCGCCGTCACCGTCCGGCCGGCCAGCGCCGAGGATTGCGCGGACGTGGGGCGCATGATCCGGGTGGGCGCGGGGGAGGGGGCTGTTCAAAGAGGGGAGGGGCTTTGCAAGCAGGGGGGGGGGGGTGAAAGTAAGGAGAAAGTTTGCAAGTGTGGGGAGGGGGCTCTTAAAGGCGGGGAGCTTTGCAAGCGGAAAGGGGGGGGGGTCTTACAAAATAGGAAAGTTTTGCGAGTGGGGAGGGGGCTTTTAGAGAGAGGGAGGGGTTTGCAGGTGGGGAGGGGGCTTTGAAGGAGGGGTGAACTTTTCCAAGTGGGGAGGGGGCTCTTAATTGGAGGGAGAGCTTTGCAAGTGGGGAGGGGGCTTTTAAAAAGAGGGGGAGTTTTCCAAGTGGGGAGGGGGCTCTTAATTGGAGGGGGAGCTTTGCAAGTGGAGAGGGGGCTTTTAAAGAGAGGGGGAGTTTTCCAAGTGGGGAGGGGGCTCTTAATTGGAGGGAGAGCTTTGCAAGTGGAGAGGGGGCTTTTAAAGAGAGGGGGAGTTTTCCAAGTGGGGAGGGGGCTCTTAATTGGAGGGAGAGCTTTGCAAGTGGAGAGGGGGCTTTTAAAAAGAGGGGGAGTTTTCCAAGTGGGGAGGGGGCTCTTAATTGGAGGGGGAGCTTTGAAAGCAGGGAGGGGGTCTTAAAGAAAGGGGCAGCTTTGCAAGTGGGGAGGGGGCTTTTAGAGAGAGGGAGGGGTTTACAGGTGGGGAGGGGGCTTTGAAGGAGAGGTGAATTTTTCCAAGTGGGGAGGGGTCTCTTAATTGGAGGGAGAGCTTTGCAAGTGGGGAGGGGGCTTTTAAAGAGACGGAGGGGTTTGCAAGTGAGGAGGGGGCTTTTCCAAGTGCTCTTAATGAGAGGGGGAAGGTATGCTCTCCCCCCCTCCCCCCCCAACCTGGGAAGCCTCTTCCAGAGTTCTCCCCCACCCCTCAAAGTTGACCCCTGGGGGGTCTGATAGAGGAGACCCTCCCCCAGAAAGGCCGATCCCATTGAAAGCAATGAGGCTGGGCGCGTTGCCCCCCCCCCATGGGACAGGCCCGCCTGCAGAGCCCCTTTGGTTCCTCTAAAGGGGAGGGGTCTTCTCTCTTTTGCCCCCTCCCAGGAATTGGCAGCCTTTGAGAAACTGTCGGAGCAGGTGGAAATCACGGATGAAGGTGAGGGGGGGGGGGCTTGGTCTTTTAATTAGGGGAGGGGGTGTCTTGTCCGGATGACCTTGAACGACTGACAGCCACAGAGAACAAGGGGTTTCCCCCCCACCTCACTTAATTACAGGTAGTTCTTGACTTACGACGATCCATTTAGTGCCCGTTTAAAAGTTACAACTGAAAAAAAGGGACTTATGACCCTTTTTCACACTTATGACCGTTTCAGTATTCCTGATCAAAATTCGCACCGTCGGCGATGACTGACTCATATTTATGACGGTCGCCTTGTCCCAGTGTCACATCCTTGAGCTTTCGTGACCTTCCGACCAGCAAAAATCCACGGGGAAAGCCCGATTCGCTTAACAACCAGGTTATGAACGAATAATTCACTTAATGACTTTGGCAAGGACGGTCGTAAGATGGGGCAAAACTCACTTAGCCAATGTACCGCATAGCAATGTAAGTTTTGAGGTCATAAGTCAAGCACTGCCTGTATTCAACAAAGGAAAGGGTTTCCAGCTTGAGCAGAGGGTTGGACTAGAGGACCTCTAAGGGCCCTTCCAACTCTTCTGTTCTTCTGAAAGGAGACCACTAGGAGAAGCCGAAGGTGGCACTAAGCAGGAAATAGATCCAGAAAAATTTCTCCTTTCGGAAGATTTGCATCCTATGGGGAGAAGAGGGGGGTCCTCATGGGGGTGGGAGGCAGTCCTGGGGGGCCCCCTCCCCATTTAAATTAACTTTTCTCCCCCTTTGGCCTGACCAGGGCTGTGCAAAGATGGCTTCGGTCAAGACCCCTTCTACAAATGTGTGGTGGCTGAGCTGCCCCCCGAATGCCGGAGCAAAGAGGGTGAGGAGGGGGTCTCGTTAATATGGGGAGGGGAGTGAAACCCAATGGGGAGGTTGGTGTTCTTTAACCTCAGTAATTTTAAGGTGAGTGGACTTCAACTCCCAGAGGTCCATCCACCTTAAAGAGCTGGTGGGGGGAATTCTGGGAGTGGAAGTTTTATCCACCTTAAGTTGCTGGTGGGGGGAATTCTGGGAGTGGAAGTTTTATCCACCTTAAGTTGCTGGTGGGGGGAATTCTGGGAGTGGAAGTTTTATCCACCTTAAGTTGCTGGTGGGGGGAATTCTGGGAGTGGAAGTTTTATCCACCTTAAGTTGCTGGTTGGGGGAATTCTGGGAGTGGAAGTTTTATCCACCTTAAGTTGCTGGTGGGGGGAATTCTGGGAGTGGAAGTTTTATCCACCTTAAGTTGCTGGTTGGGGGAATTCTGGGAGTGGAAGTTTTATCCACCTTAAGTTGTTGGTTGGGGGAATTCTGGGAGTGGAAGTTTTATCCACCTTAAGTTGCTGGTTGGGGGAATTCTGGAAGTTTTATCCACCTTAAGTTGCTGGTTGGGGGAATTCTGGGAGTGGAAATTTTATCCACCTAAAATTTCTGGTTGGGGGAATTCTGGGAGTGGAAGTTTTATCCACCTTAAGTTGCTGGTTGGGGGAATTCTGGGAGTGGAAGTTTTATCCACCTTAAGTTGCTGGTTGGGGGAATTCTGGGAGTGGAAGTTTTATCCACCTTAAGTTGCTGGTTGGGGGAATTCTGGGAGTGGAAGTTTTATCCACCTTAAGTTGCTGGTTGGGGGAATTCTGGGAGTGGAAATTTTATCCACCTTAAGTTGCTGGTTGGGGGAATTCTGGGAGTGGAAGTTTTATCCACCTTAAGTTGCTGGTTGGGGGAATTCTGGGAGTGGAAGTTTTATCCACCTTAAGTTGCTGGTTGGGGGAATTCTGGGAGTGGAAGTTTTATCCACCTTAAGTTGCTGGTTTGGGAAATTCTTGGAGTGGAAGTTTTATCCACCTTAAGTTGCTGGTTGGGGGAATTCTGGAAGTTTTATCCACCTTAAGTTGCTGGTTGGGGGAATTCTGGGAGTGGAAGTTTTATCCACCTAAAATTTCTGGTTGGGGGAATTCTGGGAGTGGAAGTTTTATCCACCTTAAGTTGCTGGTTGGGGGAATTCTGGGAGTGGAAATTTTATCCACCTTAAGTTGCTGGTTGGGGGAATTCTGGGAGTGGAAGTTTTATCCACCTTAAGTTGCTGGTTGGGGGAATTCTGGGAGTGGAAGTTTTATCCACCTTAAGTTGCTGGTTGGGGGAATTCTGGGAGTGGAAGTTTTATCCACCTTAAGTTGCTGGTTGGGGGAATTCTGGGAGTGGAAGTTTTATCCACCTTAAGTTGCTGGTTTGGGAAATTCTTGGAGTGGAAGTTTTATCCACCTTAAGTTGCTGGTTGTGGGAATTCTTGGAGTGGAAGTTTTATCCACCTTAAGTTGCTGGTTGGGGGAATTCTGGGAGTGGAAGTTTTATCCACCTTAAGTTGCTGGTTGGGGGAATTCTTGGAGTGGAAGTTTTATCCACCTTAAGTTGCTGGTTGTGGGAATTCTTGGAGTGGAAGTTTTATCCACCTTAAGTTGCTGGTTGGGGGAATTCTGGGAGTGGAAGTTTTATCCACCTTAAGTTGCTGGTTGGGGGAATTCTGGGAGTGGAAGTTTTATCCACCTTAAGTTGCTGGTTGGGGGAATTCTGGGAGTGGAAGTTTTATCCACCTTAAGTTGCTGGTTGGGGGAATTCTGGGAGTGGAAGTTTTATCCACCTTAAGTTGCTGGTTGGGGGAATTCTGGGAGTGGAAGTTTTATCTACCTTAAGTTGCTGGTTGGGGGAATTCTGGGAGTGGAAGTTTTATCCACCTTAAGTTGCTGGTTGGGGGAATTCTGGGAGTGGAAGGTTTATCCACCTTAAGTTGCTGGTTGGGGGAATTCTGGGAGTGGAAGTCCACATATCTTAAAATGTTCCAGACACAAATCAGATGTGGCGGATATTTCCAGAATGGCCTGAATTGACCATTGAAGACTCTGGGGGGAAAGGAGGGGGGGGGTGTCCCACCAAATGCCCGTCCAGTATCCCAGGTGTGGATTGAAGAGGTCCTATGGCTATCACTGGACACTGGATGGATGGAGAGATGGAAACTTATCAACCTGGAACTAAGGAGAAACTTCCTAAGAGTGAGAACGATTAACCAATGGAACTGCTTGCCACCAGAAATTGCGGAAGCTCCATCCCTGGAGGCTTTCAAGAAGAGACTGGACCGCCATTTGTCCGAAATGGTGTAGGGTCTCCTGCTTGAGTGGGGGGTTGGACTAGATGACCTACAAGGTCCCTTCTGTTAGTCTGCTAAGGGAGAGGCGCTCCTTTGAAGTGGGTAGTGTGGGGCGAGGAAGGGCCGGTGGTCTCAGTGGAATGCAGCGGCCAAAAATATGGTTGAACTTTGGGGTCCCGAAATGGGTGAATGTCCTAATTCTGCCCCCGGGGAGACGTGGGAACTTCCAAAGCTCCTGTTTCAAAATTAAAATTCAAACTATTATTTTCCTCTCTCTCTCTTCCCTCCAGGCCACACCGTCATAGGTTACGGCCTCTATTATTTTACCTACAGCACCTGGAAGGGAAGGAACGTCTACACGGAGGACCTCTACGTGATGCCAGAATTTCGGGGTGCGTAGCTTTTTCGGGGTGAGGAGCAGGGGTGGGTTCCTGCCCCCATTACTACCGGTTTGGCGCCCGAAAAGTTTTGCGCGCCCGAAAATCAACAGAACAGAAAATCAAGTTGGCGCTGCCGAGGATAGAACCGGTATGCTGGAGTTACTACCTATTCAGCTGAACCATACCATACCGTACTGGCTGAAACCCTGGTGAGGGGGTTCAGGTCAGGAGGCCGGCCAAACGAGAAAAGAATTATAGTTTTGTTTTCAAATTGGGTGTGTGCGTGCATCTACACAGTGGGCAGGTATTTTACAAGCTGAAGTAACAGCCTACTACCACCCTGGACCCCCCAATCGTTCTGTTGCTAAGCGAGACGGTCATTAGGAGAGTTTTGCCCCCGTTTTGCGACCTCTCTCGCCAGCGTTGTTAATTGAATCGCCGCGGGGTTGAAATTATTGGCTGTTATTCGAATCGGTTTGTGAAAGGGGATGATGACAAGACCCCGGGATGCTACAAGCGTCGTAACTACGAGTCCGTTTGCTAAGCCTCCAAATTTTGATCCCGGGACCTGCAACGGTCGTAAGGATGGAAAACTGGTCACTTTTTTCCCGTGGCGTCGTAACGTTGAACAGTCACTAAACACAGCTAACGTTTCGTTCTCGGTTGTTGGTAAAGCACAGGTAGTCCTCGGGTTGCGGCCGTAATGGAGGCTGCCGATACTGGCCATAACGGCTTTGAAATGGGCGATGGACCCAATGTTATGACCTTGTGCAAGCTGGAGGTGAAGCCAATGCCACGGTCGTTATGCCCGCCCTGCCGTCGTAAAGCAAACCCATTGCTTGCTACGCCACAATTTGGCCGTAAACCAGAAACAAATGCGAAAAGTGGTCCCTGAACAGTGGGAAAGGACCATATAAACTGTTAGCAACTCTGGGTTCAGAACCAGTGTCAGAACTCTGGTTCCTTTACCAGTGTTAGCAAATAAATGCGGAATAGTGCAATTCACCGGACAGTAACGAGATACGTTGCTGTAAACCACAAACAAACTCTAAAACAGTGAGAGTAAGAAAATAAATAGTCTTTACTTGGTAGCAACTAAAATGCTTCTTCCGACTAACTCTTCAAACAATAATAACAACAGTCCTTCACCAAACACAGATACAGTATCTCACAATGATGCAAAACAATACTCCTCCTTCACAGTTCAGCTTCTCAAACGACAATCAGGTAACACAGGATTGCAAGGAATCGAACAGGGAATGAGCTGCTTTCCTGAGCTTCCTTTATAGTAGAGCTGTATAATTACAGCCAATCAAATTCTACTTAGTTCTTAAAGCTACATAACTCCTTAAGAACATAGGCTCATATATATTGCCAATCCAATATAAGGCTGAATATCCTAACGGTCATAAGTGTGGAACGTGTGGTCCCGAGACTCCCCAGCTGTCAGAAATTCATATCCGGGTTTAAGTCACCTTTTTGAGTGCGTTGTAACTTCTAATGTAGGCGTCGTAAACCGAGGACTGCCTCAGAGGGGCCATATTCTGCCCTGCTGCCCCCTTAACCTCCGTCGCTGATGCTGACCCTACACGAAGCTGCCCTTGACCCCCTTCGAGGTCTCACGCCAAGTCGTGTTGTGTTGTTGAAGTGTGTTTGTGTTTTTTCGGGCAGGGAAAGGAGTCGGAAGGAAGCTCTTGGCGGAAATCGCAAAGGTAACACAACGGTCACTCTGTGGTCGCTAGGAACGGAGACTGTCCCTGTGGGGAGGGGGCAATGCCCAGGGAATAGGGAAGTCGGGAGGGGGGGGGGTCTTCCAAGCTTCCATCGCCTCACAAAGCTGGAATCGTAAAAATAGGAAGTGTCCAAACGTGGCCCCTTTAAGACGGGTGGACTTCAACTCCCAGAATCCCCCAGTCAGCCATCTTGGCTGGGGAATTCTGGGAGTTGAAGTCCAGCCGTCTTAAAGGGGCCTCGTTTGGAGATCCCTGCCCTAACTCAAGCCTTGTCCACTGGAAGATGGATGGACTTCAATTCCCAGAATCCCCCAGCCTGCCGTGTTTGTCTGGGGGATTCTGGGAGTTGAAGTCCCCCCCCCGTCTTAAAGGGGCCGGATTTGGAGACCCCTGCATTAGAGGATCAATCCATCAAGACACGCATCCTTAACGACCCTAGATAGAACGTCGCCATTGGCACAAACTCATTGGCCCGCCCGCCAACCCGATTTCTGCCCACGTCAGGATCTCCTCTGCCCCCCTCCCGCCCAGGGAATCCCCTCCCCTGCAGCTAAGCCCCTCTTCTTCGCCCCCTAGATTGCCCTGGAGAAAGGCTGCACCCAGATGAGGCTGGGGGTGCTGGACTGGAATCGCCCGGCCATCGATTTCTACTTCCGACGAGGGGCGGTGGATTTGACGGCCGCCGAGGGCTGGCACTCCTTCCGGTTTGAAGCGGAGGCCCTGAAGCAGCTGGCACTGGGCGAGGTGGGCACGGGAGCCGGGCAGGGGTCCTGAAGGCCATAGGGGGGGGAGGCAACCTCTGTAGGAACGGAGGCCTCTTCCAGCCCCTAAGAATCAGCCCAGGCTGACTCCGGATGTAATCCAGTGGCAATAAAATAGTAATTAAAGCTTGCATTTCTAATAAATGCCTTGGAATTCAGAGTTTCCTTCTTTTAGCTTGCAAAGGCTAAGACCTGAGTAATCTTTTACTCTGCCTTAGGAGGGAGGGAAAAAGAGGGGGGAAGAGGGAGGGGGGAGAGAAGCGGTGGATGGGTGGTTGGATGGATGGACGATAAAATAAAATAAATCGACAGATAGATGATAGATTCACATAGATGCGGAGATATTGATAGATAAATAGATGATAGATGAGATTAAGAGAGAGATAAATAGATGAGATATAGATGGATGATAGACAGGCAGATAGATAGACTGGATGCATGGATGGATAGATAATGGATGAATAGAGATAGATAGATAGATAGATAGATAGATAGATAGATAGATAGATAGATAGATAGATAGATAGATAGATAGATAGATAGATAGATAGATAGATAGATAGAGGATGGATGGATGGATGGATGGACGGACGGACAGATAAGGTGGACAGATAGATAAGATAGAAAGATACAGACAGACACAGGATGGTAGAATGAAAGGATGAATGATAACATGAATTGATAAATAGACTGTCTAGATAGATAGATAGATAGATAGATAGATAGATAGATAGATAGATAGATAGATAGATAGATAGATAGATAGATAGATAGATAGATAGATAGATAGATAGATAGATAGATAGATAGATAGATAGATAGATGCATACAGGCATACATATAGACATAAAACAGACACCCACACCCACAGGAGGGATGGGTTATAAAATGAAGTGATAAATACTGTCATGTTCCATAGATGATAGAAATGGATGGATGGATGGAGAAAGAGAGAGAGAAAGAGAAATGTATAGATGAATGAATGGTTGCCATCCAGAGTCACTACATTAAGTGGCCATCTATGGTTTCTTAATAAATAAATAAAATATGATAAGCCGCAAAAAACCCCAAAGTATTAAAAAGGCAGCCTGGCGTGAGAAGGCCATGTGGGGGTCCCAGTCTGGACCCCACTGGCCAGCTTAGGCCCTCCAGGTGACCGATCAAAGCTGCCCGCTGTGCCACTTGTCCAGAAGCCAGAGAAAAGGCAAATTTCGACCGTAGGTTTTTGTCTTATGATTGGTTTTAGATTTTGGGTTGAAGGAAACGACACAGAGTTATCTTCAACTAAAGCTCTTTTATTGCAAGTCAGTAGTAACACCAGCATAACGTCTAGCTGACAGCTGTCCTATTATAGGCAGCCTGTTAGCCAGGCAACCAATCAATTTAAACCAATTCTGCTTAAATAGGGGATCTGACTGAAGACTTCAGCTAAAAGTATTTCCTTTTCCCAGGGACTACAATACGTGTTGAATAACCGGCAATGGATAAGAATTCTGTTGAAGTGCTTTATTTAGCGTGCACTTATAGTCCGCACAAATACGGCCTGATCCATCTGGCTTGACTGGGTCACTATGGGTGTCTCCCATTTGGCATGGTCGTCAGTCCAAATCTCCAAATTTGCAATATAATGCGGCTTTTTTAATGCGGTTAATCGTCTCTCCTTCCACTTGGTTTCATTGGTGAAACGAGTGTCGGCGGGTGAGTCTCGACGGTTTAGATGCGTAATGTGATCTCAATTTATTCCGCAGCGTGTCCCGTGTCATGGTTTGGATGGCTACTGGAGCCAAGAGTACTCTGGTCATCTCGAAAATGTCAGAGCCTCAGTAATGAGAAGCAAATCTCTCTTCTGGTTGTCTGAAATGCCGGTGAACTCATTAGCTTCGAGGTATGATATACAACTCCCAAGTTTCAGAGGCTGAATTAAACAGGGACAACAGTGTTAGAGCAGCCATTTCTAGGAAAACGATGTAGCTAGGCAACAAACCGGTGCGTGGATGGTTGATAAATGGCGCGGCAGTTAATAGTGGCCCATCGCCGACGTTCATTTTTTGCTGGAATGGCGATCAGTTCTTTTTGGTCAAGGATTTCGTTCAAATCCCACCTTCATGGACGAGTTAGATTTTGGGTTGGATGAAACAACACAGAGTGATCTTCCACTAAAGCTCTTTTATTGCAAGTCAGTAGTAACACCAGCAAAAAATCTGGCTGACAGCTATTATAGGCAACCTATCAGCCAGGCAACCGATCAATTTTAACCAATTCTCCCGCTTCAACAGCGGACTGGACTGAAGAATTCAGCTCTCGGCTTCAGCAGCTAATTTATTTGCTCCAGGCGTTCAGCAGGAGGTGGTGCTTCCCGAGGTCCGTGATGCCGGGGTCTCATCTGGTGCTCACTGATGCGCCCTTTTCACACACCCATTTCAATCGGAGCTGGCATGAGCGGTCCCTCCACAAACCGTCTCGGCACAGCAGGGTGCAATATGAGGTGCTAGACATCCGTTCGTTGGGCTGCCAGTGGCTGGAAGGGGCAAAGCAGGAGATGCTGGGTCATCCCAGGGTTTGGAGGGAGACCCCTTTCTCTCGCTGGGGAAGGGGCAGCTAAGCCAAGCATCTCGGGAGGCAAAATTGGGGATGATCCCCCGAGATCATCTAGCCCAACCCCAACTGGCCGCAGTTTCCTAGCCCAGGGAATTGTGCAAATTGGCTTGTTTGTGCTGTCAAACCTGGGTCCATTGAGGAAACCTGGTTAATGCTCTCTGGGTTATAACAACTACAATGTTAGGAAAGCAGCAAACACGAGAATTCAGTGAATGACCGATTCAGTCTCTGGCAAATGCGCAGGGGAAAGGACACCACTCGGAGATCAAGACTCGACTGATGGGGAAAAGGACCGCCAGGAGGGTGGTACAACAGGACAGGGCCCATGTCCAGAGAAGGAGGGGCACTTCATTGCACGCAAATTCATCTGGGCCACATCCAGAAAGAGGAGCTGCCCAGGGGGCATGCCGGAAAATGAACTTCCTCTTTCCGGCATGTGCATGCGCACGAGCCAGCAAGTCTTCCGGTCACTGCCATGCATGCGCATGTGCCGATCAGCTCGATGGAGCTCATGTTCATGCTTGACGACCATTCTTGTGCCGCCCGCACAAAGGCCAGCTGATTCTCGCGCGCATGCGCACCGGAAACTAAGAAGAGGAACGGACGATGCCGTGCGTGCCAGGTAACATGTCTCCATGTGCCACTTTGTCATAGATTCGCCATCACGGCTCTAACGGCATGCTGGCTGAGGGATTCTGGGGATTGGTGTCCAGACATCTTAAAGGGAAGTCCAGGAATATTAAAAAAGGGAATTCTGGGAGTCGGAGTCCAGGAATTCTGAGAACCGAATCGTGCTGAGGAACGAAGCCCCCACCGACTCTCTGTTTTCAGGAGCCAATTAGGGCAGGGGGGTTTCAGCCCGTGTGGACCAAAACGGGACCTTCCCCCAGGAGGACGAGCATCCAAGTGGGTAACCACAAAAGGGAGCTACTAGCGGCGAATGGTGCCCGAATAAACCAGGACTGGAGGGCGCCTGGTTGCAGAAGCCCGATCCCAGTTGGGCCCGGAGAGGAAAACAGGAAGACTCACGTCCAGCGCTCCTTGTAGGGGGTCCCGTCTACCCACTTCCACACCTGACCGTTGAACCTCATACCGATCCAAATGTCGTGGGGTTTGGTGAGGTGTAACACAAATTGCTATGCCAAGAGGAGACGAGAGAAAAAACAGAGCGGGCATGAGCAGGTAACCGACGGTCTCGGCTTTCCGCCGGACCAGCGGCTTTTCCCCGTCCCTCACCTCCCTCTCCGACGGATGGAGAAATCGAGGCACTGACCGTCTCTAAGTTGCTGGTGGGGACCACCAAGTGGGCATTCTTCTCCTCGCAGTCCCCTTTGGCTTCGGTCCAGGCATTTAGGGTAGGGGAGACCCAGTAGCAGCTCTGCTCAAGCCGGACCCAGCCTCTGGGGCAGCAGCGGCTTGCTGAAGAAAAGAGATTTTATTTTATTCATTTATTTAATTAAATTTATATCCTGCCCTTCTCCACGAAGGACCCAGGGCGGCGCACAGGAATTTAAAACATATAAAAAGGCAAAATACAAAATTTAAAAGATATTAAATTACAGTCCTATGCCAAAATGGTCCTCCATGGACAGCCGGGAATCCAGGAGGACACCCAAATTGCGCACCCTCTCCACGGGGGCCAGTGTTTCGCCCCCAATGGCCAGAGTTGGAGTTACCTGGCTGAACCGGGGTGCCGGAAACCACAGCCACTCAGTCTTGGATGGGTTGAGCTTGAGTTTGGGAAGGGGGGGGCAAGAGGGACACCCCATTATAGCTGAGACAGGGAACACCTCCATTTCCTGGGACAGGAGACACGGAGCCATGGGCAGCCAGCGGCCAATCCATCATACAGGCAGTCCTCGGGTTACAACATTCGTTCCTTCATTCATTATGGCGGCACTGAAAGAGGGGTCTGTTTCCCCCACTTATGACCGTTGCAATGTCCCCATGATCAAAATTGGGATGCTTTTTCAACCGTCTCGTGTTTACGACGGTTGCAGCGCCTGGAGGTCCCGCGATCATCTCTCGCGACCTGATCACCAAGGTAATGGGGAGGTTGAATTCGCTTAATGACCGTGTTACTAATTTAACAACCGCAGTGATCCACTTAACAACGGTGGCAAGGGATGGGGTACGATGGGAGAAATCTCCCCGAATGACTGCCCCATTTAACAACAGAAATGTTGGGCTCAATTGTGGGCGTACGTTGAGAACTACCTGTATTTACGACGGTTGCAGTAACCCTGGGACACCTTTTGCAACCTTGTGACGAGCAAAGTCCATGGGGAAGCCAGATGTTAGTCACTTAACAGCTGCAGAGATTCACTTAACAACCATAGCCAGATTGGTCATAAGCAAAACCAGGCGAGGTCCAATCTGGCTATTTGAGTTTGAAGCAAAACTCACTCAGGAAATGTTTCGCTTACCAACAGGGATTTTGAGCTCAACTGTGGTCGTAAGCCGAGGATTAATTTGGCAATCAAGGGATCGGAAGGACACTGGGCTGGGAACGTCCCCACCCCCCATCCTTCCCACTGACCCCCAAAGACCCAACTCACCATTCCCAGTTAGTCCTTGTTTTGTGTCCTCCAAATCACAATGTAGTTTCTGGAACGTCCCTTGAAGTTTCTTGATCCGATCCAGGAGATGGGACTTCCCTGGAAGTGGGGAAGGGGAAGGTCCCTGGTATTGACTCCAGGTGAGGAGGGGTCTCCCTCGAATGCGGTGGGCTTAATGGTGGACTTTAAAACACCTCCCTTACCCCCAAATTTACCTTCCTTGCCTTCTGCGGTGAGGTGTTTTACCAACATGTCCACTTTTTGGAGATCTTCCGAATTCTTGGTCTCTGGGAAAGACGTCGAAAAATCAGAGCGATGTTTGTCACCCTTATCAGCTGGAAGACGGTTGGACTTCAACTCCCAGAGTTCTCCAGCCAACAAGGCAGACTGGGGGGATTCTGGGAGTTGAAGTCCACCCATCTTCCAGCAGACAAGGTTGAGCTACATCGAGTTAGAGCAGGGCCCCCCAATCCTGGCCACTTTGTGACTTGTGACCTTCCATTTTCAAAATGGCTGCCTGGGGAATTCTGGGAGTTGAAGTCCACTAGTCTTCAAGTGGCCATGTTTGGAGACCCCTGGGTTAAACATCTATGGAAGGCTAGAACCCAGGAAAGTGATGCTCCAAATTGCCCCCATGTTGGGCCCTGCCACATCACACCAACGCACCCCCCATCCCCACAGAATTGCCGCGAAGAGATTGGCCGGCCGTTTTCATTCCCAAATCTGGGATTTTGTGACTCACCCTGTTGTTGCAAATCAGCTAACTCCGCAGCCAGGGTGCGATTGATGGTTTTTACATCGTCCTGCATCTTCCCCAAAGTTGTGGAGTATTTGCGCCCTGGGAAGAAGAAGTAATTAGTAGCTTCTCCCTAGCAATTTACACAATTTACAAGTTTGGATCTGGGGTAAATACTCATGTTTTTTTGGTACTAAGTAGAGTTTTTTGTTTATTTTTGTTGTGGGTTCTTCATCACTGGAGGTTTTTAAGAAAACACTGGACAATTAGTTGTCTGAGATGGTATAAGGTCTCCTGCTTGAACAGGGGGTTGGACTAGAAGACCGTCAAGGTCATTTCCAACTCTTTTCTGATTGATTGAACTGTTACAGATGAGCTGTTGAGCAGTAAAGCACATGGTGACTGTTCTTTTTGTTTGATCTGTGGTGCTATAGACAGTAATAAATAGAATTTCTAACAATTATTTTCCTCCCCACATCTAGTGGGAGGGAAACGAATGAATCGTGGCCATTTGTTTCTTTCTCAAGCCTTCATGATGAAAGAAAGAAAGATTTGAAGGAAGAAGATAAACAACAGAGGAAGAGCTATAAGAATCCGAAGCTGCAAGCAGGACGTTTTTAATTAAAGGGACAGCGAGCCTAAAAATTCAGTCCACAACAAGATTTATTGGTTATATAGCAGAATAGCCTTCACAAAATGTGATTTGCAAATGCTTATTACAGGTAAAGGTGATCACATGGGACACGGAAACCATCCTAAACATGAATCAGTTGCCAAGAGTCTGAATGTCAGTCATGTGTCCATGCGGACGCTGCAAAAGTTGTGTGAAAAGTAGTCAGAACTTTTTTCAGTGCCGTAACTTCAAACGGTCAGTAAGTGAATTATTATAAGCCAAGAACTACCTGCATTGGGGTTCTTCGCTCCTGAGTGAACAGGTGAAGAAGGCCTTCCCAGATCTGCTCCATCGCCTCAAGCCCACCTCCTATCTAGATCTTCCCCACCCAACCAGACCCTGCGGGAATTGTGGTTTCCAGTCACAAAAAGTTATTCCCGTGTCTTCTGCAGCCAGTGGCTAAACGCCGAGCGCCCCAGGGGAAAAATTCTATGGGTTTTAGAGGGAAACTACTGGAAATCTCACAGTGATCTGGGTGGTGACTGACTTCTTTTCCAAACAATCGCACTTCATACAATAACCCAAAATCCCTTCGGCGTGTCCGCGAGCGAAACTCTTTGTGAAACACGTATAGAGGCTCCATGGCTGTCCCGACTGGATCATTTGAAGACCCCAGAGTGCAATTCACCTCTCAATTTGGGTAAGAGTTCCTTAGGATGCTGGGCACACACACTAGATGTGTAATGCTAATTCGTAGCTTCTCCCTAGCAATTTACACATCAAGATAGGTCAGGTGTTGCTCCTGTTATTTATTTAAATCAGGGGTTCCCAAACTTGGCAACTTGAAGACTTGTGGACTTCAAGTCCCAGAAGTCCCAGAGTTGAAGTCCACAAGTCTTCAAGTTGCCAAGTTTGGGAACCCCTGATTTAAATGTATTTTTATGCAACATGGAGGCTGTGAACGAGTGAATGGCATTCTGGAACAATAACTCGGACGTTCTATTAACTACCAGCAAGACAATCACCCACTCGCTTTCCCTACTCACCCACAAAGCCGAAGACGACGAGGGAGAGGATAACCACAGCCAGAAGTCCCATCAGGATGTGGATAACTCGACGGCCGGAAGAACAACCGCATTGTCGCTTGGAGTCCTGGTGGGCAAACCCTCCCATGGCTGGAGGGGAACACAGAACCAAAGGTCTCTGTTAAATCTTGGCCAACAGCTTCAAATCACCTGATACTCCGGTCTTTTGAGTATGAGAGAGAACTGCATGAGAATAACCGTTGGAATTATATAGACTAGATAATTATTTTACATGTACAGTGGTACCTCGGTTCACGAACGCCTCTGTTCACGACCCATTCGGTTGATGAACAGAAATTTTCCAAAAAATGTGCTCCGGTTCACGAACTCCGCCTCGCTTCACGAACTCCGCCTCGCTTCACGAACAGAAAAGTTCGTAAAAATGTTCGGATTCACGAACCGGAGCCGCGGACGACCAAAAAACAAGGTCAGAACGGATTAACCGGATTTACATTGAACCCTATGGGAAACTGTGCCTCGCTTCACAACCAATTCGGATCGCGAACAGAGTCAGTTCACGAATTAAGTTCGTGAACCGAGGTACCACTGTATTGGCATTAGGATAATAGTTCGATACAAATAGATGTGAAATATGGGTGTTAGGAGAAGACTCCCGAATGTTAGGGAGAGTATTAAGAATAGGCTAGTGGCACTGGAATACTGTATCTTGGAGGACAACATAGCCGACCGTTTCACAAAGGCTCAGGGTGCTATTAAGCATAAAGAAAGTTGTGACAGATATGGATTAAAATTGTGAACTACATATCGGCTACCCAAAGGGGAGAATGTTAGGAGAATACTCCTAGAGTTGGGTAGGCAATATATATAATACCAATACAATGCAATAGCAGAGTTGGAAGGGACCTTGGAGGTCATCTAGTCCAACCCCTTGCCTAGGAAGGAAGCCCTATACCGTTTCAGACCAATGGCTCTCCAACATCTTCTTAAAGATTTGCAGCGTTGGGGCATTCACAACTTCTGGAGGCAACTTCTGTTCCACTGGTTAATTGTTCTCCCTGTCAGGAAATTTCTCCTCAGTTCTAAGTTGCTTCTCTCCTTGATTAGTTTCCACCCATTGCTTCTTGTCCTTCCCTCAGGTGCTTTGGAGAATAGCTTGACTCCCTCTTCTTTGTGGCAACCCCTGAGATATTGGAAGGCTGCTATCATGTCTCCCCTGGTCCTTCTTTTCATCAAACTAGACCTACCCAGTTCCTGCAACCGTTCTTCATATGTTTTAATCTCCAGTCCTCTAATCCTCTTTCTTGCTCTTCTCTGCACTCTTTCCAGAGTCTCCACGCCTTTTCTACATCGTGGTGACCAAAACTGAATGCAGATATTCCTGTAAAGTGGCATTAACCCTTCGCGTGATCTTGATTCTCTCCCTCTGTTGATGCAGCCTAGAACTGTGTTGGCTTTTTTGGCAGCTGCTGCACACTGCCGGCTCAGTGTGATAACAAATGGTCATTTGTGGCTTTAAGGATGTTGCAGTGTTAAAATGCAATTAGAGAATGTAATTATCTCCACTCTAAGAGGAAGGAAGCAGAGCGCATGCTCTCTCTGCTAATTGCTCCCTCTGCTTGAAGATCTGCTCGTTGCCACTGACTGTGTTTGAAGAAGGAAGAAGGAAGAATTGTGGTTTGCTGACTGCAAGCAAATTATTAGCTTGATAAGGACTTTGTTTTGACTAACTATATTCTATCGCTGCTTGTAGTATAGTCTTACAACACCAGTAAAGCTATTTTGTTTTACTAACAGTGTCTGGTTTGCTATTTGTGTGCGTACTTAGCAGTGTTGGGTTTCAAATTTTTTTAGAACCTACTCTCTGGGTGTGGCCTATTTTGTGGGCATGGCTTGGCAGTCATTTTTTTTTTTTTTTTTTTATTAAAATTTTTATACTGTTTTACAATATATCACCCAGTGCTGTACAAAACAAAAGGAAGAGTTGGTTTCAAGTGTCGTCTATTATCTTTAGGATCTCCAAAATCCACGTTCCCTCGGTACAGGCGTCGAGACGTCCAAAGTTCCAAGTGCATAGTCCACAAATGGCTTCCAAGTCTTCCAAAAGATATCATTTTTATAAACCCCCTCTCTAAATTTAATATCACACGTCATTTTATCATTTAAGGCTAATTTCCACATTTCACAATACCATTCTTCTATTTTAATATTTACCTCTATTTTCCAATATCTTGCTATTACAATTCTACCCATTATAATCATAATTCTAATCAGTTCTTTCTCGTGTTTTGTTAACTCTGGTTCATTAATTATCAATAACAATATAGTTTCTGGTCTCAATATTATTATTCTTTTCATCATTTCACACATTGTTCCTTCTAATTGCTGCCAAAACTTTTTAATTTTCACACATTTATACCACATATGCTCATAAGTTCCCAATTCCGTATTACATCTCCAACATTTATCATTCATTTTTTTATCTATCAGTGATAATCTTAGTGGGGTCCAGTACCATTTCCAAACAACCTTAAAATTATGTTCTTTAATCCTTATAGATAAAGTCCTCATAATCCGACTCTTCCAATTCTCATTCCAATCCAAATCCAATATTTTAATCTTTAGATCTTCCTCCCAATTCTTTTTCATTACCATTTGTGGATTTCCATCAAAGTTTATAATCCTGTATATCTTACTGACGAGTCCTTTTAACCCGGTTTCATCTTTAATAATTTGAGATACTAAACTTTCAAACTTAGTTTTACTTCTATCTATGTTACATATTCCCCTTACTTTCATATTCCATTTTTCTACCTGTATTTTTTCAAACCAATTTAACTCCAATTTTTGAATTACTTTTTTCTTCCTACTTTCAGTTCCTAAGGCTCTTAACCAATCTACTATATTTCCTATATTTTCATCTTCAATTACTTTGTTCCGACTTATATTGGTTTTAATCGGCCAACTTTCAGTTGTCTTTCCCAAAAACGTTATATCCGGAATCAATTTTTTAACAAATTTATTCCAAGTTTTACTCAACCCTTTTAACCAATAACTATTAATTGTCTTTTTTGTTTTTGCTCTATCTAAAAACCATATAGACCCAAATCTCTTAATATCTTTTAACTCCAGATCTCCCCAATGACCATCTCCACCTTTAAGTATTTTTATCACAGTTCTAATATTATATGCCCGATAATAATTAAGTAGATTGGGAATTCCCAATCCACCCTCTTTTTGATTTTGATACCACAGTTTCTTCATTAATCTTGGTCTTTTCCCACCATTACAAAATTTATCTAATTTCTTCTGATATTCTTCTATATCTTTCTCTGTCAAGTTTAATGGTAGCATCTCAAATAAAAAGTTAAACTTTGGTAATAACATCATTTTACACATTGCAATTCTACCAAACCAAGACAACTTTATCTCTTTATATTTATCTATCTTTTTTTCTACTTCCTTCAGCATCACCTCATAATTAATTTTTTTTAAATCTCTAACTTTAAGTGAAAGTGTTATCCCCAAGTATTTCAATGTATTCTTAGCTCTTATCCCAAATTGTTCTTGCATACTCTCCCACTCCTTACCATCTTTATTCATTAGTAATTCAGATTTTGACCAATTTACCTTTAAACCTGTCATTTCTTCAAATTCTATCAAATGTTTATTTATCCTCTTTAAATCTCTCTCTATATCTTTCAAAATAATCAAAGTGTCATCCGCATACAAATTTATCTTATATCCCTTATAACCTTCCAACTCTTCATCTGCTTCTATCAATTTAATCAAAATTTCCATAACTAACAAAAATAATGTTGGAGACAAGGGACATCCTTGTCTCGTGCCTGCTTCCAATTTAATCTCTTCCGTCATTATTCCATTCACCTTTACCTTTGCACTGCTTTTTTGATACAGTTTTGAAATAACATGTATAAATTTATTACCAAAGCCTAATGCCTCGATAATTACTTTTATAGTATCCCATTGTACAGAATCAAAAGCTTTAAAAATATCTAACGATATTATACCTAATTCATCTCCATTATTCTCTGCTACATCTATAATATTCAATACTCTTCTAATTATATCACTCATATATCTACCTTTAACAAACCCTACTTGGTTATAACTTATATATTTATCTATAAAACTATTTAATCTATTACTTATAATAGCTGTAAATATTTTAGCATCTTGGTTGATTAAAGAAATAGGTCGATAGGACTCGATCCTCTCAAGATCTTTATCCGGTTTAGGAATTATAGATATTACTGTCTTATTCCATGACATCGGGACTTCTCCACCATGTAAAATTCCATTGAATAATTTTTGTAGTTTTGGTACTATTAGTTCCTTGAAATCTTTATAAAATTCAGCAGGTAATCCATCTTCTCCTGGGGTCTTCCCTAATTTTAACTCTTGTATTATTTCATTAATTTCCTCCTGTGTAATATCTCTTTCCATCAAGTCTTTGTATGTTTGATCTATCTTCATACCATATTTTCCAAGATGATTCTTCAATTTTTCTAAATCAATTGATTTCTTTAAGTATAATTTTTGAAAAAAGTTCCTAGCTACTTCACATTTCTCCAATCTCTTATAACACCTTATACCTTTATCATCTATCAGAGAACCAATTTCTCTCTTTTGAGTTTTATTTTTCGCCGTCTTTGCCAATAACCTAGAATTTTTATTACTAAATTCAAAAAAATCCCTATTCAAATATCTTAATTTTTTTTTAACCAATTCAATATCTTCTTCTATCAATTTAGTTTTTAATAAGGTCAATTCCTCCAAACATTTTTTATCTTTCGTAAGTGAGAATTGGTTCTCCAATATCTTAATTTGTCTTGTATCCTGATCAATTTTTGCTTTGTATTCTCTATATTTCCTGCTTGACAATTTAATACTTTCTCCTCTAAATATGGCTTTCATGGTATCCCAAACAATTTCAAATTTGACCTCTTCATTATCATTCAATTCCCAACTTTCCTTCCATTTTTGGAATATCCATATTTTATCCTCCTCCCTTTTATACAATTTTTCATCATATCTCCAACCTCTTTCCTTTTTCTCAAAATTAAAATCTATTTCCATCATGACTTCTGCATGGTCAGAATCCTTAAAAATTCCCACATCTATTCTATCTACTTTATTCAGCAAATCTTTAGAAACAAAAATATAATCAATCCTTGAATAAGTATTATGTACCTTAGAACAAAATGTATACACCCTTTCAGGGCCTTTCAACTCTCTCCAAACATCTGCCACACTGTTTTGAAACATCCAATTATTTAAAATTTCCCCTTTATTTGTTTGTCTAAAGCGGGTAGGATTATTACTATCAATTTTATCCCTAATTAGGTTGAAATCTCCCGCCACAATTACTTTCCCTTCACTTTCTATTTCCAAAATCTTAGTAATTTTATCCAAAAATCCCTTTTGTTTTTCATTCGGTAAATATAAATTAACCAATGTCACTTTTTGCTCGTTAATATTCCCTGTAATTATTAAATATCTGCCTTCCTCATCTCTAATTACTTGTTTTTTCTCGAAGTGTACCCTATTTGATATCAATATCGCAACTCCTCTAGCTTTGGAAGTCCCAAAAGATTTTTCATAAATTTGCATACCTTTAATATTCATTCTATTAAAATCCTCAGATTTTTGATGAGTTTCCTGCAAAAATAATATATCTGGAGAATCCCTTTTAAATTTAAGTTCCAATCTTTTCCTTTTTATATGATTGCCTGTACCTTTCACGTTCCATGTCATTATTTTTATAAACCGCATTTAAGCGGTAACTTTTTTAAGCCTGACCCCTCCTCTTCCTTTATGTGCACACCAAACACCAAACAAAAAAGACATACAAAAACATAAAACTCCACAAACAATATATAACAAACAACATAAACAAAAAACTCAAATATCAAACACAACAACCACAACAAATAACAAACAATCTTCATCCCCCACATCCTCAATCAGATATCGCCTCTATATAAAGAGTGCGGGGGAGTGGGACGTGCCGATGGTCGGATCACCTCTTCGGGCTGTTCTTTAAATTCCACTTTCAAAAAAAGAAGACAAGGCTGGCTTCACCCCGGACTCAGCTTCCTGCTTTTTACTAAGATCCTCCATCTTGTCTGGCGTTCGTTCAGTATCTTCACGAATTTTCTTATACTCAGAGACTGCCGGGGAAATTTCTTTTCTCTTTAAACTCTTGGGATCCTGGCCGCCAGTTGCACCTCTTTCTTCCAAAATTGGGGATTCCTCTTGTACTCCACCCGTCTTAAGCATATAATCTTTAATTTCTACCAAATCTTCCTCTTTCTCAATCAGCCCAAGCCCCCGAATTAATCTTAATACATCTGTTTCTGAAGTAATAGTATGCATCCTTCCTTTATAAAAAAACTTAAGTTGCTGTAGTGGCCTCCAATTGTACTTAATATCATTGTCTCTCAAGAGCTTTGTAACTGGTTTCAAATGATATCTCCAAGCTCTGTCTTCCCTGGAAATATCCGGAAAAACTTGAATCTCTTTCTCCTCAAACTTAGGAACACCTTCCAGATCTCTTATTTTTGCCATAACCTCTAGTTTATCTCCAAGGTTTGCAAATCTTACTAAAACATTTCTAACCGCTCCACCTTGCCTCTTATAACCAATTCTAAAAACACTTACTAAATTTGCTGCTGTATATTCAAATCCAAAATCATTCAACCATTTTAGCACCCTCTGCTTCAAATCGTCCGGTCTATTTTCTGGAATATTACGTATAACAATATTGAATTTTCTAGCTTCTTCCTCCAAAAGACTAATTCTCTTGTCTTGCTGCTGGTTTTTATAAAAAATTCCTTCCATCTTACGATCAATTTGTGCGTCGTGTGCATGAATTTGTTCAATTTCATCTTTAATAAATTTCACCTCCGCGTTTTGCTTTACAAAACTAACATTCAATTCACTTATCTGTTCTTTAGCTTTTTGAACTTCCAATGTCAAATTAGCCACATGATCCGTTAATCCGGTTAACTTTTCGCCAATTGTATTCAAAGCTCCGAAAATCCTTTCCAGCTCTGAAGGCTGTTGAGTCGACATTTCAGTTCAAAACAGACTTTATATTTATACTTCTTTGCCAAGAGGGTCTCTTAAAGAATAAGGGCAAACAGTGTTCCAAATCAGATAAGGCTAAGCCGGCTTAAAATGCACCAAAAGAGCCAAAAAAAGAAGCCTAGGGGAGCTTCCCCAGTTTATTTAACTTTTAAGCCTCCATTTTAAGTGTAATCGAAAAAGCTTGTCCGCTACATTCAGCTCACACAGTCCACTTAAAAAGAATTAGAAAGTTCAAAGGAGTTATAATCCACATGCCATCACCAACTTCCTTCTTTCTTAAACTTCAGCTTGTATTTACCGCCTTGTAGCAAGACAAAAGGCATGCAAATGATCTTTGCCAGAGACAAAGGGTAACCCCCCTTACCTCGGCCGCTCGCCAACTCTCTGCTCCACGGAGAAACAAAACTTTGAAATTCAAGCAGTTCGAGTTGTCCGATCACTTTGAAAGAGCAATTTACAAGTCACACCGACCTTCCAAAACATCTATAAACATTTCCAGCTCTCAGCGGCGCGTTTTAATCACTTTAATCCACATTTGTTGGTAAAAAGAAGCCCTACGAGGTGGAGAAAACGTCCTCACCTCATCCGGCCATAACCACGCCCCCATGGCTTGGCAGTCATGTGACAGGGTGGGAGTGGCCAACTTGTAAAATGTGGTGAAACTCATTTAACAACGCTCTTACTTAGCAACCAAAATTTTGGGCTCAATTGTGATGATAAATTCTTTTTTTTTCTTTCTTTCTTTCTTTCTTTCTTTCTTTCTTTCTTTCTTTCTTTCTTTCTTTCTTTCTTTCTTTCTTTCTTTCTTTCTTTCTTTCTTTCTTTCCTTTCCTTTCCTTTCCTTTCCTTTCCTTCCTTTCTTACTTTCTGCCTTCCTTTCCTTTCCTTCCCATTGGGTTACCGGCAGCAGCAGGCCAGACTTATTTCTGGGTCCGCCAGTGGAACCCCCTCTCACCGGCTCTCTAAATTTCACCATCCAGCTCTTGCGAGTAGGTGCGAACCTGCAGAAACCCACCACTTGTAGTTAACAACGTTTCCCTAGCTGTGCAACTTTCTGTCTCACATCGGGGATAACCCTCAACAATGGGAATTATGAATCAGAGTTAAACATTAATTGAGAAATTAGGGAATGAAGGATGGGATTATTAACACGCTCAAATAATATATTGATTAACAGGGAAATAATACCATTAATACTAATAAACATTAATAATCAAATTAAAGGAGTAATTAGATAATGAAAGAATATATATTGATATAAGCATGTGTATTAAAAGGAGAATTGCATGGACTGGATGAATGCACACCAAGCTATGACCTGCCCACCAAACCCCACCCAAAGAACTGGGAATAAAAATTTTTGAAGCCCACCACTGGCAGGGGGTGGGACTAGAAGACCTCCAAGGGCCCTTCCAATTCTGCTATTTTTCTGTTATAAACTAAGGAAGGAGCGCAGACGCCATCGGAGTAGAGGTAGAATCTTCTCTCTCGGCAATTGGGGGTTTTCAGGGGAGGGGAGCGGCTGCTAAAATAAATGAAAAATGTGGCTTAATTGCCTCTTTTTTTACCTTCTCCTTTAGGATTCCCAGAGCCGGAGCTGTGGGTCAGCCGTCTCTCCTGCTGCCGCTGTCACCGGACGCCCCACGCCAGTGATCTTTGGACTGTCAATACTCAAAAGCCAGGCTCAAAAGCTTCGGCGTTTCCCAAAACTGCAGCCGAGGTCTGGCTTGGAAGAAAACTGCCCCATAGGGACGTGGGGGGTTTCCGAGGGGGTGGAGGAGAACCAGCCAGGAGGCCACTCTGTGATTTTCTTCTGATTCGTTTACATCCTGTCTTTATGACGCTTTTATAAACAGCTCAAGGTGGAAAATAGAGCTAATATTCCTTTTCCCACATAATGCATTAACTCTGTGAGGTTGGGGTGGGCTGAGAGAGAGGGAGTCGCTTTCGTGCCTCAGGCGGGACTAGAACTCCCAGTCTCCTGGTGATTGGCCCAAAGTCACCCAGCTGGTTTTCGTGCCTAATGCGGGACTAGAACTCCCAATCTCCCAGTGATTAGCCCAACGTCATCCAGATGCATTTTGTCTCTACGGTGGGACTAGAACTCATCATCTGGTGATTGGCCCAAAGCCACCCAGCCAGCTTTCATGCCTCGGGTGGGACTAGAACTCCCAGTCTCCTGGTGATTGGCCCAAAGTCACCCAGTGTTCTGATCTAGGCTTCCTGAGAAAGCATAAATCACAAACTGAGTCTCAAAAACCCTCTTTTTATTGAATTATATTCGTTCACAGCCCGTAATGAGTCACAAACAGCCTGTGAAGAGTCCTGCAGAAGTCTATCAAAGTCTTTCGGGATAAGCTCCCACCTTTCTCTCCCTTGAAACGGCTGCCAGAGACCTAAGTTGGCCAATGAGTTTTGCAAGGGACAAACGGAGCACAGAGTCCAACGGAGCTTCTCCGAGTTTGAACCGAACAACACGAACAAAACTGCTTCCTGCAAAAGCTCGCGTCCGTTTGCTCCTCTTTTATGACTCACGAAGGTAACGTCATCAGGGTTGGCAGGGAGTGGGGATTGCAGAGAAGAGGAGGAGGAGGAGGAGGAGGACCACTGTGGGCTCCTTTGGTTCTCTTTGTCCTTAGTGATTTTCCTGCCAACCTTTCATGACCCAACTAGAGAACGTCATCAATGCTAGAAGGGAGTGAGTTTGCAAGGAGGAGGAGGAGAGGGAAATCAGAAGCCAACACAAATTTCCCCCCCAAATATCATAAATTGCGATCGTGTGACTGAAGTGTGAGTTGCCTGGTTGTCGGAACTGGGTCATAAGTACGGTTTGGAGAGAGCCCGTCATCACTTTGAACTGTCGGAAAAGTGATCCGTCGTACATCGAGGGCGGCTTATAGTGACCGAAGCAACGAGTTCAAATCTCCCGTGAGTTGACCTGGGATTTTCCCCAGCAACAAAAGGGGTTGTCGTTTGCGTTGCCGCCTCTGCGGGGGTTGGGGTTGGGGGTGGGAGGGGTTTACAGCTGAACCTACAGGATTGTGGTCACCTGGTGGTCTCCCATCCGAGTATAAATTCCCTCTCCTCCCAGGGAATCCCCTCCCCTGCAGATAAACCCCTCTTCTTCGGCCCCCAGACTGCCTTGGAGAAAGGCTGCACCCAAATGAGGCTGGGGGCTGCTGGACTGGAGCCGCCCAGTCATCAATTTCTACTTCCAGCGAGGGGCAATGAATTTGGGTAGGTAGGTAGGTAGGTAGGTAGGTAGGTAGGTAGGTAGGTAGGTAGGTAGATAGATAGATAGATAGATAGATAGATAGATAGATAGATAGATAGATAGATAGATAGATAGATAGATAGATAGATGGGATGGTTGGTTTATAGATAGATAGATAGATAGATAGATAGATAGATAGATAGATAGATAGATAGATAGATAGATAGATAGATAGATAGATAGATAGATAGATAGATAGATAGATAGATAGATAGATAGATAGATGGGATAGTTGGTTTATAGATAGATAGATAGATAGATAGATAGATAGATAGATAGATAGATAGATAGATAGATAGATAGATAGATAGATAGATGGGATAGTTGGTTTATAGATAGATAGATAGATAGATAGATAGATAGATAGATAGATAGATAGATAGATAGATAGATAGATAGATAGATAGGTTTATAGATAGATAGGTTTATAGATAGATAGATAGGTTTATAGATAGATAGATAGATAGATAGATAGATAGATAGATAGATAGATAGATAGATAGATAGATAGATAGATAGATAGATAGATAGATAGATATGAAAAGCAGAGGAATACTGTTGATATAATTTACTTGGGCTTCAGTAAGGCATTTGATAAAGTAGACCGTAACCTACTACTAGATAAAGTAGAAGAAGTTGGGTTATACAGCATCACCACCAGATGGATTCGTATCTGGCTGACCAACCGCACTCAACGTGTAGTCCTCAATGGAACGGCATCTACATGGAGGGAAGTATGCAGTGGAGTACCCCAAGGCTCTGTTTTAGGCCCAGGACTCTTCAACATCTTCATCAATGATTTGGATGAGGGGATAAATGGGGAACTCTTCAAATTTGCAGATGATACCAAACTGGCCGGAATAGCCAACACTCCAGAAGATAGGCTCAAGATACAGAAGGATCTGGACAAACTTGAACATTGGGTGCTATCCAAGGGGTGGGTTCCTGTGCCGGTTGGTACCAGTTCGCTCCGTGGTAAGTACCACCTCTGACTGGCCCCACCCCCATCTATTCTCTGCCTCCCGAGTCCCAGCTGATCAGGAGGAAATGGGGATTTTGCAGTAACCTTCCTCTGGAGTGGGGAGGGAATGGAGATTTTATAGTATCCTTCCCCCACCATGCCCGCCAAGCCACGCCCACCAAGCCATACCCACCAAGCCGGTAGTAAAAAATGTCGAATCCCACCACTGTAAACCCCCGAAAGTGGAAGAAAGGCAGCTCAGCATGGGGTGCATAGGCTAAGGAGGGGGTCCGAGGCTGGACCCCACCAGCCAGCTTAGGCCCTTATGGTGACCAATCGAAGCTGCCCACTGTGCCACTCGTCCAGGATCTAGAGAAAAAGTGAATTTCGACTGTAGGTTTTTGTCCTATGATTGATTTTATTTGCTCTAGCCGTTGAGCAGGGGGTGCTTCCGGGGTTCCATGATGACGGAGTCTCCACTGAAGCTCAGTCCTGTGCCGGCATTTCACAGACCCATTTCAATTGGACCCTGCAGAAGGCGTCGCCCCACAAACCATCCGGGTACATCACAGTACAAAACACGCTGTTTTCGTTCGGGTCGGTGTGCCGCCAGTCGCTGGAAGGGGTAAGGCAGGAGATGATGGGTCAGCCCGGGAGTGGGGAAGAGACCCCCTTCTCTCGCTGGGGAAGGGGCAGTTAAACCGAGCATCTTGGGGAGACATAATTGGAACTGATTTCCGAGATCATCTAGCCCAACTCTGACCCGCAGTAGTTTCCTAGCCCAGGGAATTGTGCAAATTGGCTTGTGTGGTGCAGTAGATGGGGTATACCCAGTACTACGATGTACTGCATTATTATGTGCAACCTCAGTAAACGGCAGTACAGTAATCCCTCATTTTCCGCGGCTTCATTTTCCGCGGCTTCAGTGCTTCGCGGGTTTTTCAATAATACAGAATAGAAAAAAAAATGCATTGGTAGGAGGCAAGCGCCCCCTAGTGCTTGTTTTAAACGATGTCCACCAACTCAAGTTTCCGGTATAGTGTATTGCGAATCCTACTTCGCAGTTTTTCAGTTTCCGCGGAAGGGTCCGGTCCCGATTAACCACGAAAAACGAGGGATTACTGTAGATCTGATTCTGTCTGTTTGCTGATATTGCACATAACAATGGAGATACCATCGCAATTTGTGTTGGCAGGGGGGCAGAGGTCGACCGCGAGACCCCTCACATGTGGGGTGCCTCAGGGGTCGGTCCTCTCGCCCCTCCTGTTCAACACATACATGAAGCCGCTGGGTGAGATCATCCGTGGTTTTGGGGTAGAGTACCATCTATACGCTGATGATACTCAGTTGTATATATTTACCCCAAACCACCCCAACGATGCCGTAGCGGTGATGTGCCAGTGCCTGGAAGCCGTACGGATCTGGATGGGAAGTAACGGACTCAAGCTCAACCCGACCAAGACCGAGTGGCTGTGGTTTCCGGCCGCCCGATTCAACCAGCTCACTCCATCGCTGGCCATAGGGGGCGAACATCTTGCCCCTGTGGATGGGGCGCGCAATTTGGGTGTCCTCCTGGATGTCCGGCTGTCCATGGAAGATCAAGTGACAGCCGTGGCCAGGAGGGCGTTTTACCAGGTTCGCCTGGTTCGCCAATTGCGCCCCTTATTGGATCGGGACGCCCTTCGCACAGTCACTCATGCGCTCGTGACATCCCGACTGGACTATTGCAACTCTCTCTACATGGGGCTTCCCTTGAGGTGCACCCGGAAACTTCAGCTAGTCCAGAATGCAGCCGCGCGAGCAATTATGGGGACCGCAAGGTCTACCCATGTAACACCGCTCTTGCGCGAGCTGCACTGGTTACCTGTCGTCTTCCGGGTGCGCTTCAAGGTGCTAATTATCATCTTTAAAGCGCTCCATGGCTCGGGACCTAGCTATCTGCGGGATCGGATCCTGCCTCATACATCCTCACGGCCGATTCGCTCCCACAGAGAGGGACTTCTCCGGGTGCCGTCCACTAGACTTTGTCAGCGGGCGACACCCAGGGGAAGGGCTCTCTCTGTGGCGGGCCCGGCCCTCTGGAACGACCTTCCCCCCGATATTAGGATGACCACGGACCTCCGCTCCTTCCGTCTTAAATTAAAAACTTACTTTTTCCGTCTGGCCGGCTTGGGATAGTCTCCCTGTCTTGGGGTTTTATTGGGTAGATTTTAGCTTAGTTAGTTTTATGGAAATTTTAGCACAGGTTGAGTTTAATTTGGCTTTTAAAATTGTTTGTATATTTTTACTGTTGTTTGTATATTTTTACTGTTTTTTATTCTACCTGTGCACCGCCCCGAGTCCCCATGGGGAGAGGGAGTGGTTTATAAGTATTAAAATTATTATTATTATTATTATTATTATTATTATTATACCGTTCCACTGCAGCATTAGTTCTCTCTGCCGTGCCATTGGTTTCCAGATGGAACGCAGTACACAAACCTGGACAGGACTGATGGAAAAAAGGACCACCAAGCGCGTGGTGCAACAGGACAGGACCCACGTCCACAAGAAAATGCCCATGTGGGCATTGGGAGAAGAACGGGAATTGCCCATGCTTTAATGGCATGCTGCAGGGGTGGGTTGTTCCCGCCGTTAATGCCAGTTCACTGCACATGCTGATTTGCGTCCACAGTTTCCCAAAAATTGTTTGGTACATGCACAGAACATTTAAAAAGGAGTAAAAAAACGAGTGGGCAACTGGGGAACAGTTCGGGGGCATGGCCAGCCAGTGGTCCCGACCGTTTCACCAACTCAGTCGCAATTTCCACTAGCGGTTCACTCGAACCAGTGCGAACAGGTAGCAACTCACCTCTGGCATGCTGACTGAGGAATTCTGGATGTTGGTGTCCAAATAATCTTAAACGGAATTCTGGGAGTTGAAATCCAGGAATATTAATTAAGGGAATTCTGGGAACTGAAGAAGAATCCCGTCTGGACTATGGAAATGCTCTCTACATGGGGCTCCCCTTGAGGTGCACCCGAAGGCTACAGTTAGTGCAGAATGCGGCCGCGCGGGGGATCTTGGGAGCCTCACGGCATTCCCATGTAACACCTCTCCTGCGCGAGCTGCACTGGCTGCCTGTGGTCTTTCGGGTGCACTTCAAGGTGTTGATCATCATCTTCAAAGCGTTCCATGGCACGGGTCCTAGTTATTTGCGAGACCGCCTCCTACCCCTACATCCCTCTGACCGATCCGCTCCCACAGAGAGGGTCTGCTCCGGGTGCCAACGGCCGGGCAATGCCGGCTCGCGACGCCCAGGGGAAGGGCCTTCTCTGTGGCGGGCCCTGCCCTCTGGAACGACCTACCCCCCGACCTTCGCACTACCTCGGACCTCCGCCTCTTCCGCCAATGTCTTAAGACGCACTTTTTTTGCTTAGCTGGGCTGGCTTAATATTCTGAGACTATCGACTGGTTTTTAAATTGAATTAGATTTTATTGGGGTTTTAATTGGTTGGGTTAATTTCATTTCATTCATTTCATTTATTAAATTTATACCCCGCCCTTCTCCAAACGGACCCAGGGCGGCGCACAGGAATATTAAAAATACATACAAAAACCATAAAAAAATTAAAAAACGTATTCAATAAAATCCTGCGCTAAAACCAAATTAAAATCCCCAAATTTAAAACTATCTAAAAGTCAGTTATGGAGGTTACGCTAGGCCGGCTAGATGGAACAAATGTGTCTTTAGACACTTGCGGAAGAGGCGGAGGTCGTAGATGGTGCGAAGTTCAGGGGGAAGGTCGTTCCAAAGGGCTGGGCCCGCCACAGAGAAGGCTCTTCCCCTGGGTGTCGCCAGTCGGCATTGTCCGGCTGACGGTACCCTGAGAAGACCCTCTCTGTGGGAGCGTATCGGTCTAAGGGATGTATGGGGCAGGAGGCGGTCTCGCATATAACTAGGCCCCGAGCCATGGAGCGCTTTAAAGATGGTCGTCAGAACCTTGAAGCGCACCCGAAAGACCACAGGAAGCCAGTGCAGCTCGCGCAGGATTGGTGTTATATGGGAGTGTCTAGGCACTCCCGTAATCACCCGCGCGGCTGCATTCTGGACTAACTGTAGCTTTCGAGTGCACCTCAAGGAAAGCCCTATGTAGAGAGCATTTAATAAGTTTAAAGTTTAATAAGTTTAATAAGTTTTTAATATTTATGATATATTTATTACCGGTTTTTATGTATATGCGTGGTTTTAATTTTTCCTGTGCACCGCCCCGAGTCCCTTTTTGGGAGAATGGGGCGGTATACAAATGTAATAAAATGAAAATGAAAAATGAAAATGAAGTCCCAGCATCTTAAAGGGAATGGTGGGAGCTGAAGTCTGCACACCTTAAAGTGGCTGAGGTTGAGAAACACAGTGTCGCATGACATATCGGGACTTTTTTACACTTTGGTAAACGGGGCATGGCCAGCGCATGACGCATTCAGCCCGGGGCCGGGAGTTTGACAGCCCTGCTATAAGAGAATAACCAAAACCCATGGGGCACAACCGTTTTGTCCAGGGCAGCGTGGGCCCTGGGATCCACGAAGCCCAACCATGCGCTTCCTGCATGTGCAATAAGATCCCACCGAGATCGTGGGATCTGCCACTTGATCCCCACATCCGTGCCTCGCACACTTGGAGGGCAAATGACTCCTGTGCACTTGGGTTTCCCAAGGGGCTCGTGGTGAGGAACGAAGCCCACCGACTCTCTGTTTCCAGGAGTCAATTAGGGCAGAGGAGTTTCAGGGTGTGCAGATCAAAAATAGACCTTCCCCCACAGGAGGACGAGTGTGCAAGTGGGCCACCACAAAGGAGAGCTGCTAGCCACGAATAGTGCCCGGAAAAACCTGGACCGGAGGCCGCCTGGTTGCAGAAGCGCGATCCGAGCGGGGCCGGAAAGGAGAAACCAACAGGGAGACTCACATCCTGCGCTTCGTGTAGGAGGTCCCGTCCACCCACTTCCACATCTCGCCGTTGTACTTCAGACCGATCCAAGGGTTGTGAGGTTTGATGAGCCGTAACACAAATTGCTACGCCAAGAAGAGAGGAGGGGAAAAACCAGAGCGGGCATGAGCAGGAAACCGACGGTCTCGGCTTTCCGCCGGTCTGGCAGCCTTTGACCGGACCCCCCCACCTCCATCTCCGACGGATGGAGAAATCGAGGCACTGACCTTCTCTAAGTAGCTGGTGAGGATCGCCAAGTGGGCGTTCTTCTCTTCGCAGTCCGCTTTGGCTTCGTTCCACATATTGAGGGTTGGGGAGAGCCAGTAGCAGCTCCGCTGAAAGAGGTGCCACCCTCTGGGACAGCAGCCTTTCCCTGAAGAAAAGAGATGGGGGACAAGAGGGGCACCCCATTACGACTGGGACAGGGAACACCCCTATTTCCTAGGACAGGAGACACGGATGCCGCGGGCAGCTGGTCCCAGCAGCTGTCGGCCAATCCATGATACAGGCAATCCTCGGCTTACAACATCAGTTATGACGGTGCTGCAACAAAGGATGTAAGGACTGTGTTCCCCACCAGCAACACCCCTGTGGTCAAAATCCAGACCCTTGGCAAGCAGCTCGTGTCCCGAGGCCATGCGATCGTCCCTTGGCGACCGCCTGACGAACAAACACAATGAAGAAACCGGATTCGCTTAACGACCAGGTTAGTTACTTAACAACTGCGGCGAGTCACTTCCCAATCGTGGTGGTAAACTGGAGCACACCTCACCTAGCAAATGCTTCGCTCAGCAACGGGGATTCTGAGCTCAACTGTGGTTGTAAGCCGAGGATTACTTGTGCAATTGAGAGACCGGGGAGGACACTGGGCTGGGAACGTCCCATCGCCCCTACCCCATCCTCCCCACATCCAGCACTGACCCCCAAACGCCCAACTCACCTTCTCGTTTATGCTTTACGTCCTCCAAATCGCAGTTTATTTTCTGGAAAGTTCCTTGAAGTTTCTTGATCTGATCCTGGAAATGGGACTTCACTGGAAGTGGAAAAGGGTTGGTGTTGACTCCAGAGGGGGGGAGGGTCTCCCCCAAATGGGGGGGAGGAGCAAGGTGGACTTTTAAACACCTTCCTTACCCCCAAATTTACCTTCCTTGCCTTCCTCAGCCAGGTGTTTTATCAACATGTCGACTTTTTGGAGATCTTCCGAATTCTTGACCTCTGGGAAAGACGTCGAAAAATCAGAGCGATGTTTCTCACCCTTATCGGCTGGAAGACGGGTGGACTTCAACTCCCAGAGTTCTCTAGCCAACATGGCAGACTGGGGGGGGGGATTCTGGGAGTTGAAGTCCACCCATCTTCCAGCAGACAAGGTTGAGCTACATCGAGTTAGAGCAGGGCCCCCCAATCCTGCCCACTTTGTGACTTGTGAACTTCCATTTTCAAAATGGCTCTCCTGGGGAATTCTGGGAGTTGAAGTCCACTAGTCTTCAATTGGTCAGGGTTGGAGACCCCTGGGTTAAACATCTATGGAAGGCTAGAACCCAGGAAAGTGATGCTCCAAATTGCCCCCATGTTGGGCCCTGCCACATCACAGCAATGCGTCCCCCACAGAATTGCCGCAAAGAGATTCGTCAGCCGTTTCCATTCCTAAATCTGGGATTTTGTGACTCACCCTGTTGTTGCAAATCAGCTAATTGCGCCTCCATGGTGCGGTTGCTGGTTTTCACATCGTCCTGCATCTTCCCCAAAGTTGTGGAGTATTTGCGCCCTGGGAAGAGGAATCCGACGTCTGGGTGAACCCGACTCCGTGCCTCTGAGTACCGCACTCATTCCCTGGGTTTGCTATCCTTTCTGCATCTGGGGGTCACTTTGCTGGTTCTGCACCTCGCTCATCGTCCTTAAATCATCCTTTTGAGCAATTTTGTGCTATACAGTAGTGGGTTCTTAACCTGGGCAATATTGCCCCCCAGGGGGCGATTTCGTTTTTCAAGGGGGACGATGGAATGAAAAGGGGCGACGCAGGGGCGAAGGAACGGAAGGGGTGTCGATATGGGGGCGATGGAGAGAGAAGTTTTGGGGACACTTTTGAGACTTTTATCGTTCAGCGAACCGCTGTCTATCGGTCGTGCAAAAACCTCCGATCGCTCGCTGTTAGTGGGTTGAACCGTGTTTTAAAATGTTCCTCCAACTAGCTTCAGTCCAGAACGCCGTACATATGGGAATACGCATCGCTCATCTTCATGCGCGTTGCGCAGTAGCCTCTATCCCTCTCCCCATACAGGGGCATGCCATTGGCCTTTTTACAGTGTGCATGGATATCTATATTTCCCTCCAATCTTAATTTAGTTTCAGAGTTTTCGTCTTGAAATTCTTACATCCTGCATGGCGGTTTGTTCTCGTGGCCTTTTGATATTTCTTTTTGCACCTTAAAATTCACTTGTGATTAAATCAATAAATGTTACTGGGGGGGTTTTCGGGCATTTCATTTTACAATACAATACAATAGCAGAGTTGGGAGGGACCTTGTAGGTCTTCTAGTCCAACCCCCTGCGTGGGCAGGAACTTTATACCATTTCAGACAAATGGCTATCTAACATCTTTTTAAAGACTTCCAGGGTTGGGGCATTCACAACTTCTGGTGGCAGGTTGTTCCACTGATTCATTGTTCTGACTGTCAGGAAATTTCTCTTTAGTTCTAAGTTGCTTCTCTCCTTGATTAGTTTCCACTCATTGCTTCTTGTCCTGCCCCCAGGTGCCTTGGAGAATAGTTTGGCTCCCTCTTCTTTGTGGCACCCTCTGAGATATCGGAACACTGCTATCATGTCTCCCCTGGTCCTTCTCTTCATCAAACTAGACATACCCAGCTCCTGCAACCGTTCTTCATATGTTTTAGCCTCCAGTTCCCTAATCATCTTGGTTGCTCTTCTCTGCACTCTTTCCAGAGTCTCCACGTCTTTTCTACATCGTGGCGACCAAAACTGTATGCAGTATTCCAAGTGTGGCCTTACCAAGGCACCATACAGTGGCATTAACACTTCACGTGATCTAGATTCTATCCCTCTGTTTATGCAGCCTAGAACTGTGTTGGCTTTTTTGGCAGCTGCTGCACACTGCTGGCTCATATTTAAATGGTTGTCCACTAGGATTCCTAGATCCCTCTCACAGTTGCTACTATTGAGCAAGGTCCCACCTATACTGTACTTGTGCATTTGGTTTTTCTTGCCTATATGTAGGACCTTACTTTTTTCACAATTGAATTTCATTTTATTACATAGTGCCCAATGTTCAAGTTTGTCTAGATCCTTCTGTATCTTAAGCCTATCTTCTGGAGTGTTGGCTATTCCTGCCAGCTTGGTGTCGTCTGCAAATTTGATGAGTTCCCCATTTATCCCCTCATCCAAATCATTTTCTTGCAATTGAATTTTGTTTTCAGTGGTCCTTGCATTTAAGCGTCATTGAATGAGCTATAATACATGCATCATGAAGTTTGGAAGTAATGGGTGGCATCAGAATTTTCCACCAAGTTGAGATAGGGAAGAAAGACTTGAAATCAATGATTTGCATCGATCTGTCCTGATGACAATTTTAAAGAAAACAAAAAATTGCTTTGCACAAATTGAAGAATTACTTCCCTGTGTTGTGATTGAGAGGTTATGTTGAGGGGGAGGGGCGATGATAACTTCCTCAATGGCTCAAGGGGGGCGATTCTTTCAAAAGGGTTAAGAACCACTGCTGTACAGTGTGTTTTGTGACAATTGAGTAGAAGGACACAGCCCTCTGCTTCTAAAATATATGATCAACAGCGGCATTTATAAAAAGATCAAACTTTTTACAAAGTTTACTTACAAACAACAGACATTATCTCTGAGTCTCCTGTAATAGTAGCTTCTCCCTAGCAATTTACACATCAAGTTAGGTCAGGTGTTGCTCCTGTTATTTTATTTATTTTTGTTTTTATTTTATTTTATTTTATTTATATACCGCGCCTCTCTCCCCGGAGGGACTCAGGAAATTAAAGGAAATTAAAACAGAATGCAAACAAGCAATAAAACGGACATATAATAAATACGATTACAAAATAAAAACTAATTAAATTTGAGTGCCCTGTGCTAAAAATTCCCTAAAAACTTATTGTTTATTGTTTAACAATTTATTGTTGCGATACAATAATGTATTTTTATGCAACAACTACAGTAGTGTTCAGCCAGTAGGTGGTAAAATTTACAAGTTTGGATCTATGGTGTACATACTCAGACCCTGGAGGAATCGTGGTTTCCATTTCAATGGAGAAGGGCAGTTCTATAAATCTAAATAAATTAAATTAATTCCTGTCGCAGAGATTTCTTCCCATATCTTCTGCAGTCAGTGACTAAACCCCAAGTGCCCCGCTAAGAAATTTCTATTAACTTCGTAGAGAAATTAAACAAGGACTTGTCTTCTCCCATCACCCGCAAACGAATGGAGGCTGTGAACGAGTGAATGGCATTCTGGAACAATAACTCGGACGTTCTATTAACTACCAGCAAGACAATCACCCACTCGCTTTCCCTACTCACCCACAACGCCGAAGACGACGAGGGAGAGGATAACCACAGCCAGAAGTCCCATCAGGATGTGGATAACTCGACGGCCGGAAGAACAACCGCGTTGTCGCCAGGAGTCCTGGTGGGCAAACCCTCCCATAGCTGGAGGGGAACACAGAACCAAAGATCTCTGTTAAATCTTGGCCAACAGCTTCAAATCACCTGATACTCCGGTCTTTTGAGTATGAGAGAGAACTGAATGAGAATACCCGTTGGAGGAGAACGCACAAGGCTCAATGTAACCCACGGCAGGATACCTTCCCATCAGTGGTGGGTTGGGACTCTTTGACACTTTTTGGGGGGACACTCCAGCTCGTAGCCCAGGCGAGAAGGGGCACTCCTCTCCTGGCTGTCGCAGAAGCCACCCAGCTGAGCCGCCCCCCGCCTCCCCAGGCCAGGCGTGTAGCTCGCGCACGACCGAGGCCACAGTCGCTGCTCAGTCCTTTTGTCAGCTCGTCCAGAGGGAACGGCGGTGGTGCTGGTCCAGCCGCCAGCTTTCAAAGAGGTAGCTAGAGGCTTCTTTGCCAGCCAGCCACGGGCTGCAGGGTGCCAAAAAGTCCTCCGGTCAGCCGGCGAGAAGAAAGCTGCCATCACCACCATCTTCGCGCACACGCATACTTTCGACTTGGAAGCTGAGCAGGCGAGGCACAGAGGCGACTGGCGAGGTGCGTAGCTGGGTGCTGGGCCACGTAGCAAAGGCGCATATAGGGCTCGGATGGACAGCGTGAGCGTCGAGCAAGCAAGTGAGCTTCGGGCTGGTGGGGCGAGTGAGCGTCAGGTTGGCGGGGTGTTCGAGGGTCTGGCAAGGGAGCATCGGGCGAGTGAGCGAGCAGCAACAGGGGGACCGGCTTGGGGTGTGGCCAGCTGGCCATGGCTACCGGTTCTCCGACCTCACGGAAATGGCTACCACGAACCCGGCTGAATATCCCCTCTGCTCCCCATGCGCTGACTCCAATGGGGATTAGGTAGACAAACGACAATTAATCAGAGGAATGGAAGTTTCCCTCAGAGGTTGTGGGTGATCTTGGGCAGGGGGGTGGACTACAAGACCTCCAAGGGCCCTTTCACCCGTATGTTTCTAGATCGGGAAGGCCCCTTCCAATTCTGTTATTCTGCTATTTTTCTGTTATAAACTAAGGAAGGAGCGCGGACGCCATCGGAGTAGAGGTAGAATCTTCTCTCTCGGCAGTTGGGGGTTTTCAGGGGAGGGAAGCGGCTGCTAAAATAAATGAAAAATGTGGCTTAATTGCCTCTTTTTTTACCTTCTCCTTTAGGATTCCCAGAGCCGGAGCTGTGGGTCAGCCGTCTCTCCTGCTGCCGCTGTCACCGGACGCCCCACGCCAGTGACCTTTGGACTGTCAATACTCAAAAGCCAGGCTCAAAAGCTTCGGCGTTTCCCAAAGCTGCAGCCGAGGTCTGGCTTGGAAGAAAACTGCCCCATAGGGATGTGGGGGGTTTCCGAGGGGGTGGAGGAGAACCAGCCAGGAGGCCACTCTGTGATTTTCTTCTCTCCTGATTCGTTTACATCCTGTCTTTATGACGCTTTTATAAACAGCTCAAGGTGGAAAATAGAGCTAATATTCCTTTTCCCCCATAATGCATTAACTCTGTGAGGTTGGGGTGGGTTGAGAGAGAGGGAGTGGCTGGATTTCATGCCCTAAGTGGGACTAGAACTCCCAGTCTCTTGGTGATTGGCCCAAACTTACCCATGTAGCTTTCAAGGCTTAGGCGGGACTAGAACTCCCAGTCTCCTGGTGATTGGCCCAAAGTCACCCAGCTGGCTTTCATGCCTAAGGCGGGACTAGAACTCTCAAGTCTCCCGGTGATTGGCCCAAAGTTACCCAAGTAGCTTTCAAGGCTTAGGCGGGACTAGAACTCCCAGTCTCCCGGTGATTGGCCCAAAGTTACCCATGTAGCTTTCAAGGCTTAGGCGGGACTAGAACTCTCAGTCTCCCAGTGATTGGCCCAAAGTTACCCATGTAGCTTTCAAGGCTTAGGCGGGACTAGAACTCTCAGTCTCCCGGTGATTGGCCCAAAGTTACCCATGTAGCTTTCATGCCTAAGGCGGGACTAGAACTCCCAGTCTCCCGGTGATTGGCCCAAAGTTACCCATGTAGCTTTCAAGGCTTAGGTGGGACTAGAACTCTCAGTCTCCCGGTGATTGGCCCAAAGTTACCCATGTAGCTTTCAAGACTTAGGTGGGACTAGAACTCTCAGTCTCCCGGTGATTGGCCCAAAGTTACCCATGTAGCTTTCAAGGCTTAGGTGGGACTAGAACTCTCAGTCTCCCGGTGATTGGCCCAAAGTTACCCATGTAGCTTTCAAGGCTTAGGGGGGACTAGAACTCTCAGTCTCCCGGTGATTGGCCCAAAGTTACCCATGTAGCTTTCAAGGCTTAGGCGGGACTAGAACTCTCAGTCTCCCGGTGATTGGCCCAAAGTTACCCATGTAGCTTTCAAGGCTTAGGTGGGACTAGAACTCTCAGTCTCCCGGTGATTGGCCCAAAGTCACCCAGCTGGCTTTCATGCCTAAGGCGGGACTAGAACTCTCAAGTCTCCCGGTGATTGGCCCAAAGTTACCCAAGTAGCTTTCAAGGCTTAGGCGGGACTAGAACTCCCAGTCTCCCGGTGATTGGCCCAAAGTTACCCATGTAGCTTTCAAGGCTTAGGCGGGACTAGAACTCTCAGTCTCCCGGTGATTGGCCCAAAGTTACCCATGTAGCTTTCAAGGCTTAGGCGGGACTAGAACTCTCAGTCTCCCGGTGATTGGCCCAAAGTTACCCATGTAGCTTTCATGCCTAAGGCGGGACTAGAACTCCCAGTCTCCCGGTGATTGGCCCAAAGTTACCCATGTAGCTTTCAAGGCTTAGGTGGGACTAGAACTCTCAGTCTCCCGGTGATTGGCCCAAAGTTACCCATGTAGCTTTCAAGGCTTAGGCGGGACTAGAACTCTCAGTCTCCCAGTGATTGGCCCAAAGTTACCCATGTAGCTTTCAAGGCTTAGGCGGGACTAGAACTCTCAGTCTCCCGGTGATTGGCCCAAAGTTACCCATGTAGCTTTCAAGGCTTAGGCGGGACTAGAACTCTCAGTCTCCCGGTGATTGGCCCAAAGTTACCCATGTAGCTTTCAAGGCTTAGGCGGGACTAGAACTCTCAGTCTCCCGGTGATTGGCCCAAAGTTACCCATGTAGCTTTCAAGGCTTAGGCGGGACTAGAACTCTCAGTCTCCCGGTGATTGGCCCAAAGTTACCCATGTAGCTTTCATGCCTAAGGCGGGACTAGAACTCCCAGTCTCCCGGTGATTGGCCCAAAGTTACCCATGTAGCTTTCAAGGCTTAGGTGGGACTAGAACTCTCAGTCTCCCGGTGATTGGCCCAAAGTTACCCATGTAGCTTTCAAGGCTTAGGCGGGACTAGAACTCTCAGTCTCCCGGTGATTGGCCCAAAGTTACCCATGTAGCTTTCAAGGCTTAGGTGGGACTAGAACTCTCAGTCTCCCGGTGATTGGCCCAAAGTTACCCATGTAGCTTTCAAGGCTTAGGCGGGACTAGAACTCTCAGTCTCCCGGTGATTGGCCCAAAGTTACCCATGTAGCTTTCAAGGCTTAGGCGGGACTAGAACTCTCAGTCTCCCGGTGATTGGCCCAAAGTTACCCATGTAGCTTTCAAGGCTTAGGTGGGACTAGAACTCTCAGTCTCCCGGTGATTGGCCCAAAGTTATCCATGTAGCTTTCAAGGCTTAGGCGGGACTAGAACTCCCAGTCTCCCGGTGATTGGCCCAAAGTTACCCATGTAGCTTTCAAGGCTTAGGGGGGGACTAGAACTCCCAGTCTCCCGGTGATTGGCCCAAAGTTACCCATGTAGCTTTCAAGGCTTAGGCGGGACTAGAACTCTCAGTCTCCCGGTGATTGGCCCAAAGTTACCCATGTAGCTTTCAAGGCTTAGGCGGGACTAGAACTCTCAGTCTCCCGGTGATTGGCCCAAAGTTACCCATGTAGCTTTCAAGGCTTAGGCGGGACTAGAACTCTCAGTCTCCCGGTGATTGGCCCAAAGTTATCCATGTAGCTTTCAAGGCTTAGGCGGGACTAGAACTTCCAGTCTCCCGGTGATTGGCCCAAAGTTACCCATGTAGCTTTCAAGGCTTAGGCGGGACTAGAACTCTCAGTCTCCCGGTGATTGGCCCAAAGTTACCCATGTAGCTTTCAAGGCTTAGGCGGGACTAGAACTCTCAGTCTCCCGGTGATTGGCCCAAAGTTACCCATGTAGCTTTCAAGGCTTAGGCGGGACTAGAACTCTCAGTCTCCCGGTGATTGGCCCAAAGTTACCCATGTAGCTTTCAAGGCTTAGGCGGGACTAGAACTCCCAGTCTCCCGGTGATTGGCCCAAAGTTACCCATGTAGCTTTCAATGCTTAGGCGGGACTAGAACTCTCAGTCTCCCGGTGATTGGCCCAAAGTTACCCATGTAGCTTTCAAGGCTTAGGCGGGACTAGAACTCTCAGTCTCCCGGTGATTGGCCCAAAGTTACCCATGTAGCTTTCAAGGCTTAGGCGGGACTAGAACTCTCAGTCTCCCAGTGATTGGCCCAAATTGACCCAGGATGAAATGTGATTCTTCAGGGCTCTCTGAACTGGCTCTTTCTTTAGTGATGTTTTGTGGCTCAAGAAGGTGATATCATCAGTGTGAAGTGAGTGGGGTCCTATATGGAGAAGGAAGAGGGAGATGAGGAACTGTGGGGGTCCTTGGTGCGCTCTTGTGTTGGGTTGTCTTCTTACAGACGTTTCATGACACAACTAGGTAACGCAACTTGGAGGAGGGAGGAGGAGGAAAAGGAAGAGGAGGAAAGGGACAAGGAAGAGGAGAGGGGGAGGAGGGAGGAGGAGGGGGAGGCAGTAAAGGAAGAGGAGGAGGAGGGGGAGGAACAGGAGGAACAGGAAAAGAGGAGGAGGGAGGAGGAGGAGGGAGGAGGAGGAAGAGGAGGAAGAGGAAAAGGAAGAGGAGAAGGAAAAGGAAGACGAGGAGAGGAGGAGGAGGGAGGAGGAGGAATAAAAGGAAGAGGAGGAGGACTGTGAGGTGCTTGGTGCTCTCTGAACTGGGTGGTTATTTTGCAGGCGTCTCATGACCCATCTAGGGAATGTCATCAGTGCTGAAAGGGTGTGGTGTTTGCAGAGAAGAGGAGGAGGAAAGGGAAGAAGAGCCACTTCAGTGAGCGCTCCTCAAGAGACGAGCGTTTGTGGGGAGTGTTGAGGATCTCTCTGTTAGGAGACCGAGAGATATATATACAACGGAATTGCAGCGAGAGATCTGTTGCTAGATATTCACACTAATAGTCACAGACACCGATGGTAAAAACAAGCAGACGTTTACTCGCGGTGGAAAGTAAATTAAGCTACTTCTTCACAAACAGTGATAGTTACTCTGGACTCAAAATACAATCTATAACTCAGTTGGCTGACAGTTGCTCAATCCACCATCCTCCTTGCTCTGCTGATCTAACCGCGACGTTCAGAGTCTCCATTCAAAATGATCCGCCTCTAACAGTGCTTCTGGCTCCCTCTTATGGCTGATTGAGGAAGCAGCAGCCGATCACATTCCACTGTATCAGTTAAAGTTACAGATACCAATTTCAATCATGGCTTAATGTATGTATGTATGTATATGTGTGTGTATATATATAGAGAGAGAGAGGGAGGGAGGGAGGGAGGGAGGGAGGGAGAGAGAGAGAGAGAGAGAGAGAGAGAGAGAGAGAGAGAGAGAGAGAGAGAGAGAGAGAGAGAGAGAGAGAGAGAGAGAGAGAGAGAGAGAGAGAGAGAGAGGGGCAACCCGACTCTAGGATTATCTTCCTAACAGGGAGCCGATCTAATGTCTGAGCTGGCTACAGGAGAAATGTTCATTCTCCGCCGTAGTTGAGATTTCTAGCTGCAGTGGACAGCAAAGCTAGGGTTGATCCAGTGCGCTTCTCTCCGCTAACAGGCGGCTAGGCTAGCTGCCTGAAGGACCCCATCCTGTCTGTGGGAGCACAAAGCGCTGGAGTGCGAGCAGTGCGGGAAACTTCAGCTGGGCTCAAGAGAAATGCAAAGATATCTCGCCTGACCACCAAAATTTTCTATAGACCACCAAGTGTCCGTGGACCACCAGTTCGACTGGCTGGTGACCACCGTCTCAGAGAACCCCAAGGTCTCCTTGGCATTTTCAGGAGCAGCGTCCATTTTTGGAGTCCTCTCCACCTGGGCCTCTGAGGGCGAACCTATGGCATGCATACCCACAATGGCACACGAAGCCATGTCGTCCTGAAAACACGCCCTTGTCTTCTGGGTTTCTGTTACACACACCCGTACGACGATCGGCTGTCCTTGGTGCGCATGGCAGTGCCGAAAACCAGCCTGGGCATGTGCGTCGGCCAGCTGATCATTGGGGGTGCATGCGTGCTAGGAGTTCGGCGTAGGACGAGTGCACACGCGTGACGTTTCCACGCAATTACGCGCTCCCCTGGGTCACCATCACTGACTTTTGACAACGGGAACTGCTAGGAATTGCTTTGGGGGAAGTAGGAGGAGAGAAATGAATAGACTGGAAAGAGTCTTTTCTTAAAATCTGCCCGCTGGAAAAGGGGCTACTGGGGGGGAGGGGGGGTGTCTTTCCGATTTTGGCTTTCCAGAGAGTAAGATGATTCTCCTCCTGCCATCCCTGACTTACGCCTGTCACTGAGCGGGGCCGTTGGAGTTGTAAGACGTGATGGAGGTGAAGAAGGTCATCGCACGAACGGACTTCATTTTTTTGACTTTTTTTGTAGTGGTCATTAAGGTGAACCCTGGGTCATTAAGCAAACCAGTCGGGGGTTGCGCTTGCCATCGCTACCTCACGGTCTGTTCATGCACACGCCGGACGTGCGCTGTGCACGCAGCTGATGTGTACTCCGCACACGGGCGTTCTCCACCACCCCTGCAACACCTAGCTGCTCGTTGGTGGTCGCGCAGAGGCCGCACACTGTGTGCGTATGCACAATTGGCCCGGTTGCTTCAAAAACAGGTATGGAACGCCGGCGGGCCAAATGAGCCACCGTACCAGTACGATGGGCGCCGCTCCCGACTGCTACCAATACAACCATACCGGGACGTAACGGCTGAAACCCACCACTGAAGCGAACACATTGTTCGCTACTTATTTATTTATTTACTAGCCGTTCCTGGCCACGCGTTGCTGTGGCCCAGTCGGGTTAAATGGCCAACCAATCTGTGTGTAGCTCTCCACCTGCACACACAAACACGTACACACAACCACCGTATAACCCCCAACCTACCTACCTACTGTATTTCTCCCTCTCCTTCTCTCTATCCCTCTACCTACTCACCTACCTACCTACCTACTGTATTTTTCCCTCCCTCTCTCTCAATCCCTCTACCTACTTACCTACCTACTGTATTCCCCCCCTCTATCCTTCTACCTACCTACCTACTGTATTTCTCCCTCTCTCTCTCTATCCCTCTACCTACCTACCTACTGTATTTCTCCCTCTCCCTCTCCCTCTCTATCCCTCTACCTACCTACCTACTGTATTTTTCCCTCCCTCTCTCTATCCCTCTACCTACTTACCTACCTACTGTATCTACCTACTGAATTTCTTCCTCTCTCCCTCTCCCTACCTACCTACCTACCTACTGTATTTCTCCCCCTCTCTCACCCCTGTATCTTGTTTTGGGCCTAGTAGGCCTGCCTGAGCCACATGGGAGTGTGCCATGTGTGAGGGAACATTGAATGCTTATTCGGTTGCTGAGGAAACGACCATTGGAAATGAGAGGGGTATGTGCGTGACACACCATAAGAAGCAGCTGGGTGGGTCACCTATCTCGTCCAAATCTGACTGGATTATGGGGAGTTTTTTCCCCAGAAACCAGGAATTTTCCTCCCCAAAATATAATCAATTGTGATCGCGCGACTGCAGTGTGTGTGGCCTGGTTGTCGGAACCATTTGTCCGACGTGGTATAGGGTTATACGAATACTCCCCTGGAGCAGAGGGATGGACTAGATGACCTCCAAGATGCCTTCCAGCTCTATCCTGTTCTGAATCACTGCTTGAGCAAGGGGGGTTGGGTGGACTAGATGACCTCCGAGGTCCCTTCCAGCTCTATCCTGTTCTAAATCCCTGCTTGAGCAGGGAAGGTGGTGGATTAGATGACCTCCAAGGTCCCTTCCATTCTATTCTAAATCCCTCCTTGAACAGGGGGTGTTGGGTGGACTAGATGGCCTCCAAGGCCCCTTCCATTCCATTCTAAATCCCTCCTTGAGCAGTGGGGGGGTTGGGTGGACTAGATGATCTCCATGATCCCTTCCATTCCATTCTAAATCCCTCCTTGAGCAGGGGGGTGGGGGGTGGACTAGATGATCTCCAAGGCCCCTTCCATTCCATTCTAAATCCCTCCTTGAACAGGGGGGGTTGGGTGGAGTAGATGACCTCCAAGGTCCCTTCCATTCCATTCTAAATCCCTCCTTGAGCAGGGGGGTGGGGGTGGACTAGATGATCTCCAAGGCCCCTTCCATTCCATTCTAAATCCCTCCTTGAGCAGGGGAGTGTGTGTGTGGACTAGATGACCTCCCAGAGACCTAAGTGGAAGAAGAAGAGGCGGCTGCTTTAAAAGGAGTTTTATTGTCTTTTAAAAAAAGAAGCATAGTTGTTTTTAAAAAATAGACGCAGGAACCTTGAACCGTCCAGATGTTTTTACAGCTTTTTCAGCCCGGTCTGGGTCCCGAGTGCGAGAGAGAGCCCCCTGCCCCCCCCCTCCCCAGTGAACATCCCAGGACCCGCCTCGCCTCTCAGCCGGCCGATGGTCAGCCTGCCTCCCCCGCATGAGCCGAGGGGGCAGCTGGGCCTGGCTGGGGGGGTGGGGTTGGGGGGGTTGGCTCAGATGCCGAGCTCCATCTCGCACACCCAGGTGAAGGGGCGGCTACAGATGTTGTCGTTCCAGAGGCTGGTCTGCGTCATCTGGGCGCAGTCTTCTCCGCCCCCAGCGCCATGGCCGTACCAGTGGTCAGGCTGGCCTTCGTTCCAGTCCCTGAAATGGGGGGGGGGGAAGGAATAAAGCCAGAAAGAGGGAGGAGAGAAAAGACAAGGAGGGAGGGAGGGAGGAGATGTGAGGGGGAAGAAGGGAAGGAAAATAAAAGGAAGGAAGGAGAGCGAGAGAGAAGAAAGAAAGAAGGAGAAAGAAAGAGAAAAAGAATAAATAAATAAATGGAGGGAAGAGGTAGAAGAAGGAAGGGGGAGAAAGGAAGGAAGGAAGAGGGAGGGAGGGAGGGAAAGAGGGAAGGGATGGGAAGAGGGAGGGAGGGAGGGATGTAAGAGGAAGGAAGGAAGGAAAGAAGGGACATAAGAGGAAGGAAGGAAGGAAGGAAGGAAGAAAGGAAGGAAGGAAGGGATGTAAGAGGAAGGAAGGAAAGAAGGGACGTAAGAGGAAGGAAGGATGGAAGGAAGGACAGAAGGAAGGAAGGACAGAAGGAAGGAAGGGATATAAGAGGAAGGAAGGAAGGAAGGAAGGGGGAAGGAGGGAGGGAGAGAAGGAAGGAAGGAAAGATGGGGTGTAATAGGGAGGGAGGGGTGTAAGAGGAAGGAAGCAAGGAAGGAAGGAAGAAAAAAGGAAGGAAGGAAGGAAGGAAGGAAGGAAGGAAGGAAGGAAGGAAGGGATGTAAGAGGAAGGAAGGAAGGGAAGGAGGGAGGGAAGAAAGAAAGGAAGGAAGGAAAAATGGGGCGTAAGAAGAAGGAAGGAAGGAAAGAAGGGATGTACGAGGAAGGAAGGAAGAGGGAGGGAGGGAAGAAAAGAAGAAAGGAAGAAAAGGATGATAAGAGGAAGGAACAAAGGAAGGAAGGAAGGAAGGAAGGAAGAGGGAGGGAGGGAAGGAAGGAAGGAAGAAAAGGATGATAAGAGGAAGGAACAAAGGAAGGAAGGAAAAGAAAAACGAATCTCATTAAATATCTCCTGGCACCTCAAAGCAACCGTCTCCAACCTGATCCTTGCCCTTCTCCCTGTGGGTGGGACTACAACTCCCATAGCCCCCAGCCAGTCACCCCCGTTCTGCTCCTCCTTCACCTGCTTTGACCTGGGATAATAAACCCCATTAAAGAGGGAATAAAAATATCTCTGACCAGAGATTTCCTGGTGGTATTTCACACACCCCCCTCATGAAAATAGATACTATTGTTTTATCCATGGCATAAAATATGAGTAGAGTGATGCAGTGACCTAGAGACGGACCTCTCGCCTCCGAATCAGAAGACTGTGAGATCGATCCTAGGTAGAGGCCGATATTTCTCTCTCTCTGGGCACAATGAGAATATAGATCTGCCGAATATAACTCCACCCTGGCAACAGGGAAAAGCATCCGGCCAGTAAAATTCTCTGCTAGCTCCATTCAATTGCCCAGATGCCACCCTGCAAGGATCATTAAATGATGATGATGATGATGATGATGATGATGATGATGATGATGATGATGATAAAATATAATGAGTCTCCTGGTAAAAATGGGGGGGGCTTTTAATTCCCTTTGGGGGGGAGAGAGCCAGCGGTCGAACGGACTCACTTCGGATCCACAGTATACGACGATCCGTCCACCCACTTCCAGTCCCCGCTGGAGTCGGTCAAGCCAATCCAGGTGTTGCTCCCCCTTCGGTGGGTCGTCACGAAGGCCTGGCGGGAGGAAACCCAAGCCCGGACATCCGTTGTTAAGTGAGACAGTTAGTCCATTTCGCCCCGCGCGACGAACTTTCCCACCACGGGCCTTAAGGGAACTGCTGCCGCTCTTCTGTCATGGTTGTTAAGGGAAGCGCTGCTGGTCCGACGGTCGCAAAAGGGGAACCAGGTGACACCCCCTCCCCCCGGGGAGGCTGCGACCGTCGTAAGTCGGAGCGGCCGAATTGGGATCGCAGGACCCCCACGGTCGTAAGGGTGGGAAACGGTCGCTCTTTTCGGCGCTTCGAACGGTCACTAAACAAACCGGGGTAAGTCGAGGACTGGCGGGAAGGGTGGAGCGGGAGGAAGGGCTGCCCTCTCTCCTGCCCCCTGCTGGAGACCCCGGGGAATCTCCTGGCCCACTTACTTTCTCGTCGGCCGAGTTGAGGATCACCAGGTGAGAGTTCTTATCTTCGCAGTCCTTTTTGGCCGCTGGCCAGGTGTCTCTGGTCTGGGTGGTCCAGTAGCAGCTGGAGCGGAAGGTCAGCCAGCCACGGGGGCAGCAGCCACTTTTGCTCCCTGCGGGCGGGGGGGGGGGGAGAGATCAGCGCACCTCCTGCTTGGGCAGGGGGTCGGACTAGATGACCTGGAAGGTCCCTTCCAACTCTGTTCATCTGCTAGAGGCTGAGACTTTGGGAAAGAGGGCAGAGAAGAGCAACGAAGAGGCTCAAAGGCCTAGAGGGTGAAGCATAGCAAGGGTGGCAGGAACTGAGTTTGGCCAGTCTAGAGAGGACGAGAGGAGAAAAGAAGAAAGGAAGAGAGAAGAGAGGAGGGGAGGAGAAATTAAGAGAAGAGAAGAATAGATGAGAAAAGAAGAAATGGAGAAAGAAGAGAGGAGGGGAGGAGAAAATCAGAGAAAAGATGGAGAAGAATAGATGAGAAAAGAGGACATGAAGAAGGGAGGGAAGGGGAAATTAAGAGAAGAGAAGAATAGATGAGAAAAGAAGAAATGGAGAAAGAAGAGAGGAGGGGAGGAGAAAATCAGAGAAAAGATGGAGAAGAATAGATGAGAAAAGAGGACATGAAGAAGGGAGGGAAGGGGAAATTAAGAGAAGAGAAGAATAGATGGGAAAAGAAGAAATGAAGAGAGAAGAGAGGAGAGGAGGAGAAAATCAGAGAAAAGATGGAGAAGAATAGATGGGAAAAGAAGAAATGAAGAGAGAAGAGAGGAGGGGAGGAGAAAGTAAGAGAAAAGATGGAGAAGAATAGATGAAAAAAGAGGACATGAAGAAGGGAGGGAAGGGGAAAGTAAGAGAAGAGAAGAATAGATGGGAAAAGAAGAAATGAAGGGGGGAGAAAAGAGAAGACATGAAGAGGGGAGGAGAAATTAAGAGAAGAGAAGAATAGATGGGAAAAGAAGAAATGAAGAGAGAAGAGAGGAGAGGAGGAGAAAATCAGAGAAAAGATGGAGAAGAATAGATGGGAAAAGAAGAAATGAAGAGAGAAGAGAGGAGGGGAGGACAAAATCAGAGAAAAGATGGAGAAGAATAGATGAGAAAAGAAGAAATGAAGAGAGAAGAGAGGAGGTGAGGAGAAAGTAAGAGAAAAGATGGAGAAGAATAGATGAGAAAAGAGGACATGAAGAAGGGAGGGAAGGGGAAAGTAAGAGAAGAGAAGAATAGATGGGAAAAGAAGAAATGAAGGGGGGAGAAAAGAGAAGACATGAAGAGGGGAGGAGAAATTAAGAGAAGAGAAGAATAGATGGGAAGAGAAGAAATGAAGAGAGAAGAGAGGAGAGGAGGAGAAAATCAGAGAAAAGATGGAGAAGAATAGATGAGAAAAGAAGAAATGAAGAGAGAAGAGAGGAGGGGAGGAGAAAGTAAGAGAAAAGATGGAGAAGAATAGATGAGAAAAGAGGACATGAAGAAGGGAGGGAAGGGGAAAGTAAGAGAAGAGAAGAATAGATGGGAAAAGAAGAAATGAAGGGGGGAGAAAAGAGAAGACATGAAGAGGGGAGGAGAAATTAAGAGAAGAGAAGAATAGATGGGAAAAGAAGAAATGAAGAGAGAAGAGAGGAGAGGAGGAGAAAATCAGAGAAAAGATGGAGAAGAATAGATGAGACAAGAAGAAATGAAGAGAGAAGAGAGGAGGGGAGGAGAAAGTAAGAGAAAAGATGGAGAAGAATAGATGAGAAAAGAGGACATGAAGAAGGGAGGGAAGGGGAAAGTAAGAGAAGAGAAGAATAGATGGGAAAAGAAGAAATGAAGGGGGGAGAAAAGAGAAGACATGAAGAGGGGAGGAGAAATTAAGAGAAGAGAAGAATAGATGGGAAAAGAAGAAATGAAGAGAGAAGAGAGGAGAGGAGGAGAAAATCAGAGAAAAGATGGAGAAGAATAGATGAGAAAAGAAGAAATGAAGAGAGAAGAGAGGAGAGGAGGAGAAAATCAGAGAAAAGATGGAGAAGAATAGATGAGAAAAGAAGAAATGAAGAGAGAAGAGAGGAGGGGAGGAGAAAGTAAGAGAAAAGATGGAGAAGAATAGATGAGAAAAGAGGACATGAAGGAGGGAGGGAAGGGGAAAGTAAGAGAAGAGAAGAATAGATGGGAAAAGAAGAAATGAAGGGGGGAGAAAAGAGAAGACATGAAGAGGGGAGGAGAAATTAAGAGAAGAGAAGAATAGATGGGAAAAGAAGAAATGAAGAGAGAAGAGAGGAGGGGAGGAGAAAATCAGAAAAAAGATGGAGAAGAATAGATGAGAAAAGAAGAAATGAAGAGAGAAGAGAGGAGGAGAGGAGAAAGTAAGAGAAAAGATGGAGAAGAATAGATGAGAAAAGAGAAGACATGAAGAAGGGAGGGAAGGGGAAAGTAAGAGAAGAGAAGAATAGATGGGAAAAGAAGAAATGAAGGGGGGAGAAAAGAGAAGACATGAAGAGGGGAGGAGAAATTAAGAGAAGAGAAGAATAGATGGGAAAAGAAGAAATGAAGAGAGAAGAAAGGAGAGGAGGAGAAAATCAGAGAAAAGATGGAGAAGAATAGATGAGAAAAGAAGAAATGAAGAGAGAAGAGAGGAGGGGAGGAGAAAGTAAGAGAAAAGATGGAGAAGAATAGATGAGAAAAGAGGACATGAAGAAGGGAGGGAAGGGGAAAGTAAGAGAAGAGAAGAATAGATGGGAAAAGAAGAAATGAAGGGGGGAGAAAAGAGAAGACATGAAGAGGGGAGGAGAAATTAAGAGAAGAGAAGAATAGATGGGAAAAGAAGAAATGAAGAGAGAAGAGAGGAGAGGAGGAGAAAATCAGAGAAAAGATGGAGAAGAATAGATGAGAAAAGAAGAAATGAAGAGAGAAGAGAGGAGAGGAGGAGAAAATCAGAGAAAAGATGGAGAAGAATAGATGAGAAAAGAAGAAATGAAGAGAGAAGAGAGGAGGAGAGGAGAAAGTAAGAGAAAAGATGGAGAAGAATAGATGAGAAAAGAGGACATGAAGGAGGGAGGGAAGGGGAAAGTAAGAGAAGAGAAGAATAGATGGGAAAAGAAGAAATGAAGAGAGAAGAGAGGAGGGAGGAGAAAGTAAGAGAAAAGATGGAGAAGAATAGATGAGAAAAGAGGACATGAAGAAGGGAGGGAAGGGGAAAGTAAGAGAAGAGAAGAATAGATGAGAAAAGAAGAAATGAAGAGAGAAGAGAGGAGAGGAGGAGAAAATCAGAGAAAAGATGGAGAAGAATAGATGAGAAAAGAAGAAATGAAGAGAGAAGAGAGGAGGAGAGGAGAAAGTAAGAGAAAAGATGGAGAAGAATAGATGAGAAAAGAGGACATGAAGGAGGGAGGGAAGGGGAAAGTAAGAGAAGAGAAGAATAGATGGGAAAAGAAGAAATGAAGAGAGAAGAGAGGAGGGGAGGAGAAAGTAAGAGAAAAGATGGAGAAGAATAGATGAGAAAAGAGGACATGAAGAAGGGAGGGAAGGGGAAAGTAAGAGAAGAGAAGAATAGATGAGAAAAGAAGAAATGAAGAGAGAAGAGAGGAGAGGAGGAGAAAATCAGAGAAAAGATGGAGAAGAATAGATGAGAAAAGAAGAAATGAAGAGAGAAGAGAGGAGGAGAGGAGAAAGTAAGAGAAAAGATGGAGAAGAATAGATGAGAAAAGAAGAAATGAAGAGAGAAGAGAGGAGGGGAGGAGAAAGTAAGAGAAAAGATGGAGAAGAATAGATGAGAAAAGAGGACATGAAGAAGGGAGGGAAGGGGAAAGTAAGAGAAGAGAAGAATAGATGAGAAAAGAAGAAATGAAGAGAGAAGAGAGGAGAGGAGGAGAAAATCAGAGAAAAGATGGAGAAGAATAGATGAGAAAAGAAGAAATGAAGAGAGAAGAGAGGAGGAGAGGAGAAAGTAAGAGAAAAGATGGAGAAGAATAGATGAGAAAAGAAGAAATGAAGAGAGAAGAGAGGAGAGGAGGAGAAAATCAGAGAAAAGATGGAGAAGAATAGATGAGAAAAGAAGAAATGAAGAGAGAAGAGAGGAGGAGAGGAGAAAGTAAGAGAAAAGATGGAGAAGAATAGATGAGAAAAGAGGACATGAAGAAGGGAGGGAAGGGGAAAGTAAGAGAAGAGAAGAATAGATGAGAAAAGAAGAAATGAAAAGAGAAGAGAGGAGGGGAGGAGAAAGTAAGAGAAAAGATGGAGAAGAATAGATGAGAAAAGAGAAGACATGAAGAAGGGAGGGAAGGGGAAAGTAAGAGAAGAGAAGAATAGATGGGAAAAGAAGAAATGAAGGGGGGAGAAAAGAGAAGACATGAAGAGGGGAGGAGAAATTAAGAGAAGAATAGATGGGAAAAGAAGAAATGAAGGGGGGAGAAAAGAGAAGACATGAAGAGGGGAGGAGAAATTAAGAGAAGAGAAGAATAGATGGGAAAAGAAGAAATGAAGAGAGAAGAGAGGAGGGGAGGAGAAAATCAGAGAAAAGATGGAGAAGAATAGATGAGAAAAGAGGACATGAAGAAGGGAGGGAAGGGGAAAGTAAGAGAAGAGAAGAATAGATGGGAAAAGAAGAAATGAAGAGAGAAGAGAGGAGGGGAGGAGAAAATCAGAGAAAAGATGGAGAAGAATAGATGAGAAAAGAAGAAATGAAGAGAGAAGAGAGGAGGAGAGGAGAAAGTAAGAGAAAAGATGGAGAAGAATAGATGAGAAAAGAGAAGACATGAAGAAGGGAGGGAAGGGGAAAGTAAGAGAAGAGAAGAATAGATGGGAAAAGAAGAAATGAAGGGGGGAGAAAAGAGAAGACATGAAGAGGGAAGGGGAAATTAAGAGAAGAGAAGAATAGATGGGAAAAGAAGAAATGAAGAGAGAAGAGAGGAGAGGAGGAGAAAATCAGAGAAAAGATGGAGAAGAATAGATGAGAAAAGAAGAAATGAAGAGAGAAGAGAGGAGGGGTGTCAAGCCTGTTTCTTCGTTGACTCAGGAAAGACCACACTTAGACATTATTTTGAAATGTTAAGGCTCCTTTTACTAAGTTACGATAGCGTACAGACCAAGTAAAGCTGAGAATGAATAGTTTAGGCGCGAACAGAAAGTATTAAGCTTAAGCCCATCCCAATCCCCAAACCCCCCCTGTGCATTGTCCAATATGCAGCCATCTCCAACATCAGGTGGGCAGGTCTTCACCATCCTGGAATGTAGGTCCGTTAGCAGGAGATAACACGAAACATCAACATTGTCCACCAGCAGAACACATTCACCCCAAACCCCCCACCCTCCCCGTTTCCATGGCAGCGAAGCCAGAACTAGCGAGACTGACATCCGGACCTCCTCCAGGAACAGCGGGAAATCTAGGGCAGCAATAGGCATACGAGAGGCTACACCTGAAAGAGAAGAAGGGAGAGACAAAACAACGGAGAGGAGAAAGAAAAAGAGTCAAGGTTTGTGTGGATACTTGGCATAAAACTGGCGTACCAGTTTAGGAGCTTTGAGATGCTCTTTATCCACCCATTCGTTGTGAGAAGGGGGGAAATCTTTCCACATGACTAGGAACTGAGTTTTATTTCTGCGAATCCTGGAGTCCAAAATGTCCCGCACCTCGTAATGATGATGACCATCCACCAAGGTAGGCGTAGGAGCATCAGGCAATCTTTTGCGGAGATGAGAGGTACGAGCAGGTTTCAGTAAGTGAACATGGAATACAGGGTATAGCCGCCGATAGGTCTTGGGGAGATCCAAACGGACCGACACAGAGCTGATAATTTTGGTGATCGTGAAAGGTCCAATAAATTTGGGACCCAGCTTCTTGCATTTTTGGGGGCTATCCAAATTTTTGGTAGATACATAAACCTGATCACCAACTTTGTAGGAGGGAGGGACTGCTCGTTTCTTATCAGCGTACAATTTGTGCGAGTCATGGGCATCGTTTAAAGTTTTCCGGAGAAGCGGCCAAACAGAAGATAATCGAGAGGACCATTCAGATAGAGAGGGAACTGTCGGCGAGACGTGAGGCAGTTCGGGTATGGGTACAAAGTCTTGTCCGTAGATTATTTTAAAGGGGGTCATATTCGTACTGGAGTGAACAGAGTTATTATACGCAACTTCGGCGTGTATGAGAAGATCAGCCCAATCATCTTGCTGGAAATTAATAAAACAGCGTAAGTACTGTTCGAGGACGGAATTAACCCTCTCACAAGATCCATTCGTCTGAGGGTGGTAGGCAGAGCTTAAGCTTTGGGCGGAGCCAATCAGTCTCAAAAACTCCTTCCAAAAATGGGAAGTAAATTGGGTTCCTCTATCGGAGATGATGCGTTGCGGGACGCCATGAAAACGATAGATATGGGAAACGAAAAGTCTAGCCAGAGATTTGGAAGAAGGAATATTAGTACAGGGGACAAAATGAACTTGTTTAGAAAAAAGATCGGTAACTACCCAGATAACGGTATAACCCTGACTGGGTGGAAGATCAACTATAAAGTCCATTGAAATTTCCTTCCAAGGCCTTTCCGGGGTAGCCACAGACTGGAGAAGACCCTGTGGCTTACCCGGCGCACGTTTTGAGGCCGCACATACAGGGCAACTGGCAATATACGATTCAACATCTTTCTTCATTGATGGCCACCAGAACTGTCTCTTGATAAGATGAATAGTTTTAACGAAACCGAAATGACCAGCTAAACGTGAGTCGTGTGCTCGTTGCAAGACAAAAGGACGTAATGTAGCAGGAACATATATTTTAGAACCAATCCAGGGAAGATCGTCTCTGGTAGTACAATCACCAGAATGAGCCGAATACCAATCATCAGTAAGTAATTCATCCTTAATACGAGCAATTAGGTCAGCAGGTGGAGTAGTCTGGACAGTAGTTTGGGCTATAGTAGATACTGGAGTAGCAGGTAAAGTGAGTGGCATTATCGGTTGTACAATGGTGAGCTTAGACACATCATATTGAGGCAATCTGGAAAGTGCATCAGCCATAAAAATTTTCCCCCCAGGAATGTATTTGAGGTGGAAATTGAAACGATGGAAATAATGAGACCAACGAAGTTGCCTTGGGGACAATTTCCGAGAAGAGGTAAGAGCTTCCAAATTTTTATGGTCCGTCCAGACCTCGAAAGGATGTGGGGCACCCTCAAGAAAATGTCGCCAAGTCATGAGAGCCCACCGAACAGCAAAAGCCTCCTTTTCCCAAATCGCCCAACCGCGTTCGGACGCAGTGAGTTTCCGAGATGTGTAAGCACAGGGTTGTAATTGGCCATGTTGATTGAGTTGTAACAGGACTGCGCCTACCGCGACATCACTAGCATCCGCCTGAATCACAAATGGGGAATTCACATCTGGGTGTTTAAGAACAGGCTCAGCCGCAAACAACCGTTTAAGCTTTTCGAAAGCGGCCTGACATTCCATCGTCCATTTGAGAGGGGTTCCAGGACGAGGCTTGCCTTCTCCTTTTGTTTTCAGAAGGTTTGTAATGGGCAAGGCAATATCAGCGAATGACGGAATAAATTGGCGGTAAAAATTCGCAAATCCTAAAAAACTTTGCAATTGTTTACGGGTACGGGGAGGGGCCCACTCCGTCACTGCCTTGACTTTAGCAGGATCCATTTCAATTCCCTCAGAGGAGATACGGTAACCCAAATAGTCAATTCTTTCCTGGTGAAACTCACACTTAGAGAGTTTGGCATAAAGTTCAGCGGAACGCAACTTATTTAATACGGAGCGCACTAGTTTAACGTGCTCGTCGTGTGTTTGCGAGTAGACGACGATGTCATCAATGTAAACAATTACTCCCTTGTAAAGGTGCTCGTGGAGAACCTCATTGATCAGTTGCATAAACACTGAAGGGGCACCTTGAAGACCGAAAGGGAGGACTTTGAATTGGAAACATCCGAGCGGACAGTTAAAAGCTGTCTTCCATTCGTCCCCCTCTTTGATCCTGACCCTGTAATATGCTTCACGTAAGTCCAGCTTCGTAAAAATCTTACCGGTAGCCAGGTGAGCAAGCATGTCCTTCATGAGCGGAAGGGGGTAAATATTGTGTTCACAAATGGTGTTGAGATATGAATAGTCCTGTATTAATCTTAGAGTGCCATCTTTCTTTTCTCTAAACATAACTGGTGCAGCTACACGGGGCCTAGCTGGTTCAATGAAACCCCTTTGAAGGTTTTTATCGATGAATTTACGTAATTCCTCCATCTCCCGTGGGGTCATTGAATATATACGAGGTTTGGGTAATTGAACCCCAGGAAGAAAATCAATTGAACAGTCAGTAGCCCTATGAGGAGGAAGGGAATCACAAGATCTTTCACTGAAAGCATCCTTTAGGTCCCAATATTCTTTGGGAATTTTCTCCTCACCTGGTATGACCTCGGGTGATGGGAAATCCAATAAATGCGCAGCAGATTCAATATGGGGGGGTGGCTGATGGTGCGGGGGTTGATCAGTTTCTGATGGAAGAGAGGTATCTTCCGGGAGGGATAAAGGAATGCGCACCCAACCTTCCTTCCAGTTTATCAGAGGATTCCATTTTCGAAGCCAATTGACCCCCAAAATTACAGCATTATCGGCAATGGCAGTTACAATAAAGTTGATGGTCTCAGTATGGCCTGTGCCTATAGAAACATGAATTGGTTCGGTGATAAAAGATGCTGGGGTTCCCCCAGCTACAGAACCATCCATTTGGCAAAAGGCTATGGGAGTTTTCAGGGTCTTAAGGTGAAAACCCATCGAAGACACGATGTCTTGGCTTATGAGACATTTTGAACACCCAGAGTCAATGAGAGCCTGCACATTGCATGTACGACCAGTAGATGGAGCTAAAAGCTTTAAATTAATATAAAGGGGCCCGGAGCGATGACTCACCAGATTGTCGTCAGAAGAGTCTGAAGACGCCTCCCAATCGTCAGGGCCAGCGGCGGGCTGGTCAGCAGAGAGGTTGATGGGCTCCACCCCACTCATAGCCGGTTTGGCGCGCACAGTTGGCGTTCTAGGCTGTTTCCGGTCCAAGGAAGAAAGTGGGCGTGGAGGTGGTTTTGATCGGCATTTGTCTGCCCAGTGCCCCTCCTTCCCACAGCGATAACAGCTGCCTGAACGAGGCTGGGTTGTTCTCCCCTCCCCCTTTTGCATGCGTTTCTCCCTCGCAGGGGGGTGAGATTTGGGGCTATCTTCCTGTGCTTTTTTCTCCAAGCGGACTGGATCCTGCAAGTGGGCATGATCCAATTCGACATCCGAAGCTAGATCTATCCAGTCATTCAAAGTTTCGGGGCGAAATCTGTTCACACATGTTTGATAAATATCTTTATTCAGCCCTTCAATATAAATGTCCATTAGGGCTTGTTCACTATAACCAATCATAAACACTGATAGCTCCTGGAAAATCTGCGTGTAAGCCTGAATAGACATGTCCCCCTGCTGCAAACTTTTTAGTTTCATTTTTGCTTTCCTCTCAACACGGGGGTCTTCAAAACGCCTTCTAAGAGCATTCATGAAACGATCGAAATCGCGCAGTGCCGGTGAGCGGCAATTATGTAATGAAACTAACCAATTAGAAGCTTGATCTTCTAGGGTCATAGATACAATTCTGATTTTGATTTCATCGTCCAAATCAGCTGCGTAAAACTGCATGTAATTATCAACGTGAATTAGAAAAAACGCCAGTTTGTCGGCACTTCCGTTGTATTTCACACCCAAAGGAGGCAGTTTTGCAAGTCGGCGGGGGTTAATGGGGTTGGCTTCCCTTCCAGCCTGAGGGGGGGGGAGGGAGTTGCTCTCCTGCTTTGCCTGGCAGAAGCTGCCTCTCTTCGCAATTCCCTGCCGGCCTGAGGAGGGGGGGATGGTGTTGAAACCCTGCTTCGTCTGCCCGGAGCTGCCTGTGAACCTCTTGGCTGTGGGCGATCCGCCTCCCTCCCCCAGATTTTTTCCAGGGCTAAACTTTTCTCATCTGCCTGGCGGAGTAGGTCCTGAGCCATCTCCCTTAGTTCCCGTTCTTCTCTTAGGAGCTCCGGAATGACTTTCTTTGGGGAAATTCGACGCCTGGAGACGTTTACCCCACTCATTCCAACCCCTTCAGACCAACGTTTAGGTTTGACTGATTCTTCAGCTGGCAGATTTAGATCTAGGCCAGCCAAACCTTCCATCACTGACCTGATCCCTTCAGATTGAGCAGGAGGATGCGATGCTTCAGCTCCCAAAATGGTTTCAGGCAGGACCTCTACCAACGGAGGCTCCTCTTGTGAAGGGTCCGACATCAGGGCAGGTTTTTGGTTTTGTTGATTCTCAGCTTAATGTCAAGCCTGTTTCTTCGTTGACTCAGGAAAGACCACACTTAGACATTATTTTGAAATGTTAAGGCTCCTTTTACTAAGTTACGATAGCGTACAGACCAAGTAAAGCTGAGAATGAATAGTTTAGGCGCGAACAGAAAGTATTAAGCTTAAGCACATCCCAATCCCCAAACCCCCCCTGTGCATTGTCCAATATGCAGCCATCTCCAACATCAGGTGGGCAGGTCTTCACCATCCTGGAATGTAGGTCCGTTAGCAGGAGATAACACGAAACATCAACATTGTCCACCAGCAGAACACATTCACCCCAAACCCCCCACCCTCCCCGTTTCCATGGCAGCGAAGCCAGAACTAGCGAGACTGACATCGGAGGAGAAAGTAAGAGAAAAGATGGAGAAGAATAGATGAGAAAAGAGAAGACATGAAGAAGGGAGGGAAGGGGAAAGTAAGAGAAGAGAAGAATAGATGAGAAAAGAAGAAATGAAGAGAGAAGAGAGGAGAGGAGGAGAAAATCAGAGAAAAGATGGAGAAGAATAGATGAGAAAAGAAGAAATGAAGAGAGAAGAGAGGAGGGGAGGAGAGGAGAAAGTAAGAGAAAAGATGGAGAAGAATAGATGAGAAAAGAGAGGACATGAAGAAGGGAGGGAAGGGGAAAGTAAGAGAAGAGAAGAATAGATGAGAAAAGAAGAAATGAAGAGAGAAGAGAGGAGGGGAGGAGAAAATCAGATAAAAGATGGAGAAGAATAGATGAGAAAAGAGGACATGAAGAAGGGAGGGAAGGGGAAAGTAAGAGAAGAGAAGAATAGATGGGAAAAGAAGAAATGAAGAGAGAAGAGAGGAGGGGAGGAGAAAATCAGAGAAAAGATGGAGAAGAATAGATGAGAAAAGAAGAAATGAAGAGAGAAGAGAGGAGGGGAGGAGAAAATCAGAGAAAAGATGGAGAAGAATAGATGAGAAAAGAAGAAATGAAGAGAGAAGAGAGGAGGGGAGGAGAAAGTAAGAGAAAAGATGGAGAAGAATAGATGAGAAAAGAGAAGACATGAAGAAGGGAGGGAAGGGGAAAGTAAGAGAAGAGAAGAATAGATGGGAAAAGAAGAAATGAAGGGGGGAGAAAAGAGAAGACATGAAGAGGGAAGGGGAAATTAAGAGAAGAGAAGAATAGATGGGAAAAGAAGAAATGAAGAGAGAAGAGAGGAGGGGAGGAGAAAATCAGAGAAAAGATGGAGAAGAATAGATGAGAAAAGAGGACATGAAGAAGGGAGGGAAGGGGAAAGTAAGAGAAGAGAAGAATAGATGGGAAAAGAAGAAATGAAGGGGGGAGAAAAGAGAAGACATGAAGAGGGGAGGAGAAATTAAGAGAAGAGAAGAATAGATGGGAAAAGAAGAAATGAAGAGAGAAGAAAGGAGAGGAGGAGAAAATCAGAGAAAAGATGGAGAAAGAATAGATGAGAAAAGAAGAAATGAAGAGAGAAGAGAGGAGGGGAGGAGAAAGTAAGAGAAAAGATGGAGAAGAATAGATGAGAAAAGAGGACATGAAGAAGGGAGGGAAGGGGAAAGTAAGAGAAGAGAAGAATAGATGGGAAAAGAAGAAATTGAAGGGGGGAGAAAAGAGAAGACATGAAGAGGGGAGGAGAAATTAAGAGAAGAGAAGAATAGATGGGAAAAGAAGAAATGAAGAGAGAAGGGAGGAGGGGAGGAGAAAATCAGAGAAAAGATGGAGAAGAATAGATGAGAAAAGAAGAAATGAAGAGAGAAGAGAGGAGGAGAGGAGAAAGTAAGAGAAAAGATGGAGAAGAATAGATGAGAAAAGAGAAGACATGAAGAAGGGAGGGAAGGGGAAAGTAAGAGAAGAGAAGAATAGATGGGAAAAGAAGAAATGAAGAGAGAAGAGAGGAGAGGAGGAGAAATCAGAGAAAATTGGTGGGAGAAGAAAGAAGAGAAGAAGAAATTGAGAGAAAGTAAGAGAACAAGAAGAATAGATGAAAAAAGAAGGAATGAAGAGAGGAAGGGGAGGGAAGGGAGAAAGTAGGAAGGAAGGGGATGGGAGGAGAAAGTAAGAGAACAGAAGAATAGATGAGAAAAGAAATTAAGAGAAGAGAAGAATAGATGAGAAAAGAGAAGACATGAAGAAGGGAGGGAAGGGGAAAGTAAGAGAAGAGAAGAATAGATGGGAAAAGAAGAAATGAAGGGGGGAGAAAAGAGAAGACATGAAGAGGGGAGGAGAAATTAAGAGAAGAGAAGAATAGATGGGAAAAGAAGAAATGAAGAGAGAAGAAAGGAGAGGAGGAGAAAATCAGAGAAAAGATGGAGAAGAATAGATGAGAAAAGAAGAAATGAAGAGAGAAGAGAGGAGGGGAGGAGAAAGTAAGAGAAAAGATGGAGAAGAATAGATGAGAAAAGAGGACATGAAGAAGGGAGGGAAGGGGAAAGTAAGAGAAGAGAAGAATAGATGGGAAAAGAAGAAATGAAGGGGGGAGAAAAGAGAAGACATGAAGAGGGGAGGAGAAATTAAGAGAAGAGAAGAATAGATGGGAAAAGAAGAAATGAAGAGAGAAGAGAGGAGAGGAGGAGAAAATCAGAGAAAAGATGGAGAAGAATAGATGAGAAAAGAAGAAATGAAGAGAGAAGAGAGGAGAGGAGGAGAAAATCAGAGAAAAGATGGAGAAGAATAGATGAGAAAAGAAGAAATGAAGAGAGAAGAGAGGAGGAGAGGAGAAAGTAAGAGAAAAGATGGAGAAGAATAGATGAGAAAAGAGGACATGAAGGAGGGAGGGAAGGGGAAAGTAAGAGAAGAGAAGAATAGATGGGAAAAGAAGAAATGAAGAGAGAAGAGAGGAGGGGAGGAGAAAGTAAGAGAAAAGATGGAGAAGAATAGATGAGAAAAGAGGACATGAAGAAGGGAGGGAAGGGGAAAGTAAGAGAAGAGAAGAATAGATGAGAAAAGAAGAAATGAAGAGAGAAGAGAGGAGAGGAGGAGAAAATCAGAGAAAAGATGGAGAAGAATAGATGGGAAAAGAAGAAATGAAGAGAGAAGAGAGGAAGAGAGGAGAAAGTAAGAGAAAAGATGGAGAAGAATAGATGAGAAAAGAGGACATGAAGGAGGGAGGGAAGGGGAAAGTAAGAGAAGAGAAGAATAGATGGGAAAAGAAGAAATGAAGAGAGAAGAGAGGAGGGGAGGAGAAAGTAAGAGAAAAGATGGAGAAGAATAGATGAGAAAAGAGGACATGAAGAAGGGAGGGAAGGGGAAAGTAAGAGAAGAGAAGAATAGATGAGAAAAGAAGAAATGAAGAGAGAAGAGAGGAGAGGAGGAGAAAATCAGAGAAAAGATGGAGAAGAATAGATGAGAAAAGAAGAAATGAAGAGAGAAGAGAGGAGGAGAGGAGAAAGTAAGAGAAAAGATGGAGAAGAATAGATGAGAAAAGAAGAAATGAAGAGAGAAGAGAGGAGGGGAGGAGAAAGTAAGAGAAAAGATGGAGAAGAATAGATGAGAAAAGAGGACATGAAGAAGGGAGGGAAGGGGAAAGTAAGAGAAGAGAAGAATAGATGAGAAAAGAAGAAATGAAGAGAGAAGAGAGGAGAGGAGGAGAAAATCAGAGAAAAGATGGAGAAGAATAGATGAGAAAAGAAGAAATGAAGAGAGAAGAGAGGAGGAGAGGAGAAAGTAAGAGAAAAGATGGAGAAGAATAGATGAGAAAAGAAGAAATGAAGAGAGAAGAGAGGAGAGGAGGAGAAAATCAGAGAAAAGATGGAGAAGAATAGATGAGAAAAGAAGAAATGAAGAGAGAAGAGAGGAGGAGAGGAGAAAGTAAGAGAAAAGATGGAGAAGAATAGATGAGAAAAGAAGAAATGAAGAGAGAAGAGAGGAGGGGAGGAGAAAGTAAGAGAAAAGATGGAGAAGAATAGATGAGAAAAGAGGACATGAAGAAGGGAGGGAAGGGGAAAGTAAGAGAAGAGAAGAATAGATGAGAAAAGAAGAAATGAAGAGAGAAGAGAGGAGGGGAGGAGAAAGTAAGAGAAAAGATGTAGAAGAATAGATGAGAAAAGAGAAGACATGAAGAAGGGAGGGAAGGGGAAAGTAAGAGAAGAGAAGAATAGATGGGAAAAGAAGAAATGAAGGGGGGAGAAAAGAGAAGACATGAAGAGGGGAGGAGAAATTAAGAGAAGAATAGATGGGAAAAGAAGAAATGAAGGGGGGAGAAAAGAGAAGACGTGAAGAGGGGAGGAGAAATTAAGAGAAGAGAAGAATAGATGGGAAAAGAAGAAATGAAGAGAGAAGAGAGGAGGGGAGGAGAAAATCAGAGAAAAGATGGAGAAGAATAGATGAGAAAAGAGGACATGAAGAAGGGAGGGAAGGGGAAAGTAAGAGAAGAGAAGAATAGATGGGAAAAGAAGAAATGAAGAGAGAAGAGAGGAGGGGAGGAGAAAATCAGAGAAAAGATGGAGAAGAATAGATGAGAAAAGAAGAAATGAAGAGAGAAGAGAGGAGGAGAGGAGAAAGTAAGAGAAAAGATGGAGAAGAATAGATGAGAAAAGAGAAGACATGAAGAAGGGAGGGAAGGGGAAAGTAAGAGAAGAGAAGAATAGATGGGAAAAGAAGAAATGAAGGGGGGAGAAAAGAGAAGACATGAAGAGGGAAGGGGAAATTAAGAGAAGAGAAGAATAGATGGGAAAAGAAGAAATGAAGAGAGAAGAGAGGAGAGGAGGAGAAAATCAGAGAAAAGATGGAGAAGAATAGATGAGAAAAGAAGAAATGAAGAGAGAAGAGGGGAGGGGAGGAGAAAGTAAGAGAAAAGATGGAGAAGAATAGATGAGAAAAGAGAAGACATGAAGAAGGGAGGGAAGGGGAAAGTAAGAGAAGAGAAGAATAGATGAGAAAAGAAGAAATGAAGAGAGAAGAGAGGAGAGGAGGAGAAAATCAGAGAAAAGATGGAGAAGAATAGATGAGAAAAGAAGAAATGAAGAGAGAAGAGAGGAGGGGAGGAGAAAGTAAGAGAAAAGATGGAGAAGAATAGATGAGAAAAGAGAGGACATGAAGAAGGGAGGGAAGGGGAAAGTAAGAGAAGAGAAGAATAGATGAGAAAAGAAGAAATGAAGAGAGAAGAGAGGAGGGGAGGAGAAAATCAGAGAAAAGATGGAGAAGAATAGATGAGAAAAGAAGAAATGAAGAGAGAAGAGAGGAGAGGAGGAGAAAATCAGAGAAAAGATGGAGAGAAGAATAGATGAGAAAAGAGAAGACATGAAGAAGGGAGGGAAGGGGAAATTAAGAGAAGAGAAGAATAGATGAGAAAAGAAGAAATGAAGAGAGAAGAGAGGAGGGGAGGAGAAAATCAGAGAAAAGATGGAGAAGAATAGATGAGAAAAGAAGAAATGAAGAGAGAAGAGAGGAGGAGAGGAGAAAGTAAGAGAAAAGATGGAGAAGAATAGATGAGAAAAGAGAAGACATGAAGAAGGGAGGGAAGGGGAAAGTAAGAGAAGAGAAGAATAGATGGGAAAAGAAGAAATGAAGGGGGGAGAAAAGAGAAGACATGAAGAGGGAAGGGGAAATTAAGAGAAGAGAAGAATAGATGGGAAAAGAAGAAATGAAGAGAGAAGAGAGGAGGGGAGGAGAAAATCAGAGAAAAGATGGAGAAGAATAGATGAGAAAAGAAGAAATGAAGAGAGAAGAGAGGAGGAGAGGAGAAAGTAAGAGAAAAGATGGAGAAGAATAGATGAGAAAAGAGAAGACATGAAGAAGGGAGGGAAGGGGAAAGTAAGAGAAGAGAAGAATAGATGGGAAAAGAAGAAATGAAGGGGGGAGAAAAGAGAAGACATGAAGAGGGAAGGGGAAATTAAGAGAAGAGAAGAATAGATGGGAAAAGAAGAAATGAAGAGAGAAGAGAGGAGAGGAGGAGAAAATCAGAGAAAAGATGGAGAAGAATAGATGAGAAAAGAGAAGACATGAAGAAGGGAGGGAAGGGGAAATTAAGAGAAGAGAAGAATAGATGAGAAAAGAAGAAATGAAGAGAGAAGAGAGGAGGGGAGGAGAAAATCAGAGAAAAGATGGAGAAGAATAGATGAGAAAAGAAGAAATGAAGAGAGAAGAGAGGAGGGGAGGAGAAAATCAGAGAAAAGATGGAGAAGAATAGATGAGAAAAGAAGAAATGAAGAGAGAAGAGAGGAGGGGAGGAGAAAGTAAGAGAAAAGATGGAGAAGAATAGATGAGAAAAGAGAAGACATGAAGAAGGGAGGGAAGGGGAAAGTAAGAGAAGAGAAGAATAGATGGGAATAGAAGAAATGAAGGGGGGAGAAAAGAGAAGACATGAAGAGGGAAGGGGAAATTAAGAGAAGAGAAGAATAGATGGGAAAAGAAGAAATGAAGAGAGAAGAGAGGAGGGGAGGAGAAAGTAAGAGAAAAGATGGAGAAGAATAGATGAGAAAAGAGGACATGAAGAAGGGAGGGAAGGGGAAAGTAAGAGAAGAGAAGAATAGATGGGAAAAGAAGAAATGAAGGGGGGAGAAAAGAGGACATGAAGAAGGGAGGGAAGGGGAAAGTAAGAGAAGAGAAGAATAGATGGGAAAAGAAGAAATGAAGAGAGAAGAAAGGAGAGGAGGAGAAAATCAGAGAAAAGATGGAGAAGAATAGATGAGAAAAGAAGAAATGAAGAGAGAAGAGAGGAGGGGAGGAGAAAGTAAGAGAAAAGATGGAGAAGAATAGATGAGAAAAGAGGACATGAAGAAGGGAGGGAAGGGGAAAGTAAGAGAAGAGTAGATGGGAAAAGAAGAAATGAAGGGGGGAGAAAAGAGAAGACATGAAGAGGGGAGGAGAAATTAAGAGAAGAGAAGAATAGATGGGAAAAGAAGAAATGAAGAGAGAAGGGAGGAGGGGAGGAGAAAATCAGAGAAAAGATGGAGAAGAATAGATGAGAAAAGAAGAAATGAAGAGAGAAGAGAGGAGGAGAGGAGAAAGTAAGAGAAAAGATGGAGAAGAATAGATGAGAAAAGAGAAGACATGAAGAAGGGAGGGAAGGGGAAAGTAAGAGAAGAGAAGAATAGATGGGAAAAGAAGAAATGAAGAGAGAAGAGAGGAGAGGAGGAGAAAATCAGAGAAAAGATGGAGAAGAATAGATGGGAAAAGAAGAAATGAAGAGAGAAGAGAGGAGGGGATGGGAGGAGAAAGTAAGAGAACAGAAGAATAGATGAAAAAAGAAGAAATGAAGAGAGAAGAGAGGAGGGGATGGGAGGAGAAAGTAAGAGAACAGAAGAATAGATGAGAAAAGAAATTAAGAGAAGAGAAGAATAGATGAGAAAAGAGAAGACATGAAGAGAGGAGAGGAGAAGGGAGGGGAGGAGAAAATAAGAGAAGATGAAGAGGGGAAGAGAAGAGATGAGAAAAGAGAAGAAATGAAGGGAAGGGAAAAGAGAGGAGAGGAGAAGAAAAGAAGAGAAGGGGAAGAGAGGGAAGAGGAGAAGAGAAGCGATAAAACAACGAAATAAATAAAATTCGGCGCTCTGGTTTTTACCGTTGCTCTTCATTTCGATAATTTCACAGTGCAAAGTTCTGGCATTCAGTTCCAGGGTGTCCAGCTGCGTCTGACTCAGTTTTATCACTGGAAGAAGAAGAAGAGCAAGAACAGAAAGAAGCTACACACACACACACACACACACACACACACACACACACACACGAATGACATGATCCCAGTTGGAAAAAGGCCGTGTAAATCAAAGCTGCCAACCACCACAACCCTTACTAAGCCATCTGATTCAGAGGCAGCTGCTTTCATGGGCATCAGAGGCAGCTGCCTTCATCGGGCCCTGCTGGCTGGGGGCTTCTGGGGAAGATTCTGGGGGAATTCTGGGGAGTTGAAGTCCACTTAGCGGCCAAGTTTGAAAAGCACCGTGTGAATCAATGGTTCCGCCGCCCCCCCAAAAACCCCCACTTTGATTCAGAAGTGGGTGCTTTAATGAGACGCGGCGACAAGAGCAGCTCCTTTCATCGGTGCATGGAGAGGCTGGGCTGATGGCGGGGGTTAAATTGGGGCGGGGGGCGAGGGAGAGAAAGGGAGGGGCAGACAGGTGGGCTGGGCGGCTGCAACTGCCAGGTGAGCCGGCTCATGAAAGCAGCTGCCTTTTAATTTAAAAAAAATTGCTAGACTCCACTCCCAGAAACTTCCTGGTGTTGACGGCAGCAGTTGCGTCTTCTTTCTCTTGCCGGGGATTTTGAGATCGGAGAACGGCAACAATTATTTCTCTGGAGGGACCCCAAGCCCCCCCCCCCCCACCGTCCCCCACCAACTGCACCCCAGCTGGAAGAACGCTTCTTCCAGGGTGAAAAATCCCGACCTTTCAACAGCTTGTCGTTCTCCTCTAACAACGTTTTCTGCAGCTCAGCCAGTCTCGAACCGGTGGTGTTCCCTTCAAGAGGACAAGAAGGGTGTCAACTCCTAAAGTGGCCATAATGAGGAAAGTGGGGGGGAGGGGAGAGCGCATTCCACGCATACTTTTGTCTAGAGTCGGATCTGAGACTACCGCAGCAGGCTTGGGAGGGGTGCACCTGGTTGGGGGATGTGATTTATGACACAGACGGAAGGGAGGGAAGGAAACAGGGGCAAAGTTCAGCCATCATTCAAACGAGGCTCGGATCCGACTGCACAAACCAGGCGCGGCCAAAAGGCTCCTATTAAACGACTGGTTTTCTTTTGAAATTTGTCTCGAGGCTCACGAATCAACTCGGGCGTCGTTTGGAAACCTGACACCCGGTTGGAGCGGAGTCCCATTCCCACGACCGCCCCTCGAGAATCCTGGAGACGAGGACGCTGGGAGAAGGAGCACCCCCTTCCTTGGCAGGACTCGCACCAGCGACCTCCCCTTCTGATGGCCCCCTCCCAAGGGAAAGTGCTCCCCCCATTCTCCGACAGGATGTCTGTCCCAGTGTGTAGCGCCCGGGATGGAGTTTGGATAGGGGAAGAGGGGGGGGTTGCTTGAATGCTGCTTCTCGCCCCCTCTGGCTCCTCCTTACTTCTGGCCTTGAGTTTGGTGGCCCCTTGTTGGATCGTCTGAGTAATATTTTGCACGTCCGCCTGGGTCCCCTGGAGACCTTTGGTGAACTGGACGCCTGGAATAGAGAGGGAGGGAGGGAGGGAGCAGAGCTGAGGGAGGGGGCAATCCATAGCCTTCCCCCCACCTGGGTGTAGAAGTTGACCTCCTCCTCCTTTGGCTCTGGGCTGCTCCCTTGTTATTCTCTCTATTCCTACGACACCCGAAACCCAGGTTAAAAACAAAAAAATATGGCTTGACTGTATTGCCATGCCATAAGAGGTTTTCTGTAGGTATGGCCTTCGCCCATGGACCAATCCACGTTTCTCTCCTTCGTTTCCCATTTTCAATTATGACTGAAATGACGGCCTCAATTACAGTTGTAAATCGAGGACCACCTGTGGCCGGGGTTGAACTGGATGATGTGCAACCTCCCCTCTAGCTTTGGCCGACTCCTACGACCCCTTCTTTCCTTCCCGTCTTCAGTTACGACCTGAAACCGCAGGCTCAATTACGGTTGTAAATCGAGGATGACGACGACCTGCGGTTGGGGTTGGATGAGATGATGTGGAGCAGCTCTCTAGTTCGGGCCCATTCCTACAACACCCCAAACTCAGGTGAAAACAAACAACACAGTGGTTGCCTGCATTTACAGCGATCCTAGCAGCTTTGGGGTTCACATGGACCAATCCGCGTTTCTCTCTTTCCCATTTTCAATTATGACTGAAACTACGGGCTCAATTACAGTTGTAAGCCGAGGACTTTCTGTAGGTGGAGCTGGACTAGACGACGTGCAACAGCCCCTCTAGTTTTGGCCAGTTCCTACAACACCTGAAACCCAGGTTAAAACCACAACACAACACAGCGTCTTCCTGCATTTCCGTCCCTTAGCTTTTAGGTTTCACATGGACCAATCCACGTTTCTCTCTTTCCTTTCCCATCTTACACGCTCGTTCTCCAGCTCCGGCTCTGCCTTCGCGTTTCCTCCTCCCTAGGGCCCTGCACAACCCCCGTCGCACCCCGCTTGCGCGACGCGCTCACCTTGAATGCCCAGGATGCAGACCGAGAGGATCAGAACGCCGCAAAACACCATCAACCCCAGAATGAGCCGGCCGGTGGGGCAGAGGCGCTGGGAGAACGACTTCGACAACGGGAAGTCTGTAGCGAAGAGAAGGACGGCGTGAGGACCAGAAATGGACATTTGCAATGGCGGGGGGGGGTGTTTCTCTCCCCTGGAGAAACAAGGTACAAGAATCTATGTGAAGCCCCCCGGCGGGAACCTTCTGGATTTGAAGTCCTGGTATTCAGCCAGTTCGCACCGGTTTGCCAAAATTGACGGCAGAACTTTTGCCCAGTTCGGCGAACCGGTAGCAATAGCTGGCTGGCCATGCCCCTGAACCGGTCCTCCTGTTGATGGATGCTCACCCCACCCATCCGGCTGCCACTCGCTGGCACTGCTTCTTTGCATACTGGCTCTCAAAGCGGCAGGCGGCTGGCCGCAGCCCGCCGAAAAGTCCTCCGGTCGGCAAAAAGGCGGCTTCCATGGCCGCCATCTTCTTCGCGCACCCGCATCCCATTGCCGCGCGAGTCCATTGGCTGGCTGGCAATTCCCAGCAGCGGCGGCTGGCTGGGGGCTGCTGAAAACTCCGGTCAGCTTGCCTTCTAGACTGCACCAGCCGCGGCGGAAGGTAAGCAACCAAAGAGGCGGTGGGGGGGGGAGGAAGTGGGGAAATGGGGGCGACTGGCGAGGGGAGGGCGGGGTTAGATAGGGGAGGGCGGGGTTAAATGTTCCTGCCATTTCCTGTGGGCGTGGCTAGGTGGGGGGGGCATGTGACTGAGTGGGTGTGGCCACGAGTGACGTCAAGTTGGCCACGCCCAACTCAGTCACATTCCCTCCCGCCGCTGCCTAGCCACGCCCACCGAACCGGTAGCGAAAAGTTTTTGAATCCCACCGCTGTCCCTGACCCGTCCTCGGGACCATGCGGTGGCTCCCCCAAGGGAGGAAGGAGAGGGAAAGGAAAGAAGGACGACGGGAATGAAGGAAGGAAGGAAGGAGAGAGAAAGGGGAGGGAAGGAGGAGAAAGGGAAGAGAAAGGGAAGGAAGGAGAGGGAGAGAAAGGGAAGAAAGAAAATAGGTAGAAAGGAAGAAAGAAGGATAGAACAGAGGAAGAAGTAAGATGGGAAAGCAAAGAAGGGAAAAGAAGAAAGAAAAAAAGGAAAGATGGAAGGAGGGAAAGGAAAGGAAGGAAAGAGAGAGAAAGGAAAGGAAGGAAGTAGGAGGGAAGGAAGATAGGAAGAAGAAAGGAGAGAAAGCAAAGAAGGAAGGAGGGAGGGAGGGAGGGAAGGGAGGGAGGAGAAAGGAAAGGAAGGAAGAAAAAAAAGAAAGATGGAAGGAAGGAGAGGGAAAGGAAAGGAAGAGAGAGAAAGGAAAGAAAGGAAGTAGGAGGGAAGGAAAGAGGGAAAGGAAGGAAGGAAGATAGTAAGAAGGAAGGAAGTGGAGGGAAAGGAAGGAAAGAGAGAGAAAGGAAAGGAAGGAAATAAGTAGAAAGGGAAAAAAGAAGAAAAGAAGATAGAAGGAAGGAGGGAGGGAAAGCAAAGAAGGAGGGAGGGAAGGAGAGAAAGGAAAGGAAGGGAGGAGAAAGGAAGGAAGGAAAGAGAAAGGAAGAAAGAAAGAAAAGGAAAGTTGGAAGGAAGGAGGGAAAGGAAGGAGAGAGAAAGGAAAGAACGAAAGAAGGGAGGGAGGGAGGAGTGAGAAAGAAGGAAAGAAGATAGGAAGAAGGAAGGAGAGAAAGCAAAGAAGGAAGGAAGGAGGGAGGGAGGGAGGGAGGGAAGGAAGGAATGATCAACCTCCAATTGGAAGGAAAGATCTCCAGGTTTCCATCCCACAAACCCATCTCTCCTCCCCCCCACTCCCACTTCCCCCCCCCCCCCATCAGCCGGTGCATGATTCGAATCCGCTCCCAGGTACCTTTTTCAAAGTGGGTTTCGTATTCCTTCTCCACGTCCGTAGACTGGAAGTTCTCATACGTCTCGGGTGCTGGGGGGGCCTCGGAAGCTTCCATGCTGGGGGAGGAAAAGGGGGGCAGAGGTAGGTGGGTGGGTGGGGGGATCTAATGGAGGGTAGGGGGGAGGCCATGGGGAAGGGGCCAATGGGGAACAGACTTTCTGGATCTTGGCCACGCAGATGGGTGGATTCCAGCTCCCAGGAGGGAAGGGAGGGAGGGAAGGGGACAGAGGAGAGAGGGAGGAAAGAAGGAAGGAAGGGGACAGGAGTAAGAAGGAAGGAAGGAAGGAAGGAAGGAAGGAAGGAAGGAAGGAAGGAAGGAAGGAAGGAAGGAAGGAAGGAAAAGGGACAGAAAAGGGAACAAAGGAACGGTGAAAGAAAGAGAAGGGAAGGAAAAGAAAAAAGGGAAGGGAGGGAGGGAGTGAAGAAGGAAGGAAGGAAAATAGACAAAAGAAAGGAGGAAGGAAGGGAGAGAAGGAAGGAAGGAAAGGAAGAAGGAAAAAAGGAATGAAGGGAGGGAAAGGAACAGAGAAGAGAGGGAGGGAGGAAAGAAGGAAGGAAGGGAAAGGAAAGGAAAGAAAGAAAGAAAGAAAGAAAGAAAGAAAGAAAGAAAGAAAGAAAGAAAGAAAGAAAGAAAGAAAGAAAGAAAGAAAGAAGAGGAAGGAAGGAAGGAAGGAAGGAAGGAAGGAAGGAAAAACAAAAGGAAGAGAGGGAGGGGGAGATGGGTCAGAGAAGATAGGAAGGAAGGAAGAAAGACAGACGGACGGAAGGAAGGAAGGAAAGAAGGAAGGAAGGAAGAAAGGAAGGAAGAAGAAGGAAAGGAGGAAGGAAGGAGGAAAGAAGGAAAGAAAGAAAGAAAGAAAGAAAGAAAGAAAGAAAGAAAGAAAGAAAGAAAGAAAGAAAGAAGAGGAAGGAAGGAGGAAAGACAGACAGAAGGAAGGAAGGAAGGAAGGAAGGAGGAAAGAAGGAAGGAAGGAAGGAAGGAAGGAAGGAAGGAAGGAAGGAAGGAAGGAAGGAAGCTGGAACTAAGGAGAAACTTCCTAACAGTGAGAACAATTAACCAGGGGAACTGCTTGCCACCATAGCTGGGGCTGCCCCATCACCGGAGCTGCTTCAGAAGAGTCTGGATGACCACTTGACTGAAAGGGTCTGTAGGGCCTCCTGCTTGAGCTGGGGGGCTGGACTAGAAGACCTCCCAGGTCCCTTCCAGCCCTGGTATCCACCCCAGGGCATCCCTCCCTTAGGGACCCCCGTCCTGGCCACTCACTTGACCACCGAAGTCGCCATGCTGCCCTGCACCCCCTCCTCTTCCTTCGGTTGGGGGGGGGGGGCTTGGAGGCCACCAGCAAGGGCTGACCCAACCTTGGTTCGGAGGCTTCCCCCGGGGAAAGTTTGGGCGAAAGTGGAGATCCCTCGCCAAATCCCTTCCCCACCCCCTTGTGCCCGGCTGGCACGAGGGGGCTGGACCAGGAATGGGGCCACTTCTGCCCTCCCCCCACCCACCCCCCGTCCTTCCCCACGGGAACCTTTGCTCTGTCAATATTATTTCTCTCCGGAGGGCACAGCTGGCTATTTCAAAAGAGAAAAACACACACACTGGAAATTGGAAGCAGGTTGGCATTTCACAACCTCCGGGGCTGAAAGATGGGCGGACTCCAACTCCCAGAATTCCCCAGCCAGAATTTCCCAGAAAGAAAGAAAGAAAGAAAGAGAGAGAGAGAGAGAGAGAGAGAGAGAGAGAGAGAGAGAGAGAGAGAGAGAGAGAGAGAGAAAGAAAGAAAGAAAGAAAGAAAGAAAGAAAGAAAGAAAGAAAGAAAAAAAAGAAAAAAAGAAAAAAAGAAAGAAAGAAAGGTTGCATCTTCAGGTTGCAAAGGTTAAGAAAGTCCACTAAAAGGGTGGACTGTAATAAAGGAGGAAGAGGAGGGAGGGAGGGGGGGAAAGAGAAGGAGAGGGGAGGAAGGAGAGAAAGAGGAAAAAAGAAGGAAGATCACAAGGAATCGAAATAAGGAAGGAGAGAGGAAAGAAAGAAAGAAAGAAAGGAAGGAAGGAAGGAAGGAAGGAAGGATAGGAAGAAAGGAAGGGGGAGAGAGAAAGGAAAAAGGAAGGAAGATAGGAAGGGAAGGAGGGAAGGAGAGAGGAAGGGAAGGAGGGAGGGAGGGAGGGAGGGAGGGAGGGAAAGAGGAGGGGAGGGGAGGAAGGATAGAAAGAGGAAAAAAGAAGGAAGGACAGAAGGAATCAAAAAGGAACGAAATAAGGAAGGAGAGAGGAAAGAAAGACAGAAAGAAAGAAGAAAGAGAAAGAAAGAAGGGATAGGAAGAAAGGAAAGTAGGGAGGAGAGAGAAAGGAAAAAGGAAGGAAGATAGGAAGGGAAGGAGAGAGGGAGGGAGGGAGGGAAAGGAAAAAAGAAGGACGGACAGAAGGAATCAAAAAGGAATGAAATAATGAAGGAGGAAAGAAAGAAAGAAAGAAAGAAAGAAAGAAAGAAAGAAAGAAAGAAAGAAAGAAAGAAAGAAAGGATAGGAAGAAAGGATAGGGAGGGAGGAGGGAGAAAGGAAAAAGGAAGGGAGATAGGAAGGGAAGGAGGGAGGGAGGGAGAGAAAGAGGAAAAAAGAAGGATGGACAGAAGGAATCGAATAGGAACAAAATAAGGAAGGAGAGAGGAAAGAAAGAAGAAAGAAAGAAAGAAAGAAAGAAAGAAAGAAAGAAAGAAAGAAAGAAAGAAAGAAAGAAAGGATAGGAAGAAAGGAAGGGGGAGGAGAGGGAAAGGAAAGAAGGAAGGAAGGAGAGAAAAAATTAAGGTAGGGAGGAAAGAGAAAGAAAGGAAAGAGAAAGGAAAGAAAGAAAAAAGGAAGGAAGGAAGGAAGGAAGGAGAGAAAGCAAAGAAAGAAGAAGGGGGAGAGAAAGGGAAAAAAAGAAAGTAAGAAGGAGTGAAAGAAAGAAGGAAGCAAGGAAAGGAAGGAAGAAGGAAGGAAGGAAGGAAAGAGGAGAGGGAAAGGAAAAAGGAAGGAAGACAGGAGGGAAGGAAGGAATGGAAGGAAGGAAAGAAAGGAGAGGGAAAGGAAAAAGGAAGAAAGATAGGAGGGAAGGGGGGGAGTGAAGGAGGGGAGGACTTGAGGACTTCAATTCCCAGAATCCCCCAGCCAGCTGTGCTGCCCCTTTAAGATTCGTAGACTTCAATTCCCAGAATCCCCCAGCCTGCACGGACTTCTGGGAGTTGAAGTCCACAAGGCTTAAAGGGGCCAGGTTTCCCCCTGGCCTAAGCTAACCTGGTTTAGACTGAGGCTGCCCTGGAAACCCCCTGGGAATCCTTCCTGCAATCAAGGGCAGAGAAGTTGGCTCAGCAAACCATGGTTTGTTTAAACCACAGTCCCAACACCCACCAAGGGCTTTTCGTGATCCATTATAGCCTCTTCCTCGCCTGATCCTCCCTTGCAGCCACCTTCTCCCTCCCCCATCTGACTTCCTGCCTGCCACACCTGTCGGAGTGGGCGGGGCCGGGGGTTAATTGCACAGGTGGGGGAGCCCCAGGTGAGTGGCTGGCTCCAAGCAGCCTCACCTGCCGGACGCCGAGAGCTCAGCCTGCTGTGCCGGCCATGCACGTCTGGCTCTTCGTCCTGTTGCTCCTGCAGGGATGCCGTGCCAGGGTGCCCGCTTATGCCCACCGCCCGGTGGAGGTGCGCTGCGGGCCGCAGAGCATGGTGGTGACCGTGCACCGGGACCTCTTGGGGGTGGGCAGGCTGGTGGACCCCACGGAGCTGGCCCTGGGGCCCGCCGCCTGCCCCCCTTTGAGTGGGGAGGGGGGCGACGTGGTGGTCTTCGAAGCCGGGCTCCATGAGTGTGGCAGTGTGGTGCAGGTATGCCCGTCGAGGGGATGGGGGGAAGGAAAGGAGAACTTGGGGGGAGCAGCTGTGGGGGTCTGGGAGGGGGGGGGTCTTCACTCTTCTGCTACTTTTGATTTATTTTTATTTTTATTACATTTATACCCCGCCCTTCTCCTACAAAAGGGCCCAGGGTGGCTGACACTGGAGGGCATCCCTTATAACAGGGGTCTCCAACCTTTGCAACTTTAAGTCTGAAGGACTTCAGCTCCCAGACTTCTCCAGCCAGCAAAGCTGTCAGTGTCAGGGCCTGGGCCAGGGGTCTCCAACCTTTGCAACTTTAAGTCTGAAGGACTTCAGCTCCCAGACTTCTCCAGCCAGCAAAGCTGTCAGTGTCAGGGCCTGGGCCAGGGGTCTCCAACCTTTGCAACTTTAAGTCTGAAGGACTTCAGCTCCCAGACTTCTCCAGCCAGCAAAGCTGTCAGTGTCAGGGCCTGGGCCAGGGGTCCCCAACCTTTGCAACTTTAAGTCTGAAGGACTTCAGCTCCCAGAATTCCCCAGCCAGCCTTCCTTGGGGAATTCTGGGAGTTGAAGTCCAGGCCTCTTCCAAGTGGTTAAAGAATAAAGGGGGGGGGGGGGAACCCCACAATTTTACTTTTTTTAATTTTTATTTATTTCGAATTTATACCCCCCCCCCTTCTCCTTGTTAGGACCCAGGGCGGCACACAGGCATTACTAAAATCACAGTGCAAAACAATATATATATCATTAAAACATATTAAATAATTTAAAACCCGTGCTAAAACCCATTTAAAAACCCTGCCAAATTATAATTTAAGTATAAAAAAGTCACTTTTGACTTTTATTCAATTTATATACCGCTCCCTTTCCCAAAAAGGGACTCAGGGCAGTGCACAGGAAATTTAAAAAACACATAGAAACATAACAATATACAAAATTTAAAAACCAGATTAAATTAGTATCCCCGTGCTAAAAAATTTAAATAAGTTAAAACTGTATCCCTCAAAACCAATTAAAACCATTAATTTTACCTGGAAACCATTTCTGGGCTTTGTACTTGAGGTGAGAAAGAGAGAGAGAGAAAAGAAAGAACCTTAACAATAATTCAATAGCAAGAGTCGCAAGGGGCCTTAGAGGTCACCTAGCCCAACCCCCTGCCTAGGCAGGGAACCCTATACCCCGTTTCAGACCAATGGCTCTCTAACATCTTCCATTGTTGTGGGGGAAGATTCCCAACTTCGGGAGGCCAGCGGTTAACTTCATTGGTTTGGGAGTTAATGTAATTAATAGGTTAGATTAAATTTAAATTTAATTAATTAAAAGGCTATCCCAAAAAAAAAGGAACACCTGAAGAAAGAGAGAGAGAGAGAAACAGCGGGAAGCGAAAGAAAGAAAGAAAGAAAAAGAAAGAAAGAAAGAAAGAAAGAAAGAAAGAAAGAAAGAAAGAAAGAAAGAAAGAAAGAAAGAAAGAAAGAAAGGAATTTAAAGGAGGATTACTCAACTAAGTTGTAGAACAGAGGTTCCCAAACTTGGCAACTTTAAGACTTGTGGACTTCAAGTCCCAGAATTCTCCAGGGATTCTGGGAATTGAAGTCTACAAATCTTAAAGGGGCAGCCCAGCTGGCTGGGGGATTCTGGGAGTTGAAGTCTTCAAATCTTAAAGGGGCAGCCCAGCTGGCTGGGGGATTCTGGGAATTGAAGTCTACAAATCTTAAAGGGGCAGCCCAGCTGGCTGGGGGATTCTGGGAATTGAAGCCTACAAATCTTAAAGGGGCAGCCCAGCTGGCTGGGGGATTCTGGGAGTTGAAGTCTTCAAATCTTAAAGGGGCAGCCCAGCTGGCTGGGGGATTCTGGGAATTGAAGTCTACAAATCTTAAAGGGGCAGCCCTGCTGGCTGGGGGATTCTGGGAATTGAAGTCTACAAATCTTAAAGGGGCAGCCCAGCTGGCTGGGGGATTCTGGGAATTGAAGTCTGCAAATCTTAAAGGGGCAGCCCAGCTGGCTGGGGGATTCTGGGAATTGAAGTCTACAAATCTTAAAGGGGCAGCTCAGCTGGCTGGGGGATTCTGGGAATTGAAGCCTACAAATCTTAAAGGGGCAGCCCAGCTGGCTGGGGGATTCTGGGAATTGAAGTCTGCAAATCTTAAAGGGGCAGCCCAGCTGGCTGGGGGATTCTGGGAATTGAAGTCTGCAAATCTTAAAGGGGCAGCCCAGCTGGCTGGGGGATTCTGGGAATTGAAGTCTGCAAATCTTAAAGGGGCAGCTCAGCTGGCTGGGGGATTCTGGGAATTGAAGTCTGCAAATCTTAAAGGGGCAGCCCAGCTGGCTGGGGGATTCTGGGAATTGAAGTCTACAAATCTTAAAGGGGCAGCCCAGCTGGCTGGGGGATTCTGGGAATTGAAGTCTACAAATCTTAAAGGGGCAGCCCAGCTGGCTGGGGGATTCTGGGAATTGAAGTCTGCAAATCTTAAAGGGGCAGCCCAGCTGGCTGGGGGATTCTGGGAATTGAAGTCTACAAATCTTAAAGGGGCAGCCCAGCTGGCTGGGGAATTCTGGGAGTTGAAGTCTACAAATCTTAAAGGGGCAGCCTAGCTGGCTGGGGGATTCTGGGAGTTGAAGTCCACAAGTCTTAAAGTTGCCAAGTTTGGGAATCTCTGTTGAAGAAGAATTGAGGGGAAATTGAGAAGGGGAAATTGAGAAGAAAAGATATAATGCATAGCAAAGAGGAGGAAAGGGGAAAAAAGGGGGAATTTAAGAGATAAAGGGAATTTAAAAGATAGAAGGAGAAAGAGAAAACAGAAGAAAACTAGAACATTAAAGAGAGGAAAATTATTATTATTTATTATTATTTTATTAAATTTATAGACCGCCCCCTCTTCCCCTTGGGGACTCAGGGCGGTGCACAGGAAATTAAAAATCCAATAAATACAACCATATACAAAATGCAAATATTAAAACCAAATTAAATTACCCCTGTGCTAAAATCAATATTAAAACCCCTAAAAGACAAGTTAGGAGAAAGGGGTTAGGTAAGGAAGAAGGTAAAAGAAGAGATATTAGTAGAAAATGAAATATGCCGATCCTGCTTATGATATATATATAGTTAAAGAAAAGAATATTGTTTAAGTGGGGATAGCCAATGAAGTAAAAGGCTTGTTATATTAAATTGAAACTCGATATTTGCTGCATGTCCCAGTCTGTAGCTTAAATTGTTTTAATTAGGTTTTTAAATTGGGATACAGTTTTAATGTTTTATAAATTTTAGTACAGGGTAAATCATTTAATTCGGTTTTAATTATGTATTTATTGTAATGTTTTTAGATGTTCTTAAGTATCCTGTACACCAGGGGTCCCCAACCCCCGGGCCGCGGACCGGTGCCGGTCCGTGGCTTGGTAGGAACCGGGCCGCAGGGCCAGAGAGGAGGAGGAGGGGGCAGCCCCCTGGGCAGAGTGCGCAGCCGGGCGGCCGGGGCAGGCTAAGGCGAGTGAGTGCAGCGGGCAGGGACAGGGACGCCAGGTTCCTTCGTCCGGTGGGTGGGTGAGAGAGCGAGCGAGTAACAGAGAGATAGAGAGAGATAGAGAGAGACAGAAAGAAAAAGAGAGAAAGAAAGAAAAAGAAAGTGACAGACACACACAGAGAGACAGAGAGTGGGAGGGAGGGAGAGAAAGATAGAGACACAGAATGAGTGATTTAAGTGCCTGAATGCGAGACAGACAGACACACACACACACACAGAGTGACAGATGGGCAAAGAAAGGAGAGAGAGACAGAGAGAGAGAGAGAAAAAGAAAGAAAGAAAAAAAAGTGGGAGAGAGAGAAAGAGAGAGAGAGAAAGAGAGAAAGAAAGATAGACATACAGAGAGAAAGAGAGAGAAAAGAAAGAGAGACAGAAAGGAAAGAAAGAGAAAAAAGAGAGAGAGAAAGAGAGAAAGAAAAGAGAGAGAGAAAGAGAAAGAAAGAGGGAAAGAGAGAGAGAAAGAAAGAAAGAGAGAGAAGGAGAGAGAAAGAGGGAAAGAAAGAAAGAGAAATAAAGAGAGAGAGAGAAAGAGAAAGAGGGAAAGAAAGAGAAAGAAAGAGAGAAGAAAGAAAGAAAGAGAAAGAAAGAAGAGAGAGAAAGAGAAAGAAAGAGAGAAAGAGAAAGAAATAAAGAGAGAGAAGGAGAAAGAAAGAGGGAAGGAAAGAAAGAGACAGAGAAAGAAAGACAGAAGGAAAGAAAGAAAAAGAAAGAGAGAGAGAGAGAGAGAAAGAACTTATGACCACAATTGAGCCCAAAAGTTTGGTTGCTAACCAAGACCATTGTTAAGTGAGTTTCACATTTTCCAAATTGGCCACGCCCACCCAGTCACATGACTGCTGAGCCACTCAGCCGGTCCGCAAAATATTCTTTAAAATGAAACCGGTCCCTGGTGCAAAAAAGGTTGGGGACCCCTGGTCTAGATGACCTCTGAGGTCCCTTCTGATTCTATTCCTCTGTAATCTGGAGGTGGGACAAGTCCCTTACTTCTTCTTCTTCTTCTTCTTCTTCTTCTTCTTCTTCTTCTTCTTCTTCTTCTTCTTATTATTATTATTATTATTATTATTATTATTATTATTATTATTATTATTATGTTGAAATTAGAAATAACCAGTGGAAAATGAAATGACAAAGCTGGTCTACTCTTTTTCCCTCCCCCCGAAAGGGTGAAAAATAATTTGGATTAGGTGTGGACAAATTTAAATTTCAGGAAATAAGGGGGCCGAAATTAGAAATGATAATGCGATGCAAAATTAATGAGGTATAATTATAATTATGTGCAAGAGAGAATGTTAAAAAAAGGGGGGGAAACTTTGTTTGAAAAGAGCTTTTAAAATGTAACCAAAAACTTGATTGGAAGACCCCCCAAAAAGAAGTAAAATGATATAAAAGTTTTTTTCTAAAAAGGTGAGGTTTGACGTTATTCCCTTATTCCGCTCACCTCAAAAATGCTCTTTTAATTTTATTTTCCCCTTGTTTCTGGTTTCTCTTCTCCTTCATCCTCCCCCTTGTTTTCCTACTTGGCTCAAATCTAATCGATCCGGTTTTACAATTTTGATCCGCTAAGAAAATAGCGGAAATCCCGATATTCTAGACCAAGGGTCTGCAAAGTGGGCTCTTTTAAGACTGGGTGGACTTCAACTCCCAGAATTCCCCAGCCAGCATAGCTGGCTGGGGAATTCTGGGAGTTGAAGTCCACCCAGTCTTAAAAGAGCCCACTTTGCAGACTCCTGTCCTAGACCGAGAGCTTCCTGGTGGCCCCCTTTCCAGAAAGTTGGCACCCGTGCCTTGTGGGTGGGTGGGGGCACCGGGCATTGGCCCCACAGCAACACCCCCCCCCCTCCTGGCTGCCCTCTTTTTAGATGACCCCCGACTTCCTGATCTACCGGAGCCAGCTCTCCTACCGGCCTTCGCTGACCAATCATCCGGTCATTGCCCGGAGCCGTGGGGCCAACTTCAGACTGGAATGCCGCTATCCCAGGTGAGGATCCCAGGAGGGGAGGGGGGAGACGAGGGGCTTTGCCCATGAGGGTCTTCCTCCTGGCTGTTGGGGAAGGTGGTGGAGGGGGCAATCCCATTAGGGAGGGAGGGAAGGAGGGAGGGCACTGAAGGAGGAGGGAGGGAGGGAAGGAGACAAAAAGAAAGGAGGAAGGGAGGGAGGAAGGAAGGAAAAAGGGAAGGAAGGGAGGGAAAGGGACAGAGAAGGGAGGGAGGAAGAAGGACACTGAAGGAGGGAGCAAGGAAAATAAAAAAGAAAGAAGAGAAAAAGAAAGAAAGAAAGAAAGAAAGAAAGAAAGAAAGAAAGAAAGAAAGAAAGAAAGAAGGGAGGGAGAGCGACAGAGAAGGGAGGGAGGACACTGAAGGAGGGAGGGAGGAAAATAGACAAAAGAAAGGAGGAAGGAAGAGAAGAAAAGGAAAGAAAGAAGGAAAGGGGGAATGAAGGGAGGGAGGGAGGAAAGAAGGCACCAGAGTAAGAAGAAGGAAGGAAGGAAGGAGGAAGGAAGGAAGGGAAATAGACAAAAGAAAGGAGGAAGGAACGGAGGAAGAGTAGGAAAGGAAGAAGTAAAAAGGAATGGAGGGAGAGAAAGGGACAGAGGAGGGAGGGAGGGAGGAATAAGGGAGGGAGGAAAATAGACAAAAGAAGGGAGGAAGAAAAAAGAGAAGAAAGGAAGGGAGAGAAGAAAGAAGGAAAGAAATGAGGAAAAGGGGAATGAAGGAAGGGAGAGAGGACAGAAAGAAGGACACAGGAGCAAGAAGAATGAAGGAAAATAGACAAAA
>CM077647.1:185010922-185085892 GCA_039707465.1 Rhabdophis nuchalis
GTGGGTCCCGCTGTGGAGGGTGGGTTGGGGTGTGGAGGGCAGGGGTGGGTTCTGTGCCTTCATAGGCACAGAATCCACAGGTGATATTTATATATATATACATATAGATTGTGGAGATGTCACACCTGTGCCACGTACACGCAACAGAAATGTAAAAAATTGTAAAAAAGGTAGGTAGATGGATACAGAGAGAGCAGTGATCCACAGGTATTATGTCATCCTTTATGACATATTTAGATACTCTGAGGGAGAAATACAGTAGATAGGTAGGTAGAGGGATAGCGAGAGAGGGAGAAATACAGTAGGTAGGTAGGTAGAGGGATAGAGAGAGAGAGGGAGAATTGCAACATGTGGCTGGCTGGGGACTTCTGGGAGTTGTAGTCCACACGGCTTAACGGAGTGGTGAAACTGGGTTGGTGGAGTAGGGTCATGTGACCAACTTTTTTTTTTTTTTTTACTACCAGTTCTGGCCAATAAGTAGGGGGGGGAAATCTGTGGGTTCGTCAGAACCCTTTTCTCCCCCTCCCCACTTTTCAAACCATTTTTTTTACTACCTATTCGCCGAAACTGGTAGTAAATTTTTAAAAAAATTAAAACGGTAGTTAAAAAATGCTTTTAAAAGTGATTGTTATGGGATCTTTTTTTTTCACTTCTGAAATCATTTTAACTATCTATTTGCCAGAACTGGTAGTAAAAAAAATGCTTTAAAAAGGTAGTTAAAAAATGCTTTAAAAAGGTAGTAAAAATGCTTTAAAATAGGTAGTAAAAATGCTTTAAAATAGGTAGTAAAAATGCTTTAAAATAGGTAGTAAAAATGCTTTAAAATAGGTAGTAAAATGCTTTAAAATAGGTAGTAAAATGCTTTAAAATAGGTAGTAAAAGTGCTTTAAAATAGGTAGTAAAAATGCTTGAAAATAGGTAGTAAAATGCTTGAAAATAGGTAGTAAAAATGCTTTTAAATAGGTAGTAAAAATGTTTTAAAATAGGTAGTAAAATGCTTGAAAATAGGTAGTAAAATGCTTTAAAATAGGTAGTAGTAATGCTTTAAAATAGGTAGTAAAATGCTTTAAAATAGGGAGTAAAATGCTTTAAAATAGGGAGTAAAAATGCTTTAAATAGGTAGTAATAATGCTTTAAAATAGGTATTAAAATGCTTTAAAATAGGTAGTAAAAATGCTTTAAAATAGGTAGTAAAATGCTTTAAAATAGGTAGTAAAATGCTTTAAAATAGGTAGTAAAAATGCTTTAAAATAGGTAGTAAAAATGCTTTAAAATAGGTAGTAAAAAGGCTTTAAAATAGGTAGTAAAAAGGCTTTAAAATACCTTTTTAAGGTAGTAAAAAATACCTTAAAAAGTGATTGTCATGGAATCTTTTTCCCCCACTTTTTCAAGCATTGTTTTTACTACCGGTTTCGACGAACCTTAGCATTTTTTGCTACCGGTTTTACCGAACTGGATAAAACCGGTAGCATTCCCCCACCACCACCTTCTTAACGTTGCCAAGTCTAAGAAACGATGTGTGAACTAAATTATTGTGTGATGTGAAGAAGGAATCCTGGATTAATCTGAGTCACTTTCACTTTCACTTTCACACTTATCCTGGTTTAGCCATTTTCGGCACAGGAGCCGAACTAGCAAATTCTCCCAACCAACCAGGTTTCGCGCGCAGCGTCATGGCAGAGCGGGGAATCCAAGAGGGGCGCCAGGCCTATCACAATCCCATCGCTTGTGCCCAGACGGCGCCTGGTCCGCCTGGCGCAAAACGAGTTTTAATCAAGATCGAGCCCCACGATGGGCGCCTTGTTCCACATTGATCCTGAACCAGGAAGTTTAACTGGCAGGGGGGGATTCTGGGAGTTGAAGTCCACCCGTCTTCCAATCCCATAGGTTGGGAAATATACCTTTGATGGGGATGGATAAGAGGAAGGGAATTTGGGATGAAAAATTCCTTTCTTTTCCCCCCCAGATTTACATCACCTGCCACCTAAAAGTCACCCCAGGAGACCAGACGCCAGATGTTTTGAACAAGGCTTGTTCCTTCGACGCTGCCAGCCATTCGTAAGTTCGTCCCCTTCCCAATACCCATCATCCTTGACTTACGACCACAAGGGAGCCCGACGTTTCTGGATTCGTTCCCTTCTCGAGCGAATGTCGTCTCGTTTTACCAACTTTCTGCCGCGGTCCTTAAGCGAATCGCTGCAGATGTTTAAGTTAGGCGCACGGCTCTTAAGCCATCGTCCGTGTCGGAAGGTCGCAAAGGGGGACTTTGTGACCCCAGGGACGTGGCGGCAGTCATAAATATGAGTCGAATTGCCAAGGGTCAAAAATGTCTATTGAATTTCCATTGTGCGGCCACGGCCACGCGGTCATATGTAAGAAAAACAGTCATAAGGCTCTCTCCTTTTTTTTTTCTTTTTCTTTTTGCTGTTGCTTTGAACAGTTACTAAGTGAAGTCCAGGATTATTTGCATCACCCCCCAGTTCAAGGACGGGCTGTTTCTAAGTGTTCCTAAGTGCGTTTTGGGAGCTGTAGCTTGGCACCTGGAAAAAGGAATGGGTTGGGGAGGGGGCCGGGAGACCCCGAGGAAATTTAGCCATCGGTCTTGCAAGGGTTGTAACTTCTTGGATCCCAAGTAGCCGGGGGTTCTGTCTCCTTCTCCAGCCAGCTGTTTTTCCCCGGCAGGTGGGTCCCAGTGGAAGGACCGGGCGCCATCTGCAGCTGTTGCGAGACCCGGAGCTGCGGAGGGGCAACCGAGGGGCCAGACCCCCAAGGCCCTGACCACAGGGAGATGACCTGGCAAAGGAGCTTGACCGGTAAACTGAGTGTCGGGGGGGGTCAGTGTCGGGAAACGGGATTTATGGGGTCCGCATTTGGGCTGCACAAACCCAGAGGCAGCTTTAGAACCCTATTTTCCAACCTGCTTGGGCGCGAATGGGGGGAGGGGTTGGGCTAGATGACCTCCAAGGTCCCTTCCGACCTATAAAACCATGGCCCCTTTAAGACGGGTGGGACTTCAACTCCCAGAATTCCCCGCGGTTTGAAAAAAAACAAACGCTTGCAGCCAATTGGGACGGCGACCTTGTCTGCTGCTGCCCTCTGGTGGCCGTTGGTGGTTCTGCGGCCATTTTCTAAGCTCAGGAAAAGCCAACTTTGGCTGGTTCTCCCCCATCCATCCTGGTACGAAGCCCCCTCCCCTAATGGAGCCCCCTCCCCTAAAGGAGCCAGAAGGGCCTGGGTTTCCCGGTGTCCCAACTGAAGCGTGCTGATCCAGAAAGGAAAGGAAGGAAAAAGAGAGAAAGAAAAAAGGAAGAAAAAGGAAGAAAGAAAGAAAGAAAGAAAGGAAGAAAGGAAGAAAGAAAGAAAGGAAGGAAAGAGAGTGAGAAGAAGACGGAAGGAAAGAGAGAAAGAGAAAGAAAAAGGAAGAAGGTAGGAAGGAAAGAAAAAGAAAGAAAGAGAAAGAAAGAAAAAGAAAGAAAGAAAGAAAGAAAGAAAGAAGATGCAAGGAGGGAAAGAAAGGAAGGAAAGAGAGAGAAAAAGGAAGAAAAAAGGAAGGAAGGAAGGAAGGAAGGAAGGAAGGAAGGAAGGAAGAGAAAGGAAAGGGAGGAAAGAGAAGAAGACAGAAGGAAAAAAGGAAGGAAGGAAAGAAGGGAAGGAAGGAAAGAGAGAGAAAGAAAAAGGAAGAAGGTAGGAAGGAAAGAAAAAGAAAGAAAGAAAGAAAGAAAGAAAGAAAGAAAGAAAGAAAGAAAGAAAGAGAAAGGAAAGGAAGGAAAGAGAGTGAGAAGAAGACAGAAGGAAAGAGAAAGAGAAAGAAAAGAAGTAGGTAGGAAGGAAAGAAAAATAAAGGAAGAGAAAGAGAAAGAAAGAAAGAAAAAGGAAAGGGAGGAAAGAGAAGAAGACAGAAGGAAGGAAAGAAAAAGAAAGGAAGGAAAGAAGGGAAGGAAAGAGAGAGAAAGAAAAAGGAAGAAGGTAGGAAGGAAAGAAAAAGAAAAAGAAAGAGAAAGGAAAGGGAGGAAAGAGAAGAAGACAGAAGGAAGGAAAGAAAAAGAAAGTAAGTAAGTAAGAAAGAAAAAGAAAGAAAATGAAAGAAAGGAAAGAAGGAAAGGAAGGAAAGTGAGAGAGAGAAAGAAAAAGGAAGACGGTAGGAAGGAAAGAGAAAGAAAGAGAAAGAAAGAAAGAAAGAGGATGAAAGGAGGGAAAGAAAGAAAGAAGGAAAGGAAAGGAAAGGAAAGGAAAGAAAGGAGAGAGAGGAAGAGAGAAAGAATCTGGGATGGTTCTAGGAAGAACAATTGCAGGAATTGGGGGTGTCTAGTTTAATGAAAAGGAGAACTGGGGGGGGGGGCATGATAGCAGTCTTCCAGTATATGAGGGGCTGCCCCCACCCCCCAAAAAAGAGGGGCGGGGTCCACCTATCCTCCAAAGCCCCCGAAGGCAGGTCGAGAAGCAACAGATGGAGACCTAATCAAGGAGAGAGGCAGCCTGGGAGAAATTTCCTGACGGTGAGGACAACTCCCCCGGGGAACAGCCTGCCACCAGAAGTGGTGGGTGCAGGTTTTCAAGAAGAGATTGGACAGCCACTTGTCTGAAATGGTCTGGGGTCTCCTGCTTGAGCAGGGGGCTGGACTAGAAGACCTCCGAGGCCCCTTCCAATTCTGTGTAGTCTGTTATTCTATGAATAAATCAGTGGGACAGCTTGCCACCAGATGTTACGAGCGCTCCCTCACTTGAGGTTCTCCAAAAGAGACAAACATTTGTCAGAAATGATCTAAGGTTAGGGTTCCCTATCCAAGCGGGAGGGGCGGGGGCTGGACTAGAAGACCTCCGAGGCCCCTTCCAACTCGGTCATTGTGTTAAACCCCCTCCCGTCATTGGTGACCCTCCCTTCCTCTCTCTCTCTCTCTTTACCTGCAAGGCTGAAATCCCAATGGGGAAGCTTGGGGAGGGGGATTAGCTCTTCCCCAGGGTGCCCCCTTGCCAGGGCTCAGTCCGGAAGGAACAGCAAGAAAGCTCCAGCTATAAACTGACCTTCTTAACGTCCACAGTGGAGACGGACGCTCCTCGGGTCGCGCTGGCCCTGGGACCTCTCTTCGTCTTGGACCCTCAGCAAGGGAGCCCCGGTCAGTCTCCTGGAGAAGAGGAGATGGCGATGGAAGGTACCGGAACTTTTTCTCTCGGGATGACCATTTGGGGCTCCCCCCACCCACCCACCCATGTGACCTTAGAGACGCCTCCTGACCGGAGCGAAATTCCTGTGCATTTTCACTTCTCCTTTCCATACTCAGAAATCCTCGCCCATCACTTTCCCTGGAACACTTCCGTTTGCTACCCACAAAAGTTCATTAAAACCTTTTCCTCTGGCCAGTGATTGGAGCTGCTGGCTGGAAGGGGGAATCAGAGAGAGACAAAGAGGAGGAGGAGGAGGTAGTGGCCCACGCACCTAACGGCGCGCGAATCATATACCCATAAACCAAAATAGCAAGAATGCATTCTGGATTAGTGCCCTTGGAATTGTGATTTCATTTTATTTCAAAACTAGCCATTCCCGGTCACACGTTGCTGTGACCCACCAGTGTGTACATCTACACCTGCACACACAAACACCAACCAGTGTGTAGATCTACACCTGCACACACAAACACGCTTACACAATCACCATATAACCCCCAACCTCCCTACCTACTGTATTTCTCCCTCTCCCTCTCTATCCCTCTACCTACCTACCTACCTACTGTATTTCTCCCTCTCTCTCTCAATCCCTCTACCTACCTACCTACCTACCTACCTACCTACCTACCTACCTACTGTATTTCTCCCTCTCTCTCTCAATCCCTCTACCTACCTACCTACCTACTGTATTTCTCCCTCTCCCTCTCTATCCCTCTACCTACCTACCTACTGTATTTCTCCCTCTCTCTATCCCTTTACCTACCTACCCACCTACCTACTGTATTTTCCCTCTCTCTCTATCCCTCTACCTACCTACCTAACTACCTATCTACTGTATTTCTCCTTCTCCCTCTCTATCCCTCTACCTACCTACCTACTGTATTTCTCCCTCTATCCCTCTACCTACCTACCCACCTACCTACTGTATTTCTCCCTCTCTCTCTCGATCCCTCTACCTACCTACTGTATTTCTCCCTCTCCCTCTCGATCCCTCTACCTACCTACCTACCTACCTACTGTATTTCTCCCTTTCCCTCTCTATCCCTCTACCTACCTACCTACTGTATTTCTCCCTCTCTCTATCCCTCTACCTACCTACCTACTGTATTTCTCCCTCTCTCTATCCCTCTACCTACCTACCTACTGTATTTCTCCCTCAGAGTATCTAAATATGTCATAAAGGATGACATAATACCCATGGATCACTGCTCTCTCTGTATCCATCTACCTACCTTTTTTACAATTTTTTTACATTTCTGTTGCATGTACCTGGCACAGATGTGACATCTCCACAATCTATATATATATATATATATATATATATCTCATTGGTGCCGTATTTCAAAGGAACGTTGTGTGAAAATGTGGAAGCGATCGGTGCAGGACTTCCAGAGATTAGCGGTTTTGAACAAACTCTTGTTACATTTTTATTTCTATAGATGACCGGCTTAGTTCCGTGGGATGGCTGTTTTGCACCTGTCTTTCGCAGTACTCTTTCCGAATTTGGATCCTGTCCCCTTTGTAAACCAATTACTCGTCTACGTAGACAGGTTGCCTATCTAGAATCTCTCATCTGTGCTCTCCGAGCCCGAAATTAGGTGTCGAATTCGGCCGTTCCACTCTATGGAAATGCCACGCTATCAGCCACTCCTCTACTGCAAAGATCCCGCAGAAGAGCAGTCCGGACAACCGTGGGATCTGGCAGGTTGTGAATCATAAACACAAAGCTTTTGCCATGACCCAGCACAACCGCCCCGAGTCCCTTCGGGGAGAGGGGGCGGTTTAGAAATTTAATAAATTATTATTATAGTTATAAATTATTATTATAATTATAACAGATATAGCACCCTTGCTGACCTTAAAAGGGACATTAAAGAGACAGGTCAAGGTAGTTGTGATAACGCTGACTCAAATAAGCAAGGGATCGGGGTCCAAAATGAAGAACTTACTTCGGAAAGGCGAAATGGGGAACCAGGTATCACACACATCAGTCGCACAAGAAGAGCAAGAAATGCAAAAAGAGAAGACACCTTCCGGTTGGTGATTCAACCATAAGGGATGTAAATTTAGGAAAGGATACGGAGGTTGTGAAAGCGGTCAGGTGTCTGCCAGGTGCTACTGCCAGCAGAGACAAGAGGCGTACTCTTAAGGTAGCCAAGAATGTAAGAATAGAGAGCGACGTTGATGCTATTATATATCTTGGCACAAATGACAGCTACAAAACGCCGTCGTAACTTTGAACGCTCATGAAAGGAGCTGTTGTTAAGTCAAGGACTCCCTCCAGCTACTTACAACCTGGGTTTAAAATTCCGACGGCCGGCTGTCTCCCGCCCCTGGATTTGCGCAATGGCATTTTGGGGGACCCTTGACAAAATCAGGCCGACTTGTATTTGTGGACATTTGCAGCATTCCTCGGTCAGGTGGCCGAGATTTATGATTTTACCCCCTCCCTAACATAATAATTGCTGATCATAATATCCTCATCCTCATCCTCTTGAATGCTTTTATAGCATCCAGGCGTAGTTTCTCCACTGCATTCCCGCCCTCTACTAAAATTGGGGCTGATTTTATTTTATTTTTTTAAACGGGGAGCGTTGATTGTGATGAAACTTTGCAGATTCCAAAAATAAATGGATCGATCTTTTTTCTCCTGCAGAAATCAGTCGCTTATTTTTATTTATTTTTTGCCCAGAATTTGCCAGGTATCGGACTGTAGGAAGAAATGTCCTTCTGGGTTCAGTTCCAAGCGGGGTAGAAAGATACTGGAAATATGGATGCTGATGGGGAAAAAATGGTTTAATGATGAACAGGATTGGCTGGTTTGAAATCCTTATTTGAAGTTTTTAAATAAGTTTTAAAAGTTTTAAATCTTTAAAGGTAAAGATTTCATGTTTTCAAGCCTTTTAGATTTAAAGAGCCTGCAAAAGGTTTAAAAGTCTTTTAGATTGAAAGATTTAAAAGTCTTTTAGATGGAAAGATTTAAAAGTCTTTTAGATGGAAAGATTTCAAGTCTTTTAGATCGAAAGATTTCAAGTCTTTTAGATCGAAAGATTTCAAGTCTTTTAGATCGAAAGATTTCAAGTCTTTTAGATTGAAAGATCCTGCAAAAGATTTAAGTCTTTTAGATTAAAAGATTTCAAAGTCTTTTAGATCGAAAGATTTCAAGTCTTTTAGATCGAAAGATTTCAAGTCTTTTAGATCGAAAGATTTCAAGTCTTTTAGATTGAAAGATTTCAAGTCTTTTAGATTGAAAGATCCTGCAAAAGATTTAAGTCTTTTAGATTGAAAGATTTCAAAGTCTTTTAGATTGAAAGATTTCAAGTCTTTTAGATTGAAAGATCCTGCAAAAGATTTGTCTTTTAGATTGAAAGATTTCAAAGTGTTTTAGATTGAAAGATTTCAAGTCTTTTAGATTGAAAGATTTCAAAGTCTTTTAGGTTGAAAGATTTAAAAGTCTTTTAGATTGAAAGATTTCGTCTTTTAGATTTAAAGAGCCTGCAAAAGGTTTAAAAGTCTTTTAGATTGAAAGATTTCAAGTCTTTTAGATTGAAAGATCCTTTAACTATTAACTTTAACTTTAACTTTAATTTCATTTAAAGATCCTGCAAAAGATTTAAGAGTCTTTTAGGTTGAAAGATTTCAAAGTCTTTTAGATTGAAAGATTTAAAAGTCTTTTAGATTGAAAGATGCTGCAAAAGATTTAAAAGTCTTTTAGATTTAAAATGTTCAAGACTTTTAGATTTAAAGTTCCTGCAAAAGATTTAAGAGTCTTTTAGATTGAAAGATTTAAAAGTCTTTTAGATTGAAAGATTTCAAAGTCTTTTAGATTGAAAGATCCTGCAAAAGATTTCAAAGTCTTTTCGATTTAAAATGTTCAAGACTTTTAGATTTAAAGTTCCTGCAAAAGGTTTCAAGTCAGCTTTAACAGCTGGGGAGGAACTCCTGCAGCCCAAAAACATCTGGAGGAAGGAAGCAGAGACCCCATAAAGCGCCAAGGCAGCCTTTTAACCCCCGGGGGGGGGGGTTGTCGAGGGCACAGGGATCCCGTAAACGCCCACACCCCCTCGGTCAACGGTTGCCAACGCTTCTGTCCCAATTCAGGAAAAAGGGGAAACCAAAATAAAACAACGGTTGTCCCCCACGACAAGTTGTCAACGCTGAACAAACGTAAAAATTTTGCTGCGGATTTGAAGTTTCCAACAGGCGTTGGGGGTGGGGGTTGTGGGGGGGGGGAGGCTCCCTCTAAAACGAGAAGTTGTGCACAAGCAACTTTGTGAGAAAGGGAAGTGCAGAAGAGGTTGTGCGGAATTGTGTGGCGCCCTGGACCCACAACAGGTCGCTTCGTGAACATCGGATGTGAACCGAGGCACTGGGGGAAAAAAAAGTGGACTTGTGAAAAATGCCCAGCTGCTGAGGTAGAGTCTCTCGCCTCCCAATCAGGAGGTTGTGAGCAGGGGGTTGGACTAGATGACCTGCAGGGTCCCTTCCATCTCGGTTCATCTGCTACGATCTGTTATTTTTTTCACACTTCAGACCATGGAAATGTCCCCAGGCCCCAGGATTAAATTCAGACCCTGGCCAATGGGCTCATATTTAGTGAGGTGTCTCCTTTTGCGACCTTCGGACCAGCCAGCGGAAGCGTGTCTCACTTAATGACCGCAGTAATTCACTAAACGACAGTAGCCTGAAAGATGTCGCTTTGGAGCGAGGGAAATTTGGGGCTCGGGGACAATTTCAGAGGGCCTGAATTATTTTTTTCTTAAATAATTTTTATTTATTTTATTTTTAAAAAACAACACGAATATCCTTCATCTTACATGCTATAGAAACTATAACGCAGGGTAAAACATTTAATGTAGTTTTATTATTTATCATTGTTATATATGTATATGCTCTTAAATTCTTGTACACCGCCCCGAGTCTCTTCGGAGAGAGGGGGCGGTCAATAAATGCAAATAAATAAATAAATAGATAAATAAATAGAAAGTGGATCTGCTGACGGCAAAATATTTTCACGCATCTCTTCGATATTCATCCAAGTCATTTCATCATATCATTTCATAAAGTACATCACGCCAAATATATCTATAAATATTATCTTTTTCATACCTCCATTCTTACTGAATTAATAATAATTAGTGCCATTGTACTAAAATCACAATGAAATGGGTTATAATTAATTATAATTGTATTGCACGTCCTTCGTTTCAAAACGTACCAATAAAAACTTAGAACATAGCCACATGTTGACATTGTATTTATTAATTCGGCTATCCTCCAAAATCATTATTTCCCTGTAACCTATTTTAACCAAACATCAATAATATTTACTCGTTTCCTTTAATAAAGGCTGTTCACTATTCATTTCCAATTGCCACTCATAATTAAGAATATATATATATACATTTATTATCACTTTCAATTACTTATCTAACTACGTCTATTATCACTAAGTTTCCCTAATCTCAACTGGTGTTAGGTTAATCTTTTATCTATCAGCCTGTATCTTTCCAGGAATAAAACAATACCACATCCTCTGCCATTTGTGGCATAATTCCTCTGAACATGTCCTTAATCCAATTTGTAGGGATTTCTCTTTGCAGTCCATCCTTTGTTAAGTCTGAATTTTGAGCACGGGACTGCGGTCGTTAAGTGTGAAAAACGGTCATCATTCACTGTTTCCAGTGCCGTTGTAGGTTGGAATCGTCACTAAACGGGCTGTTGTAAATTGGGGGCTGCCTGTGTGATGAGTTGTGCATTGTTTCTACTCCCGACAGAGTTGATACCAGCCGTGCCGAAGGTAACCCCCCCACCCTTCAGAGAGCAGGAGGGCCCCCCCAGCGCCTCGGTGGGTCGGAAGGATCATTCAGGACTCCCCCTGGAAGGTAAGTGCCGGATAAGGCAGGGGTCTTCCAACTTTGGGCACTTTATGACTTGTGGACTACAACTCCCAGAATTCCTCAGTCAGGCATGCTTTAAGATATTTGGACTTCAACTCCCAGAATTCCTCAGTCAGGCATGCTTTAAGATATCTGGACTACAACCCCCAGAATTCCTCAGTCAGTTATGCTTTAAGATATCTGGACTACAACTCCCAGAATTCCTCAGTCAGTTATGCTTTAAGATATCTGGACTACAACTCCCAGAATTCCTCAGTCAGTTATGCTTTAAGATATCTGGACTACAACCCCCAGAATTCCTCAGTCAGTTATGCTTTAAGATATCTGGACTACAACCCCCAGAATTCCTCAGTCAGTTATGCTTTAAGATATCTGGACTACAACCCCCAGAATTCCTCAGTCAGTTAAGCTTTAAGATATCTAGACTTCAACTCCCAGAATTCCTCAGTCAGGCATGCTTTAAGATATCTGGACTTCAACTCCCAGAATTCCTCAGTCAGGCATGCTTTAAGATATCTGGACTACAACCCCCAGAATTCCTCAGTCAGTTATGCTTTAAGATATCTGGACTACAACTCCCAGAATTCCTCAGTCAGTTATGCTTTAAGATATCTGGACTACAACTCCCAGAATTCCTCAGTCAGTTATGCTTTAAGATATCTGGACTACAACCCCCAGAATTCCTCAGTCAGTTATGCTTTAAGATATCTGGACTACAACCCCCAGAATTCCTCAGTCAGTTATGCTTTAAGATATCTGGACTACAACTCCCAGAATTCCTCAGTCAGTTATGCTTTAAGATATCTGGACTACAACCCCCAGAATTCCTCAGTCAGTTATGCTTTAAGATATCTGGACTACAACTCCCAGAATTCCTCTGTCAGTTAAGCTTTAAGATATCTGGACTACAACTCCCAGAATTCCTCGGTTAGTTAAGCTTTAAGATATCTGGACTTCAACTCCCAGAATTCCTCAGTCAGTTAAGCTTTAAGATATCTGGACTACAACTCCCAGAATTCCTCGGTCAGTTATGCTTTAAGATATCTGGACTACAACTCCCAGAATTCCTCAGTCAGTTATGCTTTAAGATGATTGGACTCTGCTGCTATGCTGGCTGAGGAATTCTGGGAGTTGAAGTCCACAAGTCGCAAAGGGGCCAAGGTTGGGTAAAGAATCCTAACCATACTGCTTTGTTCCAATGGGCCCCTTCCAATTGTTGGATCACAAAGCCCATCGTTCCCCAGGAGGGTTGACGCAGCGCCCTCGCTTGACTTCTGGCAGGGTGTTTGGAAATGCCCTCCATATAAAACATCATTTTCAAGGCTTCCGTTCTCCGAGTTTGCTCTGGCAAGTGGGCGTTTGATCCGATGGGACCCCTTCCTTGGGTGGGCCTAGGGTGGGGCGGTGGCCTTGAGGTGGATTTCCCCTTCTCACAATCAGGAGGTTGTGAGTTCGATCCCCGGTGGAAGCAGATATTTTTTCTCTCTCTCTCTCTCTCTGGGCACGATGAGAATATATCTGCTGAATAAAACTCCGTTCTGGCAACAGGGAAGCAGCCGGCCAGTAAAAAAACCACTCAGCTCCATTCAGTTGCCCCGATTCCACCCCACATGGGATAATGGGAGGTCATTAAAAGAAGATAAGGACTTTCTTGGGTGGGTCTAACGCTTCTTCCCCCTTCCCAGCGCTGGTCCAGCACGGCCCCCTCTTCTTCAGTGGGGCAGAAGAAGGCTCGGGGTTCGGACAGCCAACGGAAGCCGTCACAGGCCGCGGGCCTCGGAAGCAGCAGCTGGCCTCCCTGCCCCAGCGAGCGCTTGCTCTGGCATCGACGTCGGCACTGGCTCGGCCGTCAAAGCCCCGATTTTCTGGCACAGAGAGATCCGCGCTAACCATCCAGGCCGAGGGGGTGCCTGGCCCCCTGGAAGACGCGGCCCCCTTCACCTCGGCCAAGCTGCCCAAAGTGGCGGTAAACATGGCAGCCAAAGGTAAGACAGGCACACAGCCAAAGCAGAGGGGCAGAAAGCTTTGGCCGGCCAGGGGGAGGGAGTTTTTCAGAGAATAACAAGAATTGGAAGGGACCTTGGAGGTCTTCTAGTCTGACCCCCTTGCTCTAGCGGGAGACTCCTTGGAGAGAAATGGCTTTCTAATCTCTTTTTTAAAGCCTCCAGTCTTAAGGTTGCTGCCTGGGGCATTCTGGGAGTTGGAGTCCTGTAGTCTTAAACCTGTTGGGGCCTTCTGGGAGTTGTAGTCCAGTAGTTGTAAATTTGCTGGCTGGGGCATTCTGGGAGTTGTAGTTCATCAATCTTAAACTTGCTGACTTCTGAGGATTGTAGTGCAGTAGTCTTAAACTTGGTGACTAAGGCATTCTGGGAGTTGTAGTCCAGTATTCTTAAACATGCTGCCTAGGGTATTCTGGGAGTTGTAGTCCAGTATTCTTAAACATGCTGCCTAGGGTATTCTGGGAGTTGTAGTCCACTGGTTGTACACTTGCTGGCTGGGGCCTTCTGGGAGTTGTAGTCCACTAGTTGTAAAGTTGCTGCCTAGGGCATTCTGGGAGTTGTAGTCCAGTAGTCTTAAACTTTCTGGGGCCTTCTGGGAGTTGTAGTCCACTAGTTTTAAAGTTGCTGCCTAGGGCATTCTGGGAGTTGTAGTCCACCGGTCTTAAAAGTTGTCAGAGATGCCCAAAAGCTGCCTCTCTCTCCCTCTCTCTCTCTCTCTCTCTCCTCCAGACGGGAAGGAAGCGTGGGGGAGAGTGCCCGGGTGGCCCCTGCTGCTGCTGCCGACGGGGGCGGTGGTCGTGGCCCTTCTCTCCCTGGCGGTGTGGCTCCTGGCCCGAAGACGCCGACGCTTCTCCCAGGCCTCCTCCGTCAGCCTGGAACTGCAATGCAAATAAAACGGAGATTCGGCCTCGCCTCCCTCGCCTCCTGTCTCTCTTGGGGGAGGGGGCTGAGGGGGGGGGTTGTGTGTTGCCTGGGCACTCGCTCAAGAGGGTGGCCATGCCCATGCCAGGCACCTATGACGGGGCACCTATGACGGGCATCCCCATGGGAAACGGGGTTCCTGGACAGTGAAGGCCAGGAAGAAAGAAAGAAAGAAAGAAAGAAAGAAAGGAAGGAAGGAAGGAAGGAAGGAAGGAAGGAAGGAAGGAAGGAAGGAACAAAGGGGAAAGGAGGAAAGGAAAGGAAGGAAAGGAAGAGAGAGAGAGAAAGAAAAAGAAAGGAAAGGAAAGGAAGCAAGGAAGGAAGGAAGGAAGGAAGGAAGGAAGGGGAAAGGAGGAAAGGAAAGGAAGGAAAGAAAGAGAGAGAGAAAGAAAGAAACAGGAAGGAAAGGAAAGAAAAGGAAAGGAAGGGAAGAAAGAAAGAAAGGAAGGAAGGAAGGGAAAGAAAGAAGAACGAAAGAGAAAGGAAAGGAGGAAAGGAAGGAGAGAAATGAAGGAAGGGAAAGAAAGAGAAAGAGAAGGAAAGAAGGAAAGAAGGAAGGAAGGAAGAACAAGAAAGAAGGAAGGAAGGAAGGAAGGAAGAAAGGGCGGGATATAAATGTAAATAAACTAAACTAAACTAAACAAAAGAAAAAGAATGGAAAGGAGGAAAGGAAGGAAAGAGAGAGAGAGAGAGAAAAGGGAAGAAGGAAGGAAAGAAAAAGACAGAGAAAGAAAGAAAGAAAGAGAGAAAGAAAAAGAGAAAGAGAGGAAGAAAAAGAACGAAATAAACAGAATTGAAAGGATTAAAGAGAGAAAGAAAGAGAGAAATAAAAAGGCAGAAAGAAACCCCCATATTCCCTTTCGGGACTACAACTCCCGGCATTCCTCCAAAGGCGCCGCCCAATCCCGTCGTGCCTAGCGCAAGGAGGGGGGGGTGAGGAGGAGGAGGCCGGAGAGAGCGTGGCGAGAAAGGAGGCGGCGGCGGCGACGCGTGACGTCACGCGCCGTCCCCCCCCCCCGTCCCCCCCAAGGCGTCCCTTGCGCGCGCGCTCTCGCTCTCTCTCTCTCTCGCTCTCCCTCCTTCCCTCCCTCCCTCGGCGGGCGGCCCCGCCCTTTCCTCCCGGCGCCGCTTGATGACGCCATTGGGCGGCGCCGGCAGCCGCGGCAGTTTGTGAGGGAAGGAGGCGGCGGCGGCGGCGGCGGGCGGAGGGGAGAGCGAGCGCGGAGCCTCCCTCGCGGCCCGGCCTCTCTTCCCGCGGGGGCCGCGCGGCCGGCCCCGCTGCGCAGACGGTGAGGCGCGCCCGCCAGAGCACGGACCCCTCCCCCAACGGCCTCCCCTGCCTTCCCCCCCTCCCGGGAGCCCCTCCCGTCGTGCCCCGCGCGCCATGCGGCCCCCCGCCCCTCCAGGCCACGCCCCCTCCCGCGCCCTGCCACGCCCCTCCGGCCTCGCGGGGGTCTCCTCGGCCGCCCCCCCTGGCTGTGGGGAGGGGGAGCCCCCCCTGCCCTCCCCCTCAGTGGCCCCATGGGTGGGAGGGACCCCAGGCCTCCCCCTGGATGGGAGGGGGGAGGGACTCCCATCCTCCTGCGCCCCACTGACCCCCAAATCAGGGCGTGTGTGTGGGGGGGGGTTGTGTGTGGCTGAGGCTCCTTGGTGGAAATGGGGGGGGGGCAAGGGGGGTTTGAGGAGGTTTTAGAATTGGGAGGAGAACCCCAGCCTTGGCCACTTTAGGAGGTGTGGACTACGACTCCCAGGATTCCCTCCCCCCCCCCCAGTCATTCCTTTTTGATACCTGGACTACAACGCCCAGGATTCCCCACCCAGCGTGCTTTAAGAGGGGTGGACTACAGGTCCCAGGATTCCCCACCCAGCCCTGCCTTAAGATACGTGGACTATCACACCCAGGATTCCCTTTTGATACCTGGACTACGACGCCCAGGATTCCCCACCCAGCATGCTTTAAGAGGGATGGACTATGACTCCCAGAATTCCCCCCCCCCAGTCATTCCTTTTTGATACCTGGACTACAACGCCCAGGATTCCCCACCCAGCGTGCTTTAAGAGGGGTGGACTACGACTCCCAGAATTCCCTTTTGATACCTGGACTACAATGCCCAGGATTCCCCACCCAGCGTGCTTTAAGAGGGGTGGACTACGACTCCCAGAATTCCCTTTTGATACCTGGACTACAATGCCCAGGATTCCCCACCCAGCGTGCTTTAAGAGGGGTGGACTACGACTCCCAGAATTCCCCACCCGGCCCTGCCTTAAGATAAATGAACTACAACTCCCAGAATTCCCCCCCAGTCATCCCTTTTCATATCTGGACTACAACTCCCAGGATTCCCCACCTGACCATGCCTTAAGATACCTGGACTACCACACCCAGAATTCCCTTTTGATACCTCGACTACAAATGCCTTAAGATACCTGGACTACGACTCCCAGAATTCCCCACCCAGCATGCTTTAAGAGAGGTGGACTACAGGTCCCAGGATTCCCCACCCAGCCCTGCCTTACCTGGACTACGACTCCCAGAATTCCCCACCCAGCCCATTTTCCCAACCTGCGGCTGTTTGGGGAGAGCCATTTCCCAGAATCCCCTGCTGCCCCCCTGGGATCCTCTGTGAACGGGTTGCTGGGCTCCTGAGCCTGTTGTGAGTGCCAGGGCCTAGGAAGAGGCTTTTAAGGAGGGTGCTCATGGCGGGGGAATTCTGGGAGTTATAGTCCAGGTACCTGACCCTACAAGTGGCCACGTTTGGGCAGCCCTGGTTGAAAGCCTCAATTCTGACCCGCTCAAGACTGTTATAACCTTTTTTATTATTATAAAATATTATTATTTTATTATTATTATAAAATAAGGCGCCTGGGGCGGAACCAGATCGGTGACTCTGGTTCCGCCTCCCCGCGGTGGGGAGTAGCGGTCGGAAAGTCGAGCCGGAGAAGTGAGTGGTCTGACCATGACAAGGGCGTGATGACTATGTCCCCTATACCCAGATCACTCTTCCATTGGCCAGAGACAAAGATGAGATCCGGTGTATGTCCACCCTCGTGGGTGGGGCCTTGAATTACTTGGGTCGGGTCCATGGCCGTCATGGAAGCCATGAACTCCTGAGCTACCACGGATGATTCGCCCACCGATGGCAGATTAAAGTCCCCCATGACTAAAAGTCTGGGGGTCTCCACTGCCACCGTAGCGATCACCGGGCAGGGCTGCTGCTACATAGCGGGGAGCCAGGTATACAACCAGCAAGCCCAACTGCCTCCCTAGGCCCCACTTCACGCAGAGGGACTCACAACCGGTGGTCTGTGGCACAATGGTCTCTCTCGGCTCAAGACCTTCCTTTACAATGACCGCTACCCCACCACCCCTGCCTAGAGCCCGGGGCTGATGAAAAGCGCGGTAGCCTGGTGGGCACATTTCAACGAGGGGGAGTCCACCCTCGTGGCCCAACCAGGTCTCCGCTATTCCTGCCAGGTCCGGCTCCCCCTCTGACACGAGGTCATGGATGAGGGGGGCTTTGTTGACAACGGACCTGGCATTGCAAAACATCAGCCTCAGGCCCTGGCTCTGTATTCCCTGACCACCTAGCCTGCGGGGGTTGTGACACCTGACTGTTTGTAACCAATGGCTACGTGTCCCCAACCGGGAGGATGGAACTTATTATTATTTATTATTAAAATTTATTATTATTTATTATTATTATTATTATTATTATTATAAATATAAACCTTTCCCCCCCTCCCTGTGTGGTGCACCTTAACACTGCCACAGTCAGTCCTTGACTTACGACCACAATTGAGTGAGTTTTGCTCCATTTTACGACCTTTCTCGCTGCCTCTGTTAATAACCAGTGCAGTTGTTGATCTATCACTATTGTGGTATGTACACTCGGAGCACCAGAGTGGGAGCTCTAGTTTTGTCCTAGGCACGAAAACTGAGTGGGTGACTCCTGGTTCAATCCCCAGGAGAGAGTGAGTTGTAGTCTCGCCCCATGAAAGCCAGCTGGATGACTTTGGGCCCCTCACCAGGAGACTGGGAGTTCTAGTCCCACCTTAGGCACGGACGTTGGTTGGGTGGCTTTGGTTCAATCCCCAGGCGACGGTGAGTTCTAGTCCCGCCTTTAGCATGAAAACCCCACTGGGTGACTTTGGGGCCAGCCTATCTCTCTCCCTCAGCCCCACACACCTCACAGGGTGGTTGTGTGTGTGTGTGGGGAGAATAAAAGAGAAGGGGGTGTTAAGCATGCTTCCCACCTCAAGTGACTTGTGGTAAAGATGGAGTAAAATATCACACCATCCAGGTGGTTACACTAAGCAGGGAATGAGCTGGACTCCCCTAACTGGCCGGTTTGGGTTCCTCTGATCTTTGTGTTTGGGTCCCCCGGGGAGTTAAAGGGGTCAGTTTTGGACCCTTCTGCTTGGAAGCCCATGTGCCACATCCCCCTGATTAGAGCTGCCTCTCTCTCTCTCTCTCCCCCCCCCCCCTTCAGCCTATCGGAGCCATGAAGGAAAGCATCCAAGAGAAGAAGTACTGGGGGGCCTCCCCCAGCCTTCACGACCCCAGGGGCCGCCCAGACAAGTTTTGCCGAGCCTCCCGAGAATGGCGCGACCCGGAGCGCCAGCGAGGCGGCTGCTTCGAAGGGAGCCGGCGCCTGGCCTGCGCCAAGAAGCCGCTGCCCAGCTTCGACCCCTTGTCCTCCAGCAGCGACCAGGAGCAGCGCGAAGGCCAGTGGGATCTCTCCCGCGTCTCCAGCTGGGGGGTGGCGGCCGGCCCCTCGGAGCACCCCCGACACAAAGGGCCCCGGGAGAAGCTGGCCCGGAGCGGCGGGCGTGCCTGGCCTTTTGAAGTCGGCGCCGGCGCACAGGCCCGAAGGCGCCCGCCGCCGCTGGGGACCTCCAGACATTGTTTCCGCCGTAAACGACAACGGGCCCGGGGCGCCTTCCGGATGTTTCTGTATTCGAAGAGCTCCCTGGCTTTCCTCTGGAAGCTGCTGGGCAAGATGGCCGCCAAGGGACGCCGGCGCAGCGGGGCGAAGCGGGGCCGGTCGTCCATCTCCCTCTCTCCTGGCTCCCAGCCCGACGACGACCACCACCACCTCCCCCCGGTCTTTAAGAAGAGCTGCCCCTTGGGAGCCGAGGCGGAGGACTGCCAAAGCGCGGCCAAGGGCCGGCCCCACCCTTCCGAGCCCCGCCTGGACTACGAATTGGGGGGAGCGTTCCCCCCGTCTCCATCCACGCCTCAGCACTCCCGCCTCAGCTTGCTGGGGGCCCTGATGGAAGAGGCCTCCCCTTACCCCCACTACATGGAGCTCCAGCGGGTGAGCTTCGACAAGGAGCCCGGAGCCATGGAGCCCGGGGAGGAAGGAGCGGCCGCCCTGCTCAAGTACCCTCCTCCCCGGGGTGCCCAGGTGTCCCCCAGGACGAGGAAGGCGGGCGAGCCGCAGCATGGCCTGGACGGAGATGGAGGTAAAGCGCAAACAGGGAGGGAGGGAGGGAGGCGGGGGATTCCTGCTCTAGAACCCAGATCCGGCCTAGAATGACCGGAGAACCCTGGCTTGCCTTCCAAAAATTGTGAGGTTCCCCCAACACTGGGGGGTGGGAGCTTTAACAAACGACCGGACCACCATTTGTTGTCCAGAAGGGGATAGACTTTCCTGCCTGGTTGGACTAGAAGACCTCTAGGGTCCCTTCCCACTCTCTTGCCCTGGAACCCTTCGGTTTCTTTACGGCGCTGAATTATTTGGGGGTGGCCGTCTCAGAAGTAACAGATTAACATCTGGGTTGAACCTCTGGGCATGCCCCTCCCCTCCAGTCTGTAAATAAGCAAGCTTGGGGGCTGGTATCCTAAGCAGAAAAGACCCCCCCACTCAGCAGGGTCTCCCTTCTAATGGCAACCTTTATGGACGGTTCCGTGGCCCAGACGTTTATGGATCGGAGCAAGATTAGCTAGAAGATGAAACCATAGAAGCGTCACAAGAACGTAACGCTTAAAGACGGGGCGGACTTCAACTCCCAGAATTCCCCCAGCGAGCAGATATCAGGAGTCCATATTTAATTGTCGTGCCACCTAGCTTATATTTAGCCTGTTTATTAATTGTCCTGGGTTGTTTTGCTGAGCTCAAAGGTATACGCGACTCCAACCGCATCCCCACCGTCTATTAAGAAAGTGACCAAAATCAAAACAGGAGATCAAAGGTACTCCGGCTCCCATGTGTCTTTGTCCTTTCCATGCTCAATTTGTTCTGAGTCCTTGCTGGCGGGGGAATTCTGGGAGTTGACGGCCGCGCCTCTTAAAATCACCGAGACTCAGGGATGCCGAGGGTAAAAAGGCAGAGCAATGTGGTTGTAGTAACTCTGGTGGTGCTGTGGAGAGGGATCAGAAGCCGTTGGATGTGACGTGTGGCCGTTGTAAGGGCCTCTCGGGGCCTCGATTCTCTGGGATGGGGAAAGTCTTCTATTTTATTTAATTATTATACCTAATGGTTTTCCCGCCTGAAAAAGAGAAAGGAAAGGAAGGAAAGAGAGAGAGAAAGAAAAAGGAAGAAGGAAGGTAGGAAAGAAAGAGAAAGAAAGGAAAGGAAAGAGTGAGAGACGGAAGGAAAGGAAGGAAAGAATGAGATACAGAAAGATGGAAAAAGGAAGGAAAGAGAAAAAAAAGAAAGAAAGGAAATAGTGAGAGACAAAGAAAGAAAAAGGAAGAAGGAAGGAAAGAAAGAATGAAAGGAGGAAAGGAAAGAGAGAGAGAGAAAGGAAGGAAAAAGAAAAAGAAAGAAAGAAAAGACTTCTGCCAGGCTGGCTGGGCAGCGAAACCCTCATCTTCCCGGGACCCAAAGGTTTCGTTTTCCGACGAGCTTTCGGACTCGCGCTAGAGACGGGAAGCGTCTCTCTCTCTCTCTAGCACAGGGGTCTCCAACCTTGGCCACTTTGAAGACTTGCGGACTTCCAACCCCCAGAATTGTGGGGGGGGGGGGTTTAAAAGTCCACGGTTGGAGACCCCTGCTCTAGCAGAGAGCCTGCTTCGGGCTACCCGTGGGACACGCATCCAATTTTGCAGCTACTAAGATTGTCGGAGGAGCAAGGACAAGAACAGCCTGGGACGGGACCGAAGCCTGGGAAACGCTCTCCTTCGTCCGTCAACTGGAGTGCTGGTTTTAACCTCATCTTATTGTCCGGGTTAGGGTTAGGGTTTAAGCTCATCTTATTTTCCGGGTTAGGGTTAGAGTTTAATCTCAGTTTAGGGTTAGGGTTTAAGCTCATCTTATTGTCCGGGTTCCAAATAGCATCTGAAATCAAATCAGTGTCCGAGAGAAAGGATTCCTCTAAATTCCAATTGATGAAGAGAGCCACGTTGTCCCATCCGAATCTGGAAGCTTCCCAGGTTTTCTCCACCCTGTTGTAAGTTCAAGGTCTTGCCCCCCCACACACACACCAGCCCATCCCATGGTCCAGTCTCCCACTGCCAGGAGGACAGAATCCACCCATCCAGTTCCGGCCAGGTGCAGAGACAAAGGATGACCTTCAGTTTCTAAGAAGAACGTTGTTATGGCTGCATATCGTCTAACTCCATTTAATCCCCGCTCCCACTTTCCCTCAGTAGAAAATGAATAGTAGAAAGCGGGGCAGGCCCGAAGTCCAAAAGAAAAGAATGGCTTGCAGGCATGACCCGTGTCCCGTGTTTACGACGAGAGGGTGATTGGCAGCTCCAGGAAACAGCGGCTTAATTAGCCAGCCATGAACAACGCAAATCAAAATCTAAAAAGCCGCACACAACAAGGACCGTACACACACCACGCCCAGAATACCCCAGAGCCCAACACTCTGGCAGGGAGACTGGGGCGCACCAATCCATACCACTGAAGTGGGGTTTGCGTGGTGGTGGTGGGGGGGGGGGGGGACGAGTTCCAGGCCAAAGTAGAAGCCCTTCGTTCTCCTCCCAGCATAAGGAAACGAGTCTCGCTAAGTGTCGTTTCCTAACCTTGACCGTTTTCTACGGACTCCGACTCCCAGAATCCTCAACGCCGGCCACTCCGACTGGGGAATTGTGGGATCTGAAGGACGCTGCCAGAGTGGAGGGGAGGTGGATCCGAAGTTGTGTTTCTCAACCTTGGCCCCTTGAAGAAGGGCGGACTCCAACTCCCAAAATTCCCCTTGCCCTAATTCCCACGGTGGGGAGATTGCAGAGGGAGGGACTAGAAGAGAGCAAGCAGGCCACAACGGGCACACCCCTCGAGAGGAATGTCCCAGTGCCAGGGAATTCTGGGAGTTGAAGTCCACCCCTCTAGCAGTTTCCTCGCTTCAGAGTCATTGAAGACCGTTGAGGATCTGTCCGTTAGGAGACCCAGAGACGTGCAACGGAATTGCAGCGAGAGATCTGTTGCTACATATTCACACTATTAGTACTGACACCGATGGTAAAAACAAGCAAAGGTTTACTCGCGGTGGAAAATAAAGTCAACTACTTCACAAACAGTGATAGTTACTCTTGACTCAAAACACAGTCTGTAACTCAAACAGCTGGCTGACAGTTGCTCAATCCACCATCCTCCTTGCTCTGCTGATCTAACCACGTTCAGAGTCTCCATTCAAAATGATCAGCCTCTAACAGTGCTTCTGGCTCCCTCTTATGGCTGATTGAGGAAGCAGCAGCCGATCACATTCTACTGTATCAGTTAAAGTTACAGATACCAATTTCAATCATGGCTTATGTATATATATATATATATATGTTAGTTTTATGAGCTGATCAATATGTATGTTAAATTTCTTTAAGGGATGATTTAACACATATCTAAAAAGACAGCAGCAATTTAATAGGTCTCTGTCTGGATGGTCTCTAGGTTGAGTCGAAGGACAGAGAAGGATGACAAGTTTGTCTCCTCCCTTAAATAGGCCTAACAGGAAGCTGTAACAAAATATCCACTTCATATATATATATATATATATATATATATATATAGGCAACCCAACACTAGGATTATAGTCCTAACAAAGACCCCTCCCCAAACTTCTCCCCCTCCCCTCCCTCTCCTGCAGACGCCCTGGATGCCCTCCCCAACGGCTTCGCCTCCCTCCCTCCGGACGGCGAGCTCTGCTCCCTGCCCGGCTTGCCAGACGCCACCATCCTCATCAGCAACGTCTGTAGCATCGGGGGCCACGTGGCCGAGGAGCTTTTCCAAGGGACCCGAGACAACGGACGGCCGCCGGCGGATCCTCCGGCCAGCCGGGCGGAGGGCGGGAGCCAGCCGGCCAGCGACGCGGCTGCCGAAGGGGCCGAAGAGAAGCCGAGCGAGACCGCCGCTCAGCCCGGTCTGCTGCGGGAGGAACACGTCGCGTGCGTGCATAGTAAGAGCCGTCTGTCTATTTGATTTGAATCAAGTCCATTTCAACCCCAATTTAAGTCGAGGTTTAAATCCCTAGTAAAAAGGCCGTGTCCATGGGACGGAGGGGCTCAAGGCGCTGAGCTTGTCGGTCAGAAAGGCCAGCAGTTTGGCGGTTCGAATCCCCAGCGCCGCTTAACAGAGTGAGCCCCCGTGACTCGTCCCAGCTTCTGCCAACCTAGCCGTTCGAAAGCACATTAACAAATGCAAGTAGACAAACAGGAGCCACCTTTGGTGGGAAGGGAACGGCCAGCCACATGACCCCCGGAGACGGCTCCGGGCAGCGCTGGCTCTTCGGCTTTGAAACGGAGACACGCACCGCACCCTAGAGTCAGGAACGGCTGGCACACGTGTGCAAAGGGAACCTTTACCTTCAAAGGGCTCGATTTAAAATCCGCCCACTTTAAATCATCACTTTGAAAGAGCAACGGTCAGCTCTGACCCGGTGTGGACTCACCGACCACCCAATTCCCTTAAACGGGACAGCTGGCGATGCGGCCGCGACAACAGCCAGGTGAGGTAGGTGACGGACAGCAGGTGAGCGGACGGCCTCTAAGAGCCACTGCCAGGGTGGCTCTGGAATGGCAGGTGCTCCTTAATATTAAATTGCTAAGCCGTCTTGCGGTTTGTACGGTACCTAGAGTTGCAAAACGAGGAGATAAAAAGGAATATTCCGGAACTTATGATTTTATCGTTTCTATTTTATCGTTTCTTAGAAGTCGTTTTATCGACCAAAAATGCAAACGTTATTTATTTACCTCTATGGTTACTGCGAAGTTGTGTGAATGCATCAAGGCAGGGGTGCATTTGATCTCAGCCGGCAGAGGTTGGGTTCCTTGAAGGAGTTGACCCCCAAAATGTCGATATTTCAGAATATTCAGCCGCCTCATTCCACAGAACTAAGCTCCCTTCCGTGCGGAATGAACTTAAAATTGTTAATGTATCTTAAATTTTTAATAAAACCCTTAGCTTTAGGAGATAGCTTTTATTTTTTTTACTTCAAAGGCATTTTGTTCAAAATAAATGTGATTTAAAAATGAAAAAAACCTGATTTAAACTTTTAAATATCAGATTTCTTTAAAAAAAAAAATAATAAGATTTTATTTTAATCCACTCTGGTGTGGGTTGTTTTTGGAGAGTGGGTGCCCCTCACAACCACCGGCTCTCAATGGGCTTACGACCCCCGATGGAGCCCCAAATTCCTGTCGCTAAAGGAGACCTTGATTAAAGGGAGCTTCGCTTCGATTGGACGACTTTGCTTGCCGCGGTTGTTAAGCGAAGCCCTGCAGTGGATAGTTTAGCCACCCGGTTGTTAAGTGAATTTGGCTCTCCACCCCATTGATTTTTGGTCATCTGGAGGGGATCACAAAACACACTCACTGGGACGTTGCGGCCGTCATCAATACGAGTCCGTATTTGCCAAGCCAAGAATTTTAACGACGGGGATGCTGTAACGGTCGTTAAGTGTGAAAAACAGTCCTCAATCATCCCCCCCCCCCCCTCCAATGATGATGTAACTTTGTAAACGGTCATGAAATGAAGTATTTTAAGTCGAGGACTTAAAAGTTTGTGCAAAGTTTACGATTTTTTTTTAAAGGACAGATTAAAAATCAACATTAAATATGGATTCAAGAGCTTTTTTCCCAGCACCCTTAGAGGCACCCCTCCTCCTCCCCTTCTCTCCTTCCCTTCCTCCTCCCCTTCTCTCCTCCTCCTCTTCCTCCTCCCCTTCTCTCCTCCCCTCCTCCTCCTCCCCTTCTCTCCTCCTCCCCTTCTCTTCTTCCTCCTCCCCTCCTCCTCCTCCCCTTCTCTCCTCCCCTCCTCCTCCTTCCCTTCTCTCCTCCTCCTTTCCTCCTCCCCTTCTCTCCTCCCCTCCTCCTCTTCCTCCTCCCCCCTCTTCCTTCCCTCCTCTCCTTCCTCCTCCTCCTGCCCTTCTCTCCTCCCCTCCTCCTCTTCCTCCTCCCCCTCCTCTTCCTTCCCTCCTCTCCTCCTCCTCCCCTTCTCCTCCCCTTCTCTCCTCCCCTCCTCCTCCTTCTCTTCTCCTCTTCTCCTTTTCCTCCTCCTTCTCTCCTCCTCCTTTCTTCTTCCTCCCCTCCTCCTCCGCTCCTCCTCCTTCCCTCCCCCCCACCCCCCTTTCCTCTCGCCCCTCATTGAGACCCCTCCCCCTGTAAAAAATAAAAAGAGATGGACTGAATCTGTTTGATTTCCTCCACTTCCTTCCTTCCTTCCTGCCAGACATCCTGGATGAGTTCCTGCAGACCTACGGCAGCCTCATCCCCATCAGCGTGGAGGAGGTGGTGGGGAAGCTGGAGGACATCTTTCAGCAGGAATTCTCCACCCTCCAGAGGTAGGATTCCCCCCACACACACACACACACTCTGCTACCCCCCCTCCCCACCCTTACTCCTCCCTGCCTGCCCCCCCCCGCCCCGGAAGGCTTCCTCCCCCCCCCCCCCCGAGCCCTTGCTAGCCCTTCCCCCGTCTTTCCAAATCTGAGCTCCCCTGCAAGGAGAATGGTTGGCTCCCCCCCCCCTCCCCCAAGGTCTAATCTACCCCTGGGAAGAAAAACCTTGCTGGTCTCTGCACAGAGCCAAGCTGCCGTTCCAGGCGAATTAAAAAAGACGCAACTCCCCCAGAATTCCCAGCGAGAAAGGGAGGGGGATTCTGGGAATTGAAGTCCCTTGTGCAGTTCGTGGCGAGCGGGAGGGCTTCGAGCCCTTGCAGGGTGACGGAAGGGACCGTGGAGGTCTTCTAGTCCAACCCTCCCCCCCGGGAGGGGGGCCAAGACAGGAATCCTTATGGCATCCTGGTCCAGTCACTGTCAGGTCTTTTCTTGAAAATGGGTGGGGTGGGTGGGTGGAGAAGCAGAGAGAGAGAGAGAGAGAGAGAGAGAGAGATTGTAAAATCATAAGGTTGGAAGGAACCTTGGAGGTCTTCTAGTCCATCCCCCAGGGGCGCAAGGCCTTATATCACCCAGGGAAAATGGTTACCTGATCTGAGAGAGAAACATAGATAGATAGATAGATAGATAGATAGATAGATAGATAGATAGATAGATAGATAGATAGATAGATAGATAGATAGATAGATAGATAGATAGATAGATAGATAGATATAAACATAGATAAATAGAGATAAATAGATTTGGTAGATAGATATTTAGATAGATATAAAAATAGATAGTTATAAACATAGATAAATAGAGATAGACAGACAGACAGACATAGATATAGAACGAAACATAGATAGATAAATAGAGATAGATAGATATAAACATAGAGATAGACAGACAGACAGATATATAGATATAGATTGTGACAGATAGATAAATAGAGATAGATATAAACATAAATACAGATAGATAGAAGATAGACAGATAGAGATAAAGATAGACAGACAGACATCAATGGATCCCATAAATAGATATCTTTTCTTGAGATAGAGAGAGGGGGGGGGGTCTTCTTGAAATAGATAGCCACTACTATTGTAAGGTTACACCGAGAGAATCTGTCCCTCCTCCTTTCCTTTCAGTCTCCAGGCTCCGTTTTGGGTCGGGGGGTGGGCATGCCCTTTTGAGATGCTTCCCAGCCCCCTTTGGGCCCTCTTCCTTCCCCCCTGGACCCCTGGCACCCTTGACAGATCAGCCAGTGCCTAGACCTCTGCAGGCGACGCAAAAACCAGCAAGCTCAGAGAACACCAAGGAGCCCCCCCCCTTCCTCCTCCTCCTCCTCCCTCCCATCCCCACCTTCCCTTAAACTCCGGCAGCCACCGGCCAATTTCCCCGTAACTCCCAACGGTCACTAAACGAATGGTCGTAAGCCGAGGACGGCCTGCAGCCAATCTTGTGGAGGGCCTGGCGGAGCTCCTGGGCTTGGCCCGCCAGATGCCCCTTGGGAGGAGTCAACCGAGGGGGCCCCCAGACAGACCACCGCCCCCGTCTTCCAGCGTCTCCCCCCCCCCTCCCTTGGGCCTTCCTTCCCGTTGAGGGGTCCCCCACGGCCTGTCGTCCTTTGGGCCCCCGCAGGAAGAGCCTGATCAACCAGCTGATCCAGTCCTACCAGCGCATGCCAGGCAACGCCGTGCTGCGGACTTTCCGGGTGACCTACAAGCGCCACGTGGTGACCATGGACGACCTGCAGACCCTCTTCGGGTCCAACTGGCTCAATGACCAGGTAGGGTTTTGGCTCAGGCGGAGGAGGAGGGAGGGAGAAGGGGCGTCCGGGTAGGGTTGGGGGGCTCGGATAGGCCTGGGATAGCGGTTGCCCCCAAGGGAGGCCGCCCCAGATGCACCAGGCTCCGTGGGCAGCAAAGGTCCTGATCCCTCTGGTCTTACCTGCCCGAGTTCCCCTGACCCCCTCTACCTGTTCTAAACGTTGGCTGAAACAATTAGGCCTTTCTAGGACCCCACCGTCGTTCTCCTCCTCTCTCCTCCTCCTCCCAGTAATAAATAAGGAGTCAGGTATAGGAGGAAGAAGAGGAGAAGGGAGTGAGGAGGATGAAGGCTCTTTATCGGAATTGTCCTATTGGCACATATCTGGTGAAAAACCGACTCTAAAGAATGACCTTGGTTCTCAAGAGAAATGACATTGTTTTGGCTACAGATTCCCCTCTATCTCAATCCCCCCCCCCCCCCTCCTTTCCCTATCTCTCAGCTCCAGTGGGACAACCCTGAAGCGGCCAAAATCACTTTGGTCAGGTCAGCTTCTGGGTTGACCCCTCCCTGTCTCTTCTCCTACTTCCCTCCCTCCTCTTCCTCCCCTCCTCCTCCTTCTCTTCTTCCTCCCTCCTCCTTTCCTTCTCTCCTCTTCCTCCTCCCTTCCTTTCTCCTCCTCTTCATCCTCCCCTCCTCTTTCCTTCTCCTCCTCTTCTCCCTTCCTCCTCCTTCCCTTCTCTCCTTCTCTTCCTCCTTGCTTTCTTCCCTTCTCTTTCTCCTCCCTTCCTCCTCCTTCCCTTCTCCCCTTCTCTTCCTCCTTGCTTTCTTACCTTTTTCTTCTCTTCTTCCTCCTCTGTTTCTTCTCCTCCTCCTCCCTTTCTCCTCTTCATCCTCTCCTCTTCCTCCTCCCTCCCTTCCTCCTCCTCTTCATCCTCCCCTCCTCTTCTCCCTTCCTCCTCCTTCCCTTCTCTCCTCTTCCTCCTTGCTTTCTTCCCTTCTCTTTCTCCTCCCTTCCTCCTCCTTCCCTTCTCCCCTTCTCTTCCTCCTTGCTTTCTTCCCTTTTTCTTCTCCTCCTCCCTTTCTCCTCTTCATCCTCTCCTCTTCCTCCTCCCTCCCTTCCTCCTCCTCTTCCTCCTCTTCTCCCTTCCTCCTCCTTCCCTTCTCTCCTTCTCTTCCTCCTTGCTTTCTTCCCTTCTTTTTCCTCCTCTTCCTCCTCTGTTTCTTCTCCTCCTCCTCCTCCCTTTCTCCTCCTCTTCATCCTCTCCTCCTCTTCTTCCTCCCTTCCTCCTCCTTCCCTTCTCCCCTCTTCCTTTTCTCCTCCTACTTCCCTTTTCTCCTCCTCTTCCTCCTTCCTTTCCTCCCTTCTCTTTCTCCTTTCCCTCCACCTTCCCCTCTTTCTCCTCCCCTCCTCCTTCCCTCCTCTCCTCCTCTTCTTCCTTTCTTCCTCCTCCCCTTCTCTTCCTCCTTCTCCTCTTCCACCTCCCCTCCTCCTTCCCTTCTTCCCTTCTCTTTCTCCTCCCTTCCTCCTCCTTTTCCTCCTCCCCTCCCTCTTCCTCCCCACAACTCCCTCTTCCTTTTAGCACAGCTGACGTCCCCTAGTTGGGTCACGAGACGTCTGCAAGGAAACCAGCAAGCTCCCAGGCTGTAGAGATTCTCCATCCTCCAGGTCAGGGATGCCCCAAAGGAGCTTTTTTTCAGGAGGCAACTGCCTTTCTTGGGGTGTTTTTTTCTTCTTCTTTTGAAGACGTTTCCCTTCTCATCCAAGGAGCTTCTTCAGCTCTTGACAGGATGGTGGATACAAATAATAGGATAGATCGATTATTCCCTTCCCCACCATCCTGCCAGAAGCTTCTTAGAGGAGAAGCTAAACATCTTCAAAAGAAAGAAAAAAAACCAGTTGCCTCCTGAAAGAGCACCCCATTAGTCCTCCTCCTCCTCTTCCTCCCCACAACCCTTCCAGCACCGATGATGTCCCCTAGTCGGGTCACGAGACGTCTGCAAGGCAAGCAGACCCAGAGAGCGCTGAGCTCTCCTCCCAGTTCAGCTCAGCCTTTCGATCCGGAGCACCGTTTCGCCCTGGGCTGTGGTTATACTGGTTGCTGGGGAGAAAAACCCAGCCTCGTGTGGGACGCCTCGGTCGTCCCCACCTCTAAGGCTCCCTCCCCTTCCAAGGGGAGGGTGTGTGTGCCTCCGTTGCCTCCTTGTTTTAATCCCCCCCCCCCAATCATTTCCCCCCTTTCGAGCAGGTGATGAACATGTACGGGGACCTCGTCATGGACACCGTGCCCGAAAAGGTGAGCCCCTTTTTGCCAAATAAGTTTAGAAGAGGACTTTGCAAAACGTAAAATGTGTGATTCAAAGCATGCACAACGCCCAAGGCTGAGACAGAGGCTTCGGTCGAAAGTCTTTGGAACTTTGGAAGGAGGAGGTGGTTGTGTCCGTGGACTGGGCGGGAAACCCAACATACATGATAGATGGATGGATGGATGGGGAGATAGGAAGATAGATAGTTTAGTTTGGGTTAGGGTTAGGGTAAGTTTAGTTTCAGTTTAGTTTTAGTTTAGTTTAATTTGGGTTGGGGTTAGTTTATTTTCAGTTTAGTCTTAGTTTGAGTTAGGGTTAAAGTGAGTTTAGTTTCAGATTAGTTTTAGTTTAGTTTGAGTTTGAGTTAGGGTTAGGGTGAGTTTAGTTTCAGTTTAGTTTTAGTTTAGTTTGGGTTTTAGTTTAGTTTGGGTTAGGGTTAGTTTACTTTCAGTTTACTTTTAGTTTAGTTTGGGTTTTAGTTTAGTTTGGGTTGGGGTTAGTTTACTTTCAGTTTAGTCTTAGTTTGGGTTAGGGTTAAAGTGAGTTTAGTTTCAGATTAGTTTTAGTTTAGTTTGAGTTTGAGTTAGGGTTAGGGTGAGTTTAGTTTCAGTTTAGTTTTAGTTTAGTTTGGGTTTTAGTTTAATTTGGGTTAGGGTTAGTTTACTTTCAGTTTACTTTTAGTTTAGTTTGGGTTTTAGTTTAGTTTGGGTTGGGGTTAGTTTACTTTCAGTTTAGTCTTAGTTTGGGTTAGGGTTAAAGTGAGTTTCAGATTAGTTTTAGTTTCGTTTCAATTTTAGTTTAGTTTGGGTTAGGGTTAGAGGTAGTTTAGTTTCAGTTTTAGTTTAGTTTAATTTATTGTCATTGCATATCGTACAATGAACTTAAATGCCATCTTCAGTGTACATTATAATTATAAAAATTAAAAAAACACACACATCCTTCGCCTGTTCTATGTAGTTGAAATTGAAAACCCCGAAATTCCATTCATATTGCACTATTATCCAGTAGAATTTCAATGGAGTTCCTGTCCTGGGACAGAAGCTGCTTTTCAGCCTGTTTGCCTTTGTTTCGATTGTCCTGTACCGTCTCACGGTCTCTGCTAGAGCAGGGGTGTTAGGAATATACAATACAATACAATAGCAGAGTTGGAAGGGACCTTGGAGGTCTTCTAGTCCAACCCCCTGCGTGGGCAGGAACCTTATACCATTTCAGACAAATGGCTATCCAACAACTTCTTAAAGACTTCCAGGGTTGGGGCATTCACAACTTCTGGAGGCAACTTCTGTTCCAGAGGTTAATTGTTCTCCCTCTCAGGAAATTCCTCCTCAGTTCTAAGTTGCTTCTCTCCTTGATTAGTTTCCACCCATTGTTTCTTGTTCTACCCCCAGGTGCCTTGGAGAATAGTTTGACTCCCTCTTCTTTGTGGCACCCTCTGATATCTCCTTTGGGAGACCACAAAGTTGTGCAGCAAAGTATACAACTAGAGAAACGTTGCTAATGTACCCACAAATAGTAAACCAGACACTGTTAAGTAAAAACAACATAGCTCTACTGGGGTTGTAAAACTAAAACCAAACTACTGCTGAACAAGCAGGGATGTTAAAGTGAGTCAAGCAAAGTCTTAACAAATATCAAATTGCTTACAGTCAGCAAATCACAATCCTTCTTCCTTCCTTCCTTCCTTCCTTCAGAGCACACTAGCATTCAGTTCAGAAGTGTGCGGCAGCTGCCAAAAAAGCCAACCCAGTTCTAGGCTGCATAAACAGAGGGATAGGATCAAGATCACAGGAAGGGTTAATACCACTTTACAAGGCCTTGGGAAAGCCACATTGGAATATTTGCATCCAGTTTTGGTCACCACGATGTAGAAAAGACGTGGAGACTCTGGAAAGAGTGCAGAGAAGAGCAACCAAGATGATTAGGGGACTGGAGGCTAAAACATAGGAAGAACGGTTGCAGGAACTGGGTAGGTCTAGTTTAATGAGAAGAAGGACCAGGGGAGGCATGATAGCAGTCTTCCAATATCTCAGAGGGTGTCACAAAGAAGAGGGAGTCAAACTATTCTCCAAGGCACCTGAGGGTAGAACAAGAAGCAATGGGTGGAAACTAACCAAGGAGAGAAGCAACTTAGAACTGAGGAGGAATTTCCTGACAGGGAGAACAATTAACCAGTGGAACGGAAGTTGCCTCCAGAAGTAGTGAATGCCCCAACATTGAAAGTCTTTAAGAAGATGTTGGATAGCCATTTGCCTGAAATGGTATAGGGCTTCCTGCCTAGGCAGGGAGTTGGACTAGATGACCTCCAAGGTCCCTTCCAACTCTGCTATGGTATTGTATTGTAAAACAGTCAATCCGCAAATCCGGCACAGAGAGAGAGAGAGAGAGAGATGCGCTCTCCATACCTCCTCTTATAGTGGAGATAATTACAGTCTCTAATTACAGCCTCCAACCTTCCAACATCCTTAAAGCCACAATGGCCCTTTGTCATCATGGGATTATATCTATTGCCTACCCAACTCTAGGAACCTGCTCCTAACAAGGGGTCTCCAACCTTGGCGAATTGGGCCAATTGGTGACGGTCTCTGTCTTTTTTGGGGGGGCACCTCCCATCTTCTCAATTTCTCTTTGTTTTCCCCTCCATCCCTCCCTCCCTTCTCCTTCCCTCAGGTTCACTTTTTCAACAGTTTTTTCTACGATAAGCTACGAACCAAGGGGTACGAAGGCGTTAAGCGTTGGACCAAAAATGTAAGTAGGGTTTTATTCCCCCCTCTACCCCCCCCTCCACCCCCTCCCCATCCTTCCTTTGCAGCCCCTTGTATGGGAGTTGTAGTCCAGCCTGTTGGCCCACCCCAAGGTGCGCTAGGGAGGGGTCCCCATTGCCAGAGCCCCAGGGGCTGAACCCCCGAGCGCCCCTACAGCCAGGTAGAGAGAAGGGGAAGGCCAGCCCCTGCTGGGAGACCCCTCTAAACTCCTCCGTCCATCCAATCGGAGGGCTATTTTTTAAATTATTAAAATTTTTATTAAACATATTTCAGCATTAAAGACAACACCGAGTTCCATTCCTCCCAGCCCTTCCACATCAATGGCACTCATATTAACATTATTACTAATTACTCTACTATGTACTCATTTGAATTATAACGATATTTACAAATATGTACATTTCTCCCTCCTTTTGATATAAATCTTTAATATTTCTTACATGGTAGCCTTCTCTATCCTTTAATCCCATGGTTAACCTATCCATCTCTGCACACTCAAAGTACCTTTTTTTATTAAGGTACTAAAGTATTAAAGGTATTAAAGTACCTGGCCTAATCTACCTTCCAGCCTTTTTAGTCTGAGTATCTAAATTGTTTTAATTGGGGTTTTTAAGGGGTTTAGTTTTTAGGTTTTTAGCGCAGGGATATAGTTGTTTAATTTGATTTTATATATTTATGATGTATCTATGTTTGTACGTTTTTTAATTCCCCTGTGCACCGCCCCGAGTCCCTTCAGGGAGTGGGAGCGGTCTACAAATTTGTTGTTGTTGTTGTTGTTGTTGTTGTTGTTGTTGTTATTATTATTATTATATCCTAATCCAGATTTTATAATATTCCGATTCTTCTCTATCCTTTAATCCCATGGTTAACCTATCCACCTCTGCACACTCAAAGTACTTTTCTTATCATTGTTAGATCACAATCCAGATTTTATAATATTCCAATGCTTCTCTATCCTTTAATCCCATGGTTAACCTATCCATCTCTGCACACTCAAAGTACTTTTCTTATCGTTAGATCATAATCCAGATTTTATAATATTCCGATTCTTCTCTGTCCTTTAATCCCATGGTTAACCTATCCATCTCTGCACACTCAAAGTACTTTTCTTATCATCGTTAGATCACAATCCAGATTTTATAATACTCCGATTCTTCTCTATCCTTTAATCCCATGGTTAACCTATCCATCTCTGCACACTCAAAGTACTTTTCTTATCATCGTCAGATCACAATCCAGATTTTATAATACTCCGATTCTTCTCTGTCCTTTAATCCCATGGTTAACCTATCCATCTCTGCACACTCAAAGTACTTTTCTTATCATCGTTAGATCACAATCCAGATTTTATAATACTCCGATTCTTCTCTATCCTTTAATCCCATGGTTAACCTATCCATCTCTGCACACTCAAAGTACTTTTCTTATCATCGTCAGATCACAATCCAGATTTTATAATATTCCGATTCTTCTCTGTCCTTTAATCCCATGGTTAACCTATCCATCTCTGCACACTCAAAGTACTTTTCTTATCATCGTTAGATCACAATCCAGATTTTATAATACTCCGATTCTTCTCTATCCTTTAATCCCATGGTTAACCTATCCATCTCTGCACACTCAAAGTACTTTTCTTATCATCGTCAGATCACAATCCAGATTTTATAATACTCCGATTCTTCTCTATCCTTTTTTTACCCATGATTCCCCTTAATATGCCCAATAGAATTCTTCCGGTTTCAGCCGAATCTTTTCCTCCTGTAATTCCTTCGAGCCCTTTCTCTATTTTGGGGGCGTGGTAGAAAGTTCCTTGTTTACGGCTGCATCGCCAACATTCAGGCGAAGGCTTTGGGAATATTTTGGCCAGTCTCGCCCGGGGAGATAAAACGCCAACGATAAAGCACCTTGTGCCAGTTTTCTTTGTAGGCTGCTGATGTTGTTAATTGGTCATTTCCCTCGCCTTGTTTTTCCAATCTAAGATCATAACCCAAAGTTTTGGGCCTAACTCAGGGATGTCCAAACTTGGGAACTTTAAGACTTGTGGACTTCAACTCCCAGAATTCCCCAGCCAGCATAGCTGGCTGGGGAATTCTGGGAGTTGAAGACCACAAGTCTTAAAGTTCCCAAGTTTGGACATCCCTGGCCTAACTTATCGGCGGTCTCTTTCGGGGTCTCTTCCTCCCATTTTAAATCTGGAGAAATAAACGATAGGCTCTGATCGTTTTCATCGTTTGCCCCCCCACCCCCAGGTGGACATTTTTAACAAAGAGATCCTGCTCATCCCCATCCATCTGGAGGTCCACTGGTCGCTGATCTGCGTGGAGGTGAAGCAGAAAAAAATCACCTACCTGGACTCCCAGCGCACCCTCAACCGGCGGTGTCCCAAGGTATGACGGCCGTTCTCAGGTGTGGGCGGGAAAAGGCTCCGTCCTCCGCTGTCATCCCAAAAGGCCACTGGCTCTTTTTCTGGGTGGGTTTTTTTTTTATTTCCCCCAACTTCTGGTGGCCAGGTGTTCCAGGGGTTAATTTGTTCTCGAGGGGAGGAAAGAAGAAGAGAAGAAGAGAGGAGGAAGGGACCTTGGAGGTCTTCTAGTCCAGCCCCCTGCTCATGCAGGAGACCCTTCGCCCTACCAGACAAACAGCTGTCCAGCCTTTTCTTAAAAGCCTTCCCGTGTTGGAGCACCCGCACCTTCTGGTGGCAAGCAGTCCCACTGGTGAATTGTCCTCCGGGTTGGGAAGTTTCTCCTTAACTAATTCCAGGTTGCTTCTCGCCTTGATTAGTTCCCACCCGTTTGCTTCTGGTGCTTTGGAGCAGGGGTCTCCAACCTTTGCAACTTTAAGCCTGAAGGACTTCAGCTCCCAGAATTCTCCAGCCAGCTTTGCTATGTGGGTGTATACATAATAAGCTTTGCTGGCTGGAGAATTCTGGGAGCTGAAGTCCTTCAGACTTAAAGTTGCAAAGGTTGGAGACCCCTGGCCCAGGCCCTGACACTGACAGCTTTGCTGGCTGGAGAATTCTGGGAGTTGAAGTCCTTCAGACTTAAAGTTGCAAAGGTTGGGGACCCCTGGCCCAGGCCCTGACACTGACAGCTTTGCTGGCTGGAGAATTCTGGGAGCTGAAGTCCTTCAGACTTAAAAGTTGCAAAGGTTGGAGACCCCTGGCCCAGGCCCTGACACTGACAGCTTTGCTGGCTGGAGAAGTCTGGGAGCTGAAGTCCTTCAGACTTAAAAGTTGCAAAGGTTGGGGACAACTGGCCAAGGCCCTGACACTGACAGCTTTGCTGGCTGGAGAAGTCTGGGAGCTGAAGTCCTTCAGACTTAAAGTTGCAAAGGTTGGAGACCCCTGGCCCAGGCCCTGACACTGACAGCTTTGCTGGCTGGAGAATTCTGGGCGCTGAAGTCCTTCAGACTTAAAGTTGCAAAGGTTGGGGACCCCTGGCCCAGGCCCTGACACTGACAGCTTTGCTGGCTGGAGAATTCTGGGAGCTGAAGTCCTTCAGACTTAAAGTTGCAAAGGTTGGAGACCCCTGGCTCAGGCCCTGACACTGACAGCTTTGCTGGCTGGAGAAGTCTGGGAGCTGAAGTCCTTCAGACTTAAAAGTTGCAAAGGTTGGGGACCCCTGGCCCAGGCCCTGACACTGACAGCTTTGCTGGCTGGAGAATTCTGGGAGCTGAAGTCCTTCAGACTTAAAAGTTGCAAAGGTTGGAGACCCCTGGCCCAGGCCCTGACACTGACAGCTTTGCTGGCTGGAGAAGTCTGGGAGCTGAAGTCCTTCAGACTTAAAAGTTGCAAAGGTTGGAGACCCCTGGCCCAGGCCCTGACACTGACAGCTTTGCTGGCTGGAGAAGTCTGGGAGCTGAAGTCCTTCAGACTTAAAAGTTGCAAAGGTTGGGGACAACTGGCCAAGGCCCTGACACTGACAGCTTTGCTGGCTGGAGAAGTCTGGGAGCTGAAGTCCTTCAGACTTAAAGTTGCAAAGGTTGGAGACCCCTGGCCCAGGCCCTGACACTGACAGCTTTGCTGGCTGGAGAATTCTGGGCGCTGAAGTCCTTCAGACTTAAAGTTGCAAAGGTTGGGGACCCCTGCTTTGGAGGATAATTTGATCCCCTTCCTCTTCTTTGGGGCAGCCCCTCCAATACCGGAAGACCGCTATCGTGTGTCCCCCCCGCCCCCCCAAGTCCACAATCATCCAAGAAGCTTCTTCAGCTCTCACTGACTGAAGGACTGAGCCAGCTCCTTCTCCACCAATGAGTTAGAACTGAAGAAGCATCTTGGGGTGAGAAGCGAAATTTTTTCAAGGGGGGGCGGGGGGAGAGAGAGAAAAAAAACCCTCAAGAAATTCCAGTTTTTCTTTTGGAGAAAAAAAGCAACTTTGGGGGGGGAAAGGATTTGGGGTCCGTAGTTCTTCCCCCCTTTATGGCGGAGACTGAATTTATGATATTTAATTAGCCAACGATGGATAAGCGAGGGCGTTCCCGGGGGCCGATTCAGGATCGACGGGAAGCTGGGGGAAACTTTCCCACGAGTGGATTACGATCCCAGTTTGCTAAGAATTTGGGAATCTTTATTTTGCCTTTTATATTCTTAATTCTTCCTGTTGGCTATTTTTATTTTTTATTATTATATTTTGGCCACTTAAAAAAAATGTGCAGGTTTCTGCCAACCCTGCAGTAACGTATTAATCAGTTTTCAACTAGGAGAGGATAATACGTATATATATATATATAGGCAGTCCTCGACTTACAACGGTTCATTTAGCGGCCGTTGAACGTTACAACGGCACTGATAAAAAGTGGCTTGCGATCGACTTTCAAGCTCATGAACCTTGCCACATCCTTGTAGTCAAAACGTGATCAAAACTCGGACGATTCGGGTTCATGACGGTCGCCGTGCCCCGGATTCACGTGATTTCCCCTTTTTACGACCTCCTGACCAGCAGGAAGTCAACACAGGGGAAAACTGGATTCGCTTAACGACCGTGTTCACTGAACAGATCGGAGATTCACTTAACAACAGTGGCACGAAGGATCGTAAAATATCTCACAGATAAGCAAAAAAAAAAAGAATTAGTAAAGAGGGTAGAGACATTCAGGTAGTAAAGAAAGGTAAATATTTAGGGATCCAACTGACAGCAAGGTGTGTAACAATTAAGGAAGGTAATTATTATAAATTGTTGAAACAAATCCAAGTAGATCTGGAAAAAATGGAAGAATCTGCCATTGTCTTTTGGCAGGAAGAAAAGCAACAATTAAAATGAATATACTGCCAAGGCTTTTGTACTTATTCCGGACAATCCCATTAAAACTGGAAAAGAAATATTTTGAAGAACTGATTAAAATAATAAGGACTAAGCTGTATGTTCTGGGTTGATTATTCTTTTCAAAGGCACCCTTTTTAAACATCTCGGTGGTTTTATGGATTGGGTTTTTGGGAAAGCGGGGGGGGGCGGGATTTTCACTGGAATAAAGTAAAAAAAAATAGTATGACAAACAATTACGTGGGGGTGGGGGCAATGGGGCTGCTGCTTTCTGTTTGACGTGCCTTCCCCCTCATCTCTCTTTCCCCCCCCCCATCCCCCCCACCACCATCAGCACATCTGCAGGTACCTGCAAGCCGAAGCGGATAAGAAAAACCGCCCCATCTTCCGAGAAGGCTGGAGAGGGGTTTTCCAGATGGTGGGTGTCTCTTCCCAGGCATTTGGGTGGTTGGGAGGGGGGGCAAGGGGGGTCTCCAGTGACCCAGTTCCTTCGGGTTCCTCTCCCTGAGCTTCTCGGGGCCTCCCAAATTTAACCCAGCCAGGAAGCTGGGTCTCGCCCTCATTCCCCTCCTTCTGCCTCTTTGGGGTGGGGGGGTGAGGGCAGAAGGCAGCAGCGGGCACCTCCCCACGGCCTCCAGGCGGTAGGTCTCTGGGGTGTCGGGCATCCATGGACTAGAACTCCCAGTCTCCTGGGGACTGGCCCGAAGTCACCCATTCAGCTTTCCTGACTAAGGCTAGACTAGAACTCACCGTCTTCTGGTGATGGGCATAAAGACACCCAGTTGGCTTTCATTCCTAAAGCGGGACTAGAACTCACCGTCTCCTAGTGATTGGCTCAAAGTCACCTAGTTGTTTTCATGCCTAAGGCAGGACTAGAACTCACCGTCTCCTAGGGATTGGCTCAAAATCACCCATTCGGCTTTCCTGCCTAGGGCGGGACTAGAACTCCCAGTCTCCTGATACGGGCCAAAGTCGCCCAGCTGGCTTTCGTGCCTAAGGCATGACTAGAACTCTCTAACTCTTGGTGATTGGCCCATAGTCACCCATTTAGGCTTTCGTGCCTAAAATGGGGCTAGAACTCACCGTCTCCTGGTGATTGGCCCAAACTCATCTACCTAGCTTTTGTGCCTAAGGCGGGACTAGAACTCCCGCTCTCCTGGCTTTTAGGCTAGCGCCTTAACCACTAGCTCAAACTGACTCTCATTTTAGTTTAGGTGGATGTGTAAAATCCGGCCCTTTTGGGGGAGGGGGCTGCCCCCCCAAAATCGACCTTGATCCTTTGAGCTATGAAATGATAGAAGATGCCAGGTGCCCCTCTGGGCGGAAGTGACCGCTTAGGGGGGGACAGAGGCGAGAATGAGGACCCCGGAGTGGCTTAGGGGAGGTCGGGCAGGAAGGCAGAGAGGACGCAGGTGGGAGCCCGGGTTAGGAAGGAGGCCGATCCCCGGCCGGCCTCCTCCAAGCGTGGGATGGGTCTGGTCAGGTGAGTGGGGGGCAGAGGGGTGGGCACCTTGCGGGCTGCGGACTCCCTGCCCTCTTCCCCGCTTGGCCTGACCCGTTGCGTTTTCTCCCACCTAGAACATCGCCCGACAAAACAACGACAGTGATTGTGGCGCCTTCGTCCTGCAGGTAAGAGGGACGGCTCAGAAGGGGGGGGGGCTGGCTCTTGGGGGGCAGTTGGAGGGGGCATCCCACCAAGATCAGAGAGCACTAAGAACCCCACAGTTCTCTTCCTCCTTTCCATAAAACAGAAGCCGGCGAGCTGCAGCTCCGGAGCCGCATGTGGCTCTTTCAAAGTCTGCTGTGGCTCCCTGCCGCCGGTGGGCTCCCCAATGAATAGGGCTTTCGTCTAGGGCAGGTGGAGGGAAAAGGAGGTTGCGCTAGGAGGAGACTCTATGGTAGAGGAACCGGACTCCGGAATTGAACCGAGGGGGGTTCCGGTTATGCCCTCTTTGAATGTTTAAGGTGGCCGACCCCTGCCCTAACCCCTCCTCCTCTTCTAGCCTTGATGACGTTCCCTAGTTGGGTCCTGAAATGTCTTCAAGAAAAGAGCGCAGCTCCGAGAGCAGCAAAGAGCCCACCATTGTCCTCCTCCTCCTCCTCTTTCTTTCCATAACCCCACTCCTTTCTAGCGCTGATGGCGTTCCCTAGTTGGGTCATGAAACGCCTGCCAAAAATAAATACCCTGCCCAGCTCAGGAGAGCAACGAGGAGCCCTCGTTTCGACCCTGAGCGGCAAATATTCTCGTTGATTGCTCTCGCACCAAGGATCCCACAGTCGCCGTCCTCTTTCTTTCCATAACCCCGCTCCTTTCTAGCGCTGATGACGTTCCCTAGTTAGGTCATGAAACGCCTGCCAAAAATAAATACCCTGCCCAGCTCAGGAGAGCAACGAGGAGCCCTCGTTTCGACCCTGAGCGGCAGCTATTCTCGTTCGTTGCTCTCGATCGGCTCCGACCACAAAGCCGATCCTCAAATCGTATTTTTTCTTCTTCTTAATTTCGTCTTTCTTTCTCTCTTTCTTTTTTGTCCCTTCCCCAGTATTCCAAATTCCTGGCCCTCGGCCTGCCCTTCACCTTCACGCAGCAGGACATGCCGAAACTCCGCCGGCAGATGTACAAGGAGCTGTGCCACTGCAAACTCCTTGCGTGACGGCCCCGGCTGCAACCCCCCCACCCTACCCCCTCCTCTGCCCCCCACACCCCCCCCCTACACCTCCCCACCAGGAACGCCGCCCGGACCCTCGTCCCGTCCTCGGATCGGAGCAGCTGCGGGCCTTCGTCCGGCCGTTGGGGGGGGGGAGCAGGTCCCCCCAACCTCCCCTGAGGTTCCAGCCAGAGACAAGGGGGCTGTTTTTGAGGTTTGATCCACCGGACTTTCGGGGGGGGGGGGGGGGCGATATTGTTTGTTTTTAACCCAAGTTACACCTTTCTTCCTTTTCTCTCTTCCTTCCTCTTCTCTCTTCCTTTCTTTTCTTTCTGGTCATTCTGGTTTGGAGGTTTTTTTTCGGTTCCTCTTTCAACCTGGTTATTGGGAATTGAGGGGAAGGGCGGGGGGGGTCTGCCAGCATTGGGGTGTGTGTGGCCGAGATGGGAACACCCCCCCCTTGAACTCGGGACCGGAAAGGGGGGGGGGAGACACACACATCACCCCTTCCTGGGCTCTGTCCTCCCCACCACCCCCCAATGGCTTCATCGTGTTAGTTCATAATGTATTTCCTCTCTCCCCCCCACCCCCCCACCCCCAAAGGCGTCGGAAAAGAGGGAAGGGGGCTGCGCTGGGTGGGCCGGGGGGGGGGCGAGGTTTCTACACTGGGGCCGAGATTAACTGAAAAACGAGCGTCTTTTTTTATACCATGGCTGCCATTGTGGGTAATAAAAATTTGTTCTTTGAAGAAGCATTTCAAGCGACTTGTGGAATAGAACCGGGGACCGGGGTGGGGACCTTGGAGGTCTTCTAGTCCAACCCCCCAATTCCCTCCCCCCCCCCCCTTCCCCCTGGCTCAAGCAGGAGACGCTATGACCATTTCGCACAACGGCCGGCCGGTCTCGTGTTAAACCAGGGATGTCCAAACTTGGGAACTTTTAAGAGTTGTGGACTTCAACTCCCAGAATTCCCCAGCCAGCATTCTTGGGGGCAGCCCCTCGGATACAGGAAGTCCTCGGCTTAACAACCACAGCCGAGCCCTTTTGTCGGTAAGGGAGACATTTCTTTCCCCCGTTTTTGGCAACTTTTACTTGCCACCGTTGTTAAGCGGATCTGGGTTCCCTGTTAACTTTGTCCCGGTCGCAAGAGTGGATCATGTGACACACACACACACACCGCCCCGGGACACTGCGACCGTCGTCAATACGAGCCACTTGCCAAGAGGGCGAATTTTGACCCCTGGGGATACCTCGAAGTTTGCAACAAGGAAAAATTGCTCTCGAGTCATTTTTTTTTCCCCCATCCCACCCAGGGCTGTTGTAAACTTTGGACAGTCACTAAATGGAACGGTCGTAAGTGGAGCTTTCACATGCTACTTAAAGGATGGGGCTGGTAGTCCTTGACTTACTCTGTGGCCGCTCGGAGTTAAAACAGCAGCGCAAAAGGGCCGCTTTTCGCTCACGGGGTCCTAATTCACACACTTGGCCACTGACTCGTCTTAACGACGGTCGCTGTATCCCAGTGTTCTCGGGGATCCCCTTTTGCGAGTCCCCAGGGAAGCCGGGTTCGCTTAATGACCGGGCTATGAACCACTGGAAGCAGTTCACTCAACCACCGACAGGTGGGTCGAACGAAGCAAAACTCAGCCAAGACTCGCTTAGCGGCAAGAAGTGTTGGGCTCGGGTGTGGTCGTAGGTCGAGGACTCCCCTCAAGCACGTTGGGAAGGAGGGGCCGCCTAGTCAATCTGGAGATTGATTGAATATAAGCCATGGTTTAAGGCAGGGCTTCACTTTCCTCTCCAGCATGCCTGGGCTGACCACCTGGACACAAAGATGGCGGCCAGGGAAAGGGAGCCGGTCTGCGGGGTCAGTCAGGAGGACCTCTGGGAGCCCCCTGGGACAGGCCAAGATCTGAGGGAGCAGCTGTGCGGACGGGGCCTTGTGGGTGCAAGAGGGGGGTCTCCTCCTCCTCCTCCTCCCACAAACCAGCTTGGCCCCTGAGCTGCCCCCCCACCCTCCGGTCACTATTTCCCCTGCGCCCCCCCCCCTTTTAGTGGGGGTCCCAACGCATCCTCAGTGATGGGGAGGGGGGGATTCCTAGAAGAACAAGGTTAGCTAGAGGGCTCCCTGAAAATAAGACCCACACATATATATACACAGAGAGACAGACAGACCTTTATCTATATAGAATTAAGCCCTAATGCATCTTTTGGAGCATATCTATCTTTTTCTCTCTATCCCTCTTTTTATTTTTTTTCTTTCTATTTTTTTCTACTTACCTTTCTTTTTATCTGTACCTTTTTCTTTCTCTCTCTTATCTATTTCTATCTGTCTTTTCTTTAAATCTATTTCTATCTATATCTATTTCTATCTATCTGCCTTTTTCTTTATATTTATCTATTTCTATCTCTTTCTATCTTTCTATATCTGCCTTTTTCTTTATATTTATCTATTTCTATCTCTTTCTATCTTTCTATATCTGCCTTTTTCTTTATATTTATCTATTTCTATCTCTATATCTGCCTTTTTCTTTATATTTATCTATTTCTATCTCTTTCTTTCTATATCTGTCTTTTTCTTTATATTTATCTCTTTCTATCTTTCTATATCTGCCTTTTTCTTTATATTTATCTATTTCTATCTATCTTTCTATATGTCTTTTTCTTTATATTTATCTATTTCTATCTCTTTCTATCTATATCTGTCTTTTTCTTTATATTTATCTATTTCTATCTCTATATCTGTCTTTTTCTTTATATTTATCTATTTATCTCTATCTCTTTCTATATCTGTCTTTTTCTTTATATTTATCTATTTCTATCTTTCTATATCTGACTTTTTCTTTATATTTATCTATTTCTATCTATCTTTCTATATGTCTTTTTCTTTATATTTATCTATTTCTATCTCTATCTATATCTGCCTTTTTCTTTATATTTATCTATTTCTATCTCTATATCTGCCTTTTTCTTTATATTTATCTATTTCTATCTCTTTCTTTCTATATCTGTCTTTTTCTTTATATTTATCTATTTCTATCTTTCTATATCTGCCTTTTTCTTTATATTTATCTATTTCTATCTATCTTTCTATATGTCTTTTTCTTTATATTTATCTCTTTCTATCTCTTTCTATCTATATCTGTCTTTTTCTTTATATTTATCTATTTCTATCTCTATATCTGTCTTTTTCTTTATATTTATCTATTTATCTCTATCTCTTTCTATATCTTTTTCTTTATATTTCTATTTCTATCTCTTTATCTGCCTTTTTCTTTATATTTATCTATTTCTATCTCTTTCTATATCTGCCTTTTTCTTTATATTTATCTATTTCTATCTCTTTCTATATCTGCCTTTTTCTTTATATTTATCTATTTCTCTTTCTATCTATATCTGTCTTTTTCTTTATATTTATCTATTTATCTCTTTCTGTCTTTTTCTTTATATTTATCTATTTCTATCTTTCTGTCTTTTTCTTTATATTTATCTATTTCTATCTCTTTCTATCCATTTCTATCTTTTTCTTTATAATTATCTTTCTGTCTGTCTATCTATATCTGTCTTTTTCTTTATCTCTATCTCTTTATTTCTATTTCTATCTTTTTCTTTATTATTATCTATTTCTGTCTGTCTTTCTATCTATATCTGTCTTTATCTCTTTCTCTCTTTCTATTTCTATCTTTTTCTTTATAAGTATCTATTTCTGTCTATATCTGTCTTTTTCTTTATCTCTTTCTATCTCTTTTTATCTTTATTTCTATCTTTTTCTTTATATTTATCTCTATCTATATCTGTCTTTTTCTTTATCTCTTTCTATCTTTCTTTCTATTTCTATCTTTTTCTTTATAATTATCTATTCCTGTCTGTCTTTCTATCTATATCTGTCTTTATCTCTTTCTATCTCTTTCTATTTCTATCTTTTTCTTTATTATCTATTTCTGTCTATCTATATCTGTCTTTTTCTTTATATTTATCTCTTTCTATCTTTCTATTTCTATGTCTTTTTCTTTATAATTATTTCTATGTTTTTCTCTTATTTTATATTCTATATATCTGTCTGTATCTTTCTATGTATATCTATATCTTTTCCCTTATCTTTCTATCTGCCTTTCTATCTCTATTTTTATATTCTTTCTATCTCTATATCTGTCTTTTTCTCTCAATTTCTACCTATATCATTTCTTTCTTTCTTTCTTTCTTTCTATCTGTCTTTTTCTTTGTCTATTTCTATCTTGTCTTTTTCTTTCTATCTATTTCTATATGTTTCATTCTATCTCGCTCTTTGTGTGTGTGTGTGTGTGTGTGTATGTGTATGCATGCCTGTATGTATATATACTATACAATAATGCAATAGCAGAGTCGGAAGGGACCTTGGAGGTCTTCTACTCCAACCCCCTGCCTAGACAGGAAACCCCGTACCCCTTTTCAGACAAATGGCCATCCAACATCTTCTGAAAGACTGGGTGTATACATACACACAATCTCCAAAAGACCCATTAGGGCTTAATTTCCGGGGAATCGTGGTAGACTGCACCTGGAAAGGGGAGGCTCCAGGGCTTCCCCTGGCGGAGGAGAAGGGGCAGACGGGTTGTCCTGGGGGTGCGGGGGTGGCGGCTCTTAAAAGAGCCCACTTTGCAGACCCTTGTCCCGGCCCTTTGGGGAGCAGAGACCGCGGGGCCTCGGTGGCTGCTGGGTCAACCCGAGGGGGGGGGGCGTTCCACCGCAATCCCACCCCACTTTCCTTCCATCGGGCCTCGCCCTGGCCGAGGAAGGGCGGGGGGAAGTCGGCCCGGAGTCTTGCCTAGGCCCCGCCCGGCCTTGGGCGGGTAGAGGGGACGGAGGCCTTGCCCGCCCGGTTGCTTGCAACGTCGCGATCGGGGCCTTGCGGGGTTGCAAAACACGCGGGAAAGGCCCTGGCAGGCCTCCGGGTCGTGGGAATGCAACACGCGTGTCCGGGAAACAGGGCGCGCCCCCGCCGACCGTCTTTGCCGGAGGGCGTCTCTTTTGTAACACCCCCCCCCCACCCGATCCTCCCGGGATCCCCCCCTCCCTCCCCCCGTGCACAAAGCCCGGTCCAGAAGCTGCCACCGGCCCCGCCACGTGCGCCCCTGCCCGGGCCCCGAAGGCCCGCCTCCTGCCCAACCGACGACCGTCATTGGTCGGCCGGCCCTTGCGCAAGCGGCCGAACGGACGCGCGCCCCGGCCAATGCGGGCGCGGCGTCCCGCCTCCCCGCGACGTCACCGCACCGCTCTCCCCCAATCGGCGGCCGATGGCGTCAGGCGCGACAGCCGGGCCGCCTCGGCCGAGGAGCAAAGGAAAAAAAAAAAAAACGGGCGGGCCAATGGGAGAGAAGCCGGTCAGGGAGGGAACTGGGCGCCGGGCCAATGAGAGGAGCGGGGAGGCAGGGCGGGCCTGATCGCGGGGGCCAATGAGTGCCGGGCCAGTGGGCGGAGCCCCGGCGGTGGTTATAAGGAGCCGCGAGGCGGGCGGGGCCAGGACCTTTTTCCACAGAATGTCTGCGAGTCAAGAGAGCCGGTGAGTGAGCCCCGAGGCCGCCTCTTAGGCCGCGCCGCCCGCCGCCTTTCCCTCGGCCTCCCCTCGCCCGGCCTTCGCCATCCGCCGCTCCGCCGCTTTTTCTCGGCGCCTCCGCACGTGGCCGCGCTACCGCAGGCCTCTCCCTTCCTCCCCCGCGGAGCGATGGTCTCTCCCGCGCGGCCCGTTCTGCGGGCGGCCTGTGGGCGAAACCATTTTCCTCTCGCGGGGGGGGTGGGGGCGGCCGTATTTTTTTTTCCTTTAAAAAACAAAAAAAAAAGGCCCGGACTGCGCCATTCGCGGGCGCGCCGCCAATCTTTCCCCGCGGACGTTTCCTTTCCCCCCCGGCCACCTTTCTCGGGCGGCCTCCCCGCTTCTCCCTTCCCCCTTTTTCCCCCCTCGCTTCTCTTTATCCCCCCTCCTTTTTTTTCTCTCCCTCCCTCGGGCCTTCGCTCCTTTGACCCCCCCCCCGGAATATTTTTTTTTTAAGGGCGCGTGAGGGGGAGAGGAGGTCGTCGGCGGGGGGGGGGGGCGCGAGTCGCGTTTCCCCCCCCCCCCCCCCCCCCCGTGGCGGGCGCGTCCGCGTTCCCGGGCCGCCCATTGTCCTCCGCGCGGCGCATCCGGGCAACTCGGGGCGCGTGACGTCAGCGCGGCGGGGGGCGGGGCCAGGCGGCCTTAAAAGGGAAAGGCGGAAGCGCACGTGGGCGGGGGAGGCGCCTGGCCGGCGGGGGCTGCGCGCGCAGCTTCTCTCTTTCCCTCTCGCTCTCTCTCTCTCTCTCTTCTTGACCTCTCCTCCCCTCCCTCCGCAGTTCCCGAGACAATGGCCCCGACGGCATGGACCCCGACGGCGTCATCGAGGTGAGGCTATATAGGGGGCCGGATGGGGAGGGGAGGAGGGAAAGGATCCCTTTCTTTGGCCACGCCTGTGTTTCTAGTCCCTTTGGAGGATTCACTTCCTCCTCCTCCCCCCCCCCCTCCCAAAAAGGAGGCGTCCCTATTTAGGATTTGGTGCAGTAAGGAAGATTTGGGGGGGGGGGGCTCCATGGTTTCACCCCACTTGGGGGTGGCACTGAAGGGGTTCTAGTCCCTGTGAAGGATTCACTTCCTCCTTCCCCCAAAAAGGAGGTGCTCCTATTTAGGGTTTGGTGCAGTAGGGAAGATTTGGGGGGGGGGCTCCATGGTTTCACCCCACTTGCAGATGGTACTCATGGGGGGGGTCCTAGTTCCTATGAAGGATTGACACATCTTGTCCCCTTGCTCAGAATTGGATTAATACCGGGGGGGGGGGCTGTTCCCTAGTTTCACCCCACTTGGGGGAGGCGGGAAGCCCGGCCCAGAGATTCCGATCCCTCTGAAGGGATTGTGCCCCCACCCCACCTCAGGAATTGGTATAATAGGGGAAATCCATGGTTTCACCCCACTTGCAGATGGTACTGGGGGGGGGGGTGAAGGTTCTAGTCCCTGTGAAGGATTGACCCACGTATCTTGTCCCCCTGCCTAGAAGTGGGCCAATATGGGAGTGCTCCATAGCTTCATCCAACTTGAGGGTGGCAGGGAGCCTGGCCCAGGGATTGCAGTTCCTCTGAAGGATTATGGCTTCCCCCCCCCAAAAGGATGGCTTCCCCACACACACACTTAGGAATGAGTATAATGGGGGAAGGTGATAGATGGTTTCGCCCCACTTGAGATTGGCAAGAAGCCTGACCCACTCCTGGGGCTCCTGGGAAGGATTCTCTCTCTCTCTCACACACACACAAAGACACATAGCTTGCCCCCTACTTAGAATTGGACTAATATGAGTGAGGGGTCCATAGCCTGGCTCAAGCCCAGAGATTCTAGGTCTTCTGGAGGATTGTGCCCCCCCCCCCCAAAAAAGAAGGAGTTGGTGTAATATGGGATCTATGATCTATGATTTCCATAGATCCCCTATTACTCACGGGGTTCTCACAGGGTTGTAGTTCCTGGGAAGGATTGTTTCCCCCCCTCCAAAGGAGACACCTGCCCCCCCCCCCTCCCACTTGGGAATTGATGTAATAGGGGAGGGGGTCCCATAGTTCCACCCCACATGCAGGTGGCAGGCAACCTGGTTCTGATCCTATAGTTCCCCCCTGGGAAGTTTTTATCCCGGCTTTTCTGCATAACGATTGGCCTTGGGGGGGTTGGGGGTGTCCACGGTTCCCCTTGAAGAGGGACAGAGTGGAGAGAGGGGGGGGGCTTCTGGGGTGCCGAGGCTGATCCTGCCTCCCCTTCTTCCCCGCAGAGCAACTGGAATGAGATTGTCGACAGCTTTGACGATATGAACCTGTCGGAGTCCCTCCTGCGCGGAATCTACGCTTACGGTTTTGAGAAACCCTCGGCTATCCAACAGCGAGCCATTCTCCCTTGTATCAAGGGTGAGCCCCTCCACCAGACACACACACACACACACACACACACACACACACAAGTGGGAAGCAGTCGCTGCCCCTCGGCCCGTTTCTAGTCCCCTTGGCACGATAGAACAGGGGTCTCCAACCTTAGCAACTTTAAGTCTGAAGGACTTCAGCTCCCAGAATTCTCCAGCCAGCAAAGCTTATTATGTATATACCCACCTAGCAAAGCTGGCTGGAGAAGTCTGGGAGCTGAAGTCCTTCAGACTTAAAGTTGCAAAGGTTGGGGACCCCTGCAATAGAAGACCCTGGTCCAGAAAAGAGACTCGACACACTGAAATTGTCAATCAAAGAAGATTTGTGGCTCAGATTTGCTGACACGAATCCGAGCTTGCTTGATTTCCTGGCAGGCCTTCCGCGACCCAACTAGGGAACTGCATCAGTGCTACCGAGGGGTGTGTGTGGATTTGCAGGCTCCCCAAGCAAACCCCACTCCCTTGGAGCCCTGATGACGTTCCCTAGTCCGGGGAATGAAACGCCTGCATTGGAAACAAACCCCAAGAGACTCCGGTCAAAACACTCGATGGGGAGAGAAAATGGGTAAACATTTACCCATGAGTAAAAAAAATTGGGGTGGGGGGAGCAGTTAGTGGAGTCTTGTAGGAGACCCCCCCACTTCCTTTTCTGCCGTGAGACTTGCTCGGTTCTTGGGCCTGGGAGTTTTGTCCTTTGCCAAACCAGCTGTGGAAATCTCCAAATAAGACTCAACATCTGGGGGGGGGGGCTCCTCCTTTTCTGGGCCTTCCCCCCCCCCCCCCACCCCCTGCTAATGGGCAAAGAGGCGCCTCTCCCCGTGGCTGCCATCTTACATCTACCAGGGGGACAGGAGCAAGCCCCATTCATCCCAGGGCAGCGTCCTTCCCAGTGGCTGCTCACTGGTTCATGCTGGGGAGACACAACCATTTTGTGTGTGGGGTGTGTGTGTGCTGTGGCTTCTGCCTGGAAGCGGGGGGGGGGGGGCGAGCTGAGCTGTGGTTGACCCTCCTCCCTCTTGTGCCTTCTCAGGATACGATGTGATCGCCCAAGCCCAGTCTGGCACTGGGAAGACTGCCACCTTTGCCATCTCCATCCTTCAGCAGGTTGAGCTGGACTTGAAAGCCACCCAGGCCCTGGTGCTGGCCCCCACTAGGGAGCTGGCTCAACAGGTGGGGCTCCCTCCCTTCTCTCTCTCTTTCTTTCTCTTCTTCCCTCTCTCTTTCTCTCTTCCTCTCCTCTCTTTCCCTCTTTTTCCATCTCTTTCTCTTCTTCCTCTCTTTCTGTCTTTCTCTCTTCTCTGTCTCTTCCCTCTTTCTCTCCTCCTCTATCTTTCCCTCTTTCTCCATTTCTTTCTCTCCCTCTCCATCCCTTTCTCTCTTCCCCATGATTTCTCTTCTTCTCTCTTCCCTCTTTCTCTTCTTCTGTCTGTCTTTTCCTTTCTCTTTTTCTCCCTCCCTTTCTCCCCCATGGTTTCTCTTCCCTTTCTTTCGTTCTTTCCTTCTCTCTCCCCTGTTTTCTGTTTCTCTTCCTCTTCTGTCTGTCTTTCCCTTTCTCCATTTCTTTCCTCTCTCTTTTTCTCCCTCTCCATCCCTTTCTCTCTTCCCCTTTCTTTTCTTTCCTCTCTTTCTCCCCTTCTCTCTTCCCTGTTTTCTGTTTCTCTTCCTCTTCTCTTTCATTCCCTCTTCCCTCCCTGATGGCTTTTCTCTCCATTTTTTCTTCCTCTTTATCTGTTTCTTTCCCTCCCTCCCTTCATTTCTCTTCTTCCCTCTCTTCCTGCCTCTGTTGATCTTTCTTTCTCCCTTCCCATTTCTGTTTCTCTCCCTCCTTTCTCTGTCTTTCTTTTCCTCTTTCTCCCTGCTTGATGTTCTCTCCTTTCTTTCTTCCTCTTTGTCTCCTTCCCCTCCCTCCCTTTCTCTTCCTTCCTCTCCCTCTTTTATCTGTTTTTTCCTTTCTGTGTCTGTCTTTTTTTCTTCCCGTTTTTCTTTCTTTCTTCATCTTCTTCCCCTCCCTCCCTTTCTCTCTCTGCTTGCCTTTCTGTTTTTCTTCTCTTTCCCTCCCTCCCTGTGGCTTCCTTCCTCCTTTTCTTTCCGTCTGCCCGTCTCTTTCCCTCTCCTCTTAGGCCTGGCCTAACCTACCTTCCAGCCTTTTTAGTCTGAATATCTCAATTGTTTTAGTTGGGTTTTTAAGGGGTTTAAGTTTTTAGGTTGTTTAGCGCAGGGATAAATTGTTTAATCTGATTTTATATATATTGATGATGTATTTATATTTGTACGTTTTTAGTTCCCCTGTTCACCGCCCCGAGTCCCTTCCGGGGAGAGGGAGCGGTCTACAAATTAAATTTATTATTATTATTCTTCCTTGAGGGCCCAAATGTGCCCCCCATTGTGAGACCGAGGGGGAGGGTACATGGCAACGCTCCTCGGCCTGAGCTGAGTGGCGGCCCCTCCAGCCCCCCTGCTAACTGGGCAGAGAAGAGCCTCTGACCGTGGCGGCTTCTCACATCTAGCAGGGACAAAGCAAGCGCTTTCCTCATTCATCCCAGCACAGCGTCTCTCCCAGTGGCTGACGGCTGGTTCATGCTGGGGAAACAAGGGGGGGCAGCCCGGGCGAGTGGCCTTCGCCTAGCCCAGCCTCTCTGTCTCTTGACGGGGTCCTTCTTCCTCCTCCTCCTCCTCCCCCTGGCAGATCCAGAAGGTGGTCATGGCTCTGGGGGATTACATGGGGGCCTCCTGCCACGCTTGCATAGGAGGGACCAACGTCCGAGCCGAAGTCCAGAAGCTGCAGATGGAAGCGCCCCACATCATTGTGGGGACCCCCGGGCGGGTCTTCGACATGCTGAACAGGAGATACTTGTGTGAGTACTCTGGGGGACACTGGGGGCAGCCTGGGACTCTTCCCCCCCCCCCCCCCCTTAACACACACACGCACACACCCTCAGCCAGGGAGGCTCCAGACACAGCCAGAGGCTTGGCACCAATTTCCCACGACTCCCCTGGCTGTCTTCCCTCATTGGGGGGGGGGTGTCTCCCTTGCCAAGGACATCTGCCATGAACGGCTGGGGAGGGGGGACCCTTCAAGGGACAGGAAATTCGACACGGACCTCTTGGTTTCAATTTATTGGGGGGGGAGACGGGACAGTGAGTGACGGGAGGGAAAAGGTAGCCTTGAGGATTTGGGGTGGGGGGGTGTTTCAGTTCTGGCTGTGCCGCTGTCCTCGAGTTACGACCACGATGGAGCTGAGCCCCCCTCCCCCCCCCCAAATATATATTTTTTTTGGGGTGGGTGGGCTATAACTGAGGCATTTGTTAAGTGAATTCCCCCCCCCCTCCCAATTTTTATGACCTTTCTTGCCTTGGTTGTTAAGTGAATCACTGCAGTTGATAGGTTAGTAGCTAAGTGAAGCCAGCTGCCCCATGGACGAGGATCGCCCCAGCCCACCCACCCCCAGGAACTCTGCGGCTGTCATAAATACGGGTCAGTTGCCAAGCGTCTGGATTTCGAGCGCGCGAGACCCGGGGGATGCGGCAAGGGCTTAAACCAGGGGGGCGGTCCAAACCTGGGGACTTTTAAGACTGGGGGGCTTCCCAGCTCCCAGAATTCCCCAGCCAGCCACGTGTGTGGCTGGCTGGGGAATTCTGGGAGTTGGGAAGCCCCCCAGTCTTAAAAGTCCCCAGGTTTGGACCGCCCCCCTGGGCTAAACCATAAGCCACCTTTTCTCTTCTTGTCGTAACTTTCAAACGGCCACTAAGCAAACTTCTAAGTTAAGCCTGCCTGTATATAATTCACTTGGCTTCCAGTAAACTATACCGAAAGTTAAGTGGGAGGGGATTTAAAGGATGGTTCTTATTGGAGGTTCACACCGGGGAGGGTCTCGGCTGCCCCCCCCCCCTCCCTTCCCTGCTGCTGCTGCTGCTGTTCCGTGATGATGTCCCCATGCGTGTCATCTGACCCCCCCACGGCCCCCCGGATTTTCCCCTCCGTCCCGGCGTTCTGCTGGGCCAGGGGAGGAATCTTAGGGGCCAGGGGGAAAGTGATCATACCTGGATAAGCTTCCCTGAGACCAGCAGCTTTCTTCCTCCTCCTCCTCCTCTTCTTCCTCAGCTGGGCCCTTCCTCCCTTCACCCGCGCTGAGCTTCTCTCCTTCCTTTCTTTCCTCCTGAAGCCCCCAAATTCATCAAGATGTTTGTGCTGGATGAAGCCGATGAGATGCTGAGCCGAGGCTTCAAGGACCAGATTTATGACATATTCCAGAAGCTGAGTGGCAACACGCAGGTGAGGTGGTGCTGGTGGTGGTGGTGGGAACCTGGGCCAATCCAGGAGGCCGGCGCAGGGCAGGCTCCTCCTAGCTGCACTTGAGCAGTTCGATTCCCACCGGTCGACTCAGCCTTCCGCCCTTAAACGAGGTCGCTCAGATGAGGACCCGGATTGTTGGGGGGTATGGACTGAGAAGAGGCTGGCTCTGTAAACTGCTCAGAGAGGGCTGCGAAGCAATGCGAAGCGACCTCTTAAGTCTAAGGGCTGTTGCTTGAGAAGGAAAAGGAAGGAAGGTCGCCACGATGTAGAAAAGACGTGGAGACTCTGGAAAGAGTGCAGAGAAGAGCGACCAAGAGGATTAGGGGACTGGAGGCTAAAACATATGAAGAACGGTTGCAGGAGCTGGGTATGTCTAGTTTGATGAAGAGAAGGACCAGGGGAGACATGATAGCAGCCTTCCGATATCTCAGAGGGTGCCACAAAGAAGAGGGAGCCAAACTATTCTCCAAGGCACCTGGGGGCAGGACAAGGAGCAATGGGTGGAAACTAATCAAGGAGAGAAGCAACTTAGAACTGAGGAGAAATTTCCTGACAGTTAGAACAATTAACCTCTGGAACAGAAGTTGCCTCCAGAAGTTGTGAATGCCCCAACCCTGGAAGTCTTGAAGAAGATGTTAGACAGCCATTTGTCTGAAATGGTATAAGGTTCCTGCCCACGCAGGGGGTTGGACTAGAAGACCTCCGAGGTCCCTTCCAACTCTGCTATTGTATTATTATTGTATTGAAGATAGAGGAGAAGGGAGGAATGGAAGTGAGGAGGAGGAAGGATGTAATGGCGCAGTGCCTAGAATCCAGCATCGCAGGCTGACTCTGCCCACCGCCAGCAGTTCGATCCTGACTGGCTCAAGGTTGACTCAAATGAAGACCCAGATTAATAATAGATCGTTGGGGGGGGGGGGCAAGAGGCTGACTCTACCCCTTAGAGAGGACTTGACTTGCCCCCTGTCTCCTTATGGGGAGGAGGGCTACCCTAGAGTCAGCCACCTTCTGGGACAGGGGTCTCCAACAGTAGCAGCCCCCTTAAAACTCCCAGAATTCCCCAGCTGGCCATGCTGATGAGACACACCCTGAGAAAAATTCCCACAGTCTATTTAAAGGTGGGTGGGGGGGTCTTCCCAGATGATCAACCTTTCAAGGGGGCCTTTCACCAGCTTCCCCGTTCACATGGCCCAATTTTTTAAGGAGCTGGGAAGGCCCAGAAGAATAGCCAGCATTGGAAAGGGACCGTGGAGGTCTTCTAGTCCATCCCCTGCTCAAGCCCCCCAGTTGCCAACCTTGCCGGTGTCTTTACCACTTCTGGACTTTGGGAGTTGAAATCCACAAATCTTTAAAAAGTTGTGCTGTAGGGTGAACCTTTTCAGAAAGCACAAAGGAGAAATACCCCAAAGAAGATTATTTTATTTTAATTTTATTAGACTTATAAACCGCAACCTATCTCCCGGAAGGGACTCAGGGCGGTGCACGGGAAGTTAAAACAATATAAATAAATAGATATATACAACCATGCAAATATACCACAATAAAACTAATTACATTTAATAAGCCCTGTGCTAAAAATTTAATAAAACCTCCTAATTAAAACCTCACCCAATTTAACACAGTCTTTATACAATGGGCCCAAGGACTAGGCCGGATAAACCACAATCAGAAAAACGGGGAAGGAAAAGGAGGGAAAAAGAATTAGAAAGTGGGGGTTTTGAAAGCCCAAGAAGAAGAATGGCTAAAAAAAGGGGAGTAAAGAGAACATAGTAAGATTGTTATTATTAATGTAACTAATTAAGAAAGAAATTCTAATATATTGTTAAAGGTAGGAAAGAAACGCTCTCTTAGGTGGAAATGGAATTGCAGGATAGACGCTGCTTGTAGCGAAATTTATCGCTGGCTAAAATAACTTAGGTAGTTAAGAAAAAAATGAAAAATAATGGAAGAGAAAATGACTTGGCTGGAAGTGGAAAGACTGGGATGCAAAACGAGACTTTTAACTTCAACCACAATCCCTCCATGCACAGGCTAGTTTTTTCTTTTTTCTTTTCTCTCTCTTTTTGTTTCTGTTATAATTTTGCACCAGTGAAGTTAAAACCAATTCCATTGTAATTTTAGTACAATGACTATTATTATTATTATTATTTACTTTATGCACAAAACATGAAATTCGGCCAACTGAACATTTAAAAATGCATTATTACAAACACTATTGACTGCTGCTAATTGCTGCCAGCATCCTAAGTATCCACCAAGTATCTTCGTAGAATATAGGATGTGCCAGGTAGCGCCGTTTTTTGCAGTTCCGCCGGTGTTATTGCAGGAAGCTGCAACTTGCTGAGATATTTATTAAACGTTTTGGACCTGGTGCCAAGTGCCCTGATGACCATGGGTGTCACTCTGACAGGCTTCATCCATAGCCGTGTGGTTTTGATGGCCAGATCGCTATATTTCATTATTTTTTCTAGTTGTTGATTATTATTATTGTTATTATGGACTATATAAGTGAGGGGAGGTTTAAAAAAAAGGCAACACTTTTTTTCCTATAATACATATGTCTAAACATGGAAACTTTTAAGACTGGTGGACTTGCAACTTACAACAATTCTGGGAGTTGTAAGTCCACGAGTCTTAAAAGTTTCCATGTTTGGCATAATATGTATAATTTGGACATAATAAAGTCCTCAAATGTATACATGATATGTCTAATTTTAATACAGATTACACATATTTATAATAATAATAATAATAATAATAATAATAATAATAATAATAATAATAATAATAATAATTTAATATTTATAAACCGCCCCCTCTCCCCATAGGGACTCGGGGCGGTGCACAGGTAGAATAAAAACAATAAAAATATACAGACATTTCTTAAAAACAAATTAAACCTAACCTGCGCTAGGTTTATAGCAGGGATGTCCAACCCTGGGAACTATAATAGGGGAATTATGTATAATTGGCATTAATTTTTTTAAGAAGGGGGCTTTGGAGAAACTGATCTCCCTCTCTCCCCCTCTTAGGTGGTCCTCCTGTCTGCCACCATGCCCATGGATGTCCTGGAGGTGACGAAGAAGTTCATGAGGGACCCCATCCGGATCCTGGTGAAGAAGGAAGAGCTGACTTTGGAGGGGATCCGGCAGTTCTACATTAATGTCGAGAGGGAGGTGAGTGGCTGGTGGGGTGGGGGAGGAGGGAAGCCTTGAGGTGGGGGGGCTTCACAGGGTGGTCACTTCGAGATTTGTCCCAAGGTCAATGGAACCAGTTCAGCCCCCCCTCCCTCCCCCCCTAAAAAATACCCTCCTGGGGGAGAGTCTTCCCTTGCAGAGGTTTCATTTGCCCGCTGCCCTGGTGATGTTCCCTAGTTGGGTCATGAGATGCCTGCCAGGAAACAACACACACCCAGCCTCTCAAGGGAGCCATTGAGTGGAACCTCCCAGCTGCCAAAATAGCCTCCCTGTTGTACTTGCCTTCGTCCTCAACTCTGCCCCCTTCCTCCTCCTCCTCGTCAAGGAATGGAAGCTGGACACCCTTTGCGACCTCTACGAGACCTTGACCATCACCCAGGCGGTCATCTTCATCAACACCCGGAGGAAGGTGGACTGGCTGACAGAGAAGATGCACGCCCGGGACTTCACCGTCTCAGCCATGGTGGGTGGGTGGGGGGTCCGGTGGTGGATTCTGGGGCTCTAGGGAGACTCGGGGGGCGGGGAGAATTAGAGGATGGGGCAGCCGAGTCCTGGTCTGTGTTGGGCAGGGGGCTCACCTCTCTCTTTTGGCCTCTCTTGCCCTCCCCCCCAGCACGGGGACATGGACCAGAAGGAGCGTGACGTCATTATGCGAGAGTTCCGTTCCGGATCCAGCCGAGTCCTCATCACTACCGACTTGCTGGTAAGCGCCCGGAAGGGCTTTCCCTCCCTCCTTCCCCCAGGAAGATTCCCTCTCTGCCTGGCCCGTGCGGTGCCAGTGGCGGATTGTAGCTCCTGGGCAGAGGAACGGTCGCAAGGGGCTGCTTGACTCCACGGCTGGACCCCCCTCTTGAGGTTCCCAGTCACTTTGTAGCAGCTCACAGTTGCACCTATTTCTCTCCCCTCCCCTGGTTCTTTTGGGGGGGGGGTAAGGTGTTTGGGCTTCAGAATAGGCGAGTTGGACATTGCCAAGGGACAGAAAGGAGAGAAAAGAATAGAGTCGAACAGAAATAGAATAAAGGGAAAGGTAAGACTAGAATTAAATGTGGAATAGAAAGAATGGAATAGAATAGCAATAGAGAATAAAGTAGAGAATTAGAATATAAAAAGGGTAGAATTAAAGGTAAGAATAGAATTAAATATGGAATAGGAATTAGAATAGGACTAGAATAGAATAAAGGTAAGACTAGAATTAAACATAGAATAGAAAGAATGGAATAGAATAGGAATAGATAATAAAATAGAGAATTAGAACATAAAAGAAGAGAAGAGTAGAATAGGAATAGAGTAAAGGTAAGAATAGAATTAAATATGGAATAGGAATAGATAAATAGAATTAGAATAGAAATAGAATAAAGGGAAAGGTAAGCATAGGATTAAACATAGAATAGAAAGAATGGAATAGAATAGGAATAGATAATAAAATATTAGAATATTAAAGAAAAGAAGGGTAGAATAGGAATAGAATAAAGGTAAGAATAGGATTAATTTTAATTTTTAATTTAATTTATTTCAATTTATATACCGCACCTTCTCCACCGAAGTGGACCCAGGGCGGTGCACAGGAATTTAAAACAACAACAATAAAATACAATAAATAGATAAAAAGAATTACATCACAGCCTGTGCTAAAAATTCCCCCTAAAAAATCTAATATCATTTACGTGTTAGGCAGAAGCTATATTACAAGAGTCTGAACTAAATAATTAGAATATAAAAGAAGAGTAGAATAGGGATAGGATAGAATAAAGGTAAGAATAGAATTAAATATAGAATAGGGATAGATAATAAAATAGAGAATTAGAATATAAAAGAAGAGAATAGAAAGAATGGAATAGAATCACAGAGTTGGAAGGGACCTTAGAGGTCTTCTAGTCCAACCCCCCTGCTCAGGCAGGAAAGCCTCCACCACTTCAGACAAATGGAGAAGGGTATCTCTCGATAAAGGAGGAACAGGGCATTTTAGGGCTCGGTTGTCATAACTCAAGGACCGCTCTGCAATGCAGGTCCCAGAATGCGCCCTAGGGGGGCACAACAGCTCTTTGTGGCCAGACCCCGCCCGCCCGCCCCAGGTGGCAAAAGGGCAGAGCTTAATTGCAGGCAGCCCTGGGCTGATGGCCACAATGGAGGGCCGAAATGACCGTTAAGTGAGACGTGGATGTCCACTTTACGAGCTAGCTTGCCACGGTTGTTAAGGGAATCCCTGAAGTTAAGCTAGCCACCCTGCAGTTGAGGGAAATCGGGCGTCCTCTCTGGCTGCTGGTCGGAAGGTCGCAAAATGGAGATCACCTGACTCCGGGCCATTGCGACCGTCACTAATGTGAGCCAGCAGCTGATCTTGATCACGCGACCCTGGGGAGACTTGCAAAAGCCAGGAGTGAGATCAGGGACCCCAAGTCACATTTTGAACAGTCACTAAATGAACAGTTAAGTTGAGGACTACCTCAACAGAGTCCCAACTGCTAATTGGGGGGGGGAGGGGGGTGCTGTCAAGGGCGAGGGCTCCTGTTGAAAGCAGCCCCCTCTTTTTCCCCCCCTCCCTGCAGGCCCGAGGCATCGACGTCCAGCAAGTCTCCCTGGTCATCAACTACGATCTCCCCACCAACCGCGAGAACTACATCCACCGGTCAGTAGAGGCTCTCAAAGGGGAAGGGGGTGTGATTGAGGGCGGAGGGGACGTCTCCCATCCTTTCTGCCTGCTCTCAACTCATCCTTTTCTCTCCAACCCCCCCCAGGATCGGTCGAGGCGGACGCTTCGGCAGGAAAGGCGTGGCCATCAACATGGTGACGGAAGAGGACAAGCGCACCCTGCGCGACATCGAGACTTTCTACAACACCTCCATCGAGGAGATGCCTCTCAACGTGGCCGACCTCATCTGAGTGGCCTGGGGAGAGGGGGGGCACTGTGCCACGACACCCCCCCGGCCCCACCCACCCGCTCCTTCCCCCCTCCCCTCCCGAAAAGTTAGAGGCACAGTATTCTCCCGTTCCTTCGCCTTTTTTTTTTTTTTTTTGGTTTTGTTTCTGTTTTCTATTTTTGAGGGGTTGTTTTTTTTTTTTTTTCCTTTTTGTTTCGTTTTCATTATTTTGGCCTTTTGAATAAATGTCACTTTTTGGGGGTGGGGGGGTGGGAGGGGGGTTTGGAGGCAGAATTGAAAATCTTTTTAAGTGTTTACTCCGGGCGCTCAGCTGTGTCTTGTTCCACCTCTCCTCTTATCTCTCCCTCCGGCCTTCGTGTCCTCGTTTTGTAGCTCCCCCCCCCATCTTCTCTCCTCCCCCCTTTCCGTCATTGCAACAAAACAGAGGTGTCCTTCGATATTTTTTGGGGGAGTGTGTTTGGGGAGGGAGGGGGAAACGACCGACGAAGATTTTCACAGGAGCTTCTGGGCTCTCTGCTGCTTTTTTTTTTTTTTTCCCGACTCCCTTTCCTCTTTTCCCAGGGAATTAAAAAAGGAAAAAAGAAACTTAAAAAACTTTTGTAGGGTTTTTTTTTCTTTTTTCTTTTCCTTTTTTTTTTTTCTTTTTGGAATTGAACCTTTGGACGAGAATCATGGTGCTACAACGAAAAAAACACACAGAAAAAAGAAGGAGAAAACGAAAACGTAGAGAGAAAAAACAAAAAAGCTTGAGAATCAAAAACCTACCTCGAAACGGAGGTTTTTTTTTCTCTCCTCCCTGGAAGAAAACAAAAGTTCAGAAAAAAGAAAAAAAAATTGCCAAGTGGTTTTTCTCCCCCTCCCTCCTTCCTCCTCCTCCTCCTCTCTCTCTCTCTAGGGACGAGAACCTTCCTCTCCCTCCCACCCACCCACCCCTCTCTCTCTCTCTCTTCCTCCCCATCACATTTTTTAAAAATAAAACCGAGGAAAAAACAGAAAACTTTTTTCATACCGCAAAAAGAGAAAAAAAAAAAGAGAGAAATAAGAAATCTGTTGTCGCCAACCTTTACCCTTTCTTTTGTATAGCTATTATTTATTCAAAAGGAGACTTAAACAGTGACCAAAATAAATGTGATCTTGAGAAAAAATAAAAATAAAAGAAGGCTCGGCTGCGCGTGGATTTTGTAAAAACGGGAGGCTTGGCCCTTGACTGGTTCCGGGGGCTCTTAAAAATGGGGCTTCCCTCATTTTTGGGATTCGATTCCTTCGCCTTTCTGTGGTCTCCCTGCTTCGCTTAGCGACGGTTTGAAGTTTAAACCGTGCCACAGAAGTGACTTGCGCCCAGTTTTCACGCTTAATGACCGCTATCTGTAGCCTTCCCTAATAACCGTCTTCTCGCTAAGCCAGAGAGGGTGGATTATGTTTTAACGGCTGCGATTCACTCAACGGCAGCCCTAATGAATTGTTTCTCCATTCCAGGTTTAGTTTATAACACATAAACATTCCATTTATGGTTAAACTTGGGTAAAACAGTTTTGTAAACGGAATTTGATCATTCCGTTTTGTAATAGTCCTAATACTTTTGATACTTGCTTATCCGTTTTAACAAACTTCCCTTTTCCATTGGTCCTTTCCTTATATTTCCATGTTGTTTTTCTCAAGCAGCCATGGATAAAATAAGCCCCAAGTCAAAAAAGCATTCGGTTTCCCCCTTTTCCTTAACTTTAAGTGTTAATTAACCATGTTTGCACATTCTTAATTTCTTTTTTTAATCATCAGCTTCTCCATTCCAATTCTGGCTGCAGTCAATATATGTCACAAAAATCAAATATGTATTCCTCTGGTTCTACTTGCCCAGCAAAATTTCATTGTAATTTTATTATTACAATGACAATAAAGATTATTATTATTATTAAAATGCCCAACCCAAATATTTCTGGCTTTAAATCAAGATGTTAATTGGTTTTTTCCAACCGCGTAATGTATTTTTGTTCCAATATTTTATTTTTATTTTTGCTTTGGGAAATGTCCACCCCATAGAACAATACGAACCGGATATCGGATGGCATCTTTTCCCCAACATTGAGCAGGCGTTCAAACATCTTTGCCGGTCTCGAGAGTGGAAAATGCCCTCTAAAACGTTTCTATGAAGATTTTCTCCTATGCAGTGGACCTTGTTAATAATAATCTTGTCGTCGTACTAAAATTGCAATGAAATTGGCTGGTTAATTTAATTGGTTAATTTATAATTTCCCAGTTTGCCATTTATCTAAGTCTATTGTACAAGGTTTTCGGCCTTCTCTTCCTTGATTAGTTTCCATCCTTTGCTGCTTCTGCCTTCAGCTTTGCTGGCTGGAGAATTCTGAGAGCTCAAGTCCTTCAGACTTAAAGTTGCAAAGGTTGGCGGCCCCTGCTTTAGAGCAGGGGGGGTTTCAAACTTATTTAGAGGGTCTTTGAAGCACTTGGAGATGCGGTGGCTCAGGGGCTAGCACGCTGAGCTTGTCGATTGGAAAGGTCGGAGGTTCGAGTCCCGAGTGCCACCTAATGGAGTGAGCCCCTGTTGCTTGTCCCAGCTTCTGCCAACCAAGCCGTTCAAAAGAAGGCTAAAAAATGCAAGTAGAAAAATAGGAGCCATTTTTGGCGGGAAGGTAAATGCAGTTCGGAGGTTTGAATCCCTGGTGCCGCGTAACGGAGTGAGCCCCCGGTTCTGCCAACCGAGCCGTTCGAAAGAAGGTTAAAAAATGCAAGTAGAAAAATAGGAGCCATTTTTGGCGGGAAGGTAATTGCAGTTCGGAGGTTCTAATCCCTGGTGCCGCGTAACGGAGTGAGCCCCCCGTTCCTTGTGCCAGCTTCTGCCAACTGAGCCGTTCGAAAGAAGGTTAAAAAATGCAAGTAGAAAAATAGGAGCCACTTTTGGTGGCAAGGTAATTGTAGTTCGGAGGTTCGAATCCCTGGTGCCGCGTAACGGAGTGAGCCCCCCGTTCCTTGTGCCAGCTTCTGCCAACTGAGCCGTTCGAAAGCATGTAAAAATGCAAGTAGAAAAATGGGAGCCACCTTTGGTGGGAAGGTAAATGCAATTCGGAGGTTCGAATCCCTGGTGCCGCATCCCTGGGGTGGGGTAGGAAGGGATTCCCAGAGGGGAGACATTGCAGACCGCAGGAGCCCTTTGCGCCGCTCAGGTGACCTTAAGGACACAGGTGAACCTCCAAGGGAATTCAGGTAAAAGATAAAGGTAAAAATCCCCCTTGCACCACCTGCGCTGGCCGTTCCCGGCTCTAGGGGGCGCTGCTCCTCTTCCGTTCCAAAGCCGAAGAGCCAGCGCCGTCCGAGGACAGAGGTGAACCTCCCAGCGGCCTCACCGACCCTCCCAAAAAGGATGCAAAGGACCAGCTTTGCCTGCAAGGAGCATCGAGCCTTCCGCTCCCCAGTCAGAACTGAGGAAGCTCCTTAGGGGAGAAGCAAAACGCCTTCGAAAGAAACCCAGAAAAGTCCAGTTGCCTCCTGAAAAAAAAAAGCACCTTAATAAAACACACACACACACACACAAATAGGCTTTGGGGGTGGGTGGGGGGGGATTGTGGCCATTTTGTCGAGTGTCGGAAGTCCTCAGGGCACGTGGCTTCCTTGCTGAGAAGCTCCGACGGCCCCACCCCGACGTTGACCAAGACCAGGAGGAAGTCGGGCCGGGGCTTTGTCTGGGGGGGGGGGGGGGGGCGGAATGGTTGAGTCATCCTTTGGGGTTCAATTCCCCAAAAATCGGCCAGGCCTTGTCCGGTCAGATGAAGGCAGGTATGGACTTCCAAAGTCCCAGAATTCCCCAGCCAGTCTTAAAAAGGTGGCACGTTTTGCACACACACCAATCTAGGGGTCTCCCGCTTGAGCAGGGGCTGGACTAGAAGACCTCCAAGGTCCCTTCCTTTACCCTGTTTTTCTTCCTTCTTTCCTCCCTCCCTCCCTCCCTCTCTTCTCTATCACTGGAGGTTTTCAAGAAGAGACTGGACAACCATTGGTTTGAAATAGTATAAGGTAGGGGGTCTCCCGCTTGAGCAGGGGCTGGACTAGAAGACCTCCAAGGTCCCTTCCTTTATCCTGTTTTTTTTCCTTCCTTCCTTCCTTCCTTCCTTCCTTCCTTCCTTCCTCCCTCCCTCCCTCCCTCCCTCCCTCCCTCCCTCCCTTCTCTATCACTGGAGGCTTTCAAGAAGAGACTGGACAACCATTGGTTTGAAATAGTATAAGGTAGTGGGTCTCCCCCTTGAGCAGGGGCTGGACTAGAAGACCTCCAAGGTCCCTTCCTTTATCCTGTTTTCCTTCCTTCCTTCCTTCCTTCCTTCTTTCCTTCCTTCCTTCCTTCCTTCCTTCCTTCGGTCTCAGCAAAATGAGGGTCTTCGACACCCAGAATTGCCCAACTGGCCTATCTAGACCAGGTCGGGGTCTCCAACCTTGGCCACTTTAAGCCCAGTGAACTTGAGCTCCCAGAATTCCCCTGCTGGAGAGTCCACAAAGATTTAAAGTTGGGGAATTCTGGGAGTTGAAGTCCACCAGGCTTAAAGTGCTCAAGGTGGGAGACAACCCCCTCCCCCACAGCCCTAGTGTAGAACACACAACGGGGTTAACAAATTAACCAGAGTCGGAAGGGACCTTGCAGGTCATCTAGTCCAACCCCGCTGTCCAAGCAGGAGATCTCACTTCGGCCTCTACCTAGGATCGAACTCCCGAGGCCCCGCTCCTGTTATCCGGGCCCCATTAAATTGTGCTGGAGTCTCGGGAAGGGCCAAAGTCCGGGTGATACGCAGGTGTGTTGCAAGGCCGCAACCTTGGGTGGAAGGGGGAGGGTCGGTTCCAAGGGTCAGTCCCCAGGCCGATAGCCGTGCCACCCCCCCCCCGCACCAAAGGGGGAGGGTAGCGTGCCCGCCCTGCCCTTCCCCTGCTTGCTTCCTCGTCACCTTCACTTTCTGAAAGGGAAAACTGAGCCACCTGCGACCGTCCATTTGCGCCGCCTGAGAAACTCAAACCATCCCAGGTGTGTAATTGAGGGGGTGGGAGACGGGGTGGGCTAAGGGGGCAGAAGACCTCCCCCCCCCCTTGGCTTCCTCCGGACAGGTCAGTCCTCGGTTTTACCCCCGCCACATTTTTTTGCGGCTCGGCGAGACGCTCGATGCCTTTCCGGCGTTAAGCGAATCCCGGCCGTCGTTCAATCAGTTGCGGAGTGAATTCGTCGAAGGTCGCAAAAGGGGGTTTTCCTCGTCGTAAATGCGAATCCGTTGCCCAGCGTCCGAGCGTCGATCCGACGACCACAACGGGTGGGGAAAAACGGTCTTTTTCAGCACCGTCGCAATTTCGAACGGTCGCTAAGCAGGCGGTCGCAGGGGAGGGGTACCTGCTGGGCGAAGGGGGGGATCCCAATTCCCCTCCCCCTCTGCTGATGGGGTGGGGGCTCCCCAGGGGATTTGGGCACCTCAAGCCACCCTCCTTGCCTCCCCCCCGCCCCCCACTGGGCTCCACTCAAGGACCGGAGCTGTGCATGGAATTTGGCCGTCATGCAGACATGTCATGTGTTGTGTGTCTGTTGTGGTTTGTGTGACTCTCTGTGTGTGCGTGTTGTGTGTTGTGTGTGTGCAAGGCCTGGCCCCTCCACCTGCTGTTTTGTTTTTTTGCAAAGCCACAATTCTGCCGGTCACATGCGAGTCAGGCCTGCGAAAAGAGGAAGGGGAAAATGCTGATTGAGAACTCCGAAACCCACCCCACCGCTCCATGGGACTCCGACTCCCATGACCTCTCAGAGTGACCATCAGTGCGTGGCAGCCTCTGCCCTTTGCCCCCCCCGCTCCTGCACTGGCACCCTCCACCAACTGCCCTGGTGGGAAGAGAACAGATAAATTGGAAGGGACCTTGCAGGTCATCTAGTCCAACCCCCTGCCCAAGCAGGAAACGCTACATCGGCCTCTGCCTAGGATCGAACTCCCAACCTCCGGATGGGGAGGCCAAGAGCGACCGCTTGCCTGCGAGGGGGCTGAGCATGGGGGCTGGACTAGAAGACCTCCAAGGCCCTCTGCCGACTCTCTCGCCCTGTGGAGAGGTGGGTGGACGCTACCTTGTCAGCCAGGCGTGAGGCGCCACGGCCACAAACCGAGACGTGGCTTCCGCCGCCTTGCAAGAGGGGAACAAGGGAAGGGACAACCCCCTCCCACCAACTGACTCATGCTTTGTCAAAGCAGCAATTCTCACTTCCTTCCCCTTCTCCTCCGAACCCTCCAGGCCGGGCGGGGAAGCTTCGGCGGGGGGCCCCTCAGAGTCCCGTGAGCGTCAGCCCTGCGAGGAAGACCGTCGGAGGGAGCCATGCGGCCGGCCAAGCTCTGCGTGGGGCCCGTCCTGTGGCTGGCCGGCTGGGGGTGCCTGCTGGCGGCAGGTTGGTGAAGAGTGGGGAAGGCGCTGCGGGCGGAAGGAGGCTGGAGGGACCCTACAGGGGAGAGATCCTACAGGGGAGAGACCCTCAAGATAGAAAAATGGGGTCCCTGCCTATGCCCCCCACTGCAAAATAGCTGTAGGAGGCGCCACGCAGAGGGAATTGGGGAGGGGGGCTTGAGGGTGAGCCTGGCCAGGTGGAGAGGGGGGCGGTTTAAGCCGCTCTGTACACAGATGCCCCCCCCGTACCGTCGCCCCGCTGACCGACCGTTCCCTTGGTCTGCTCTCTCGCAGGTGACCCCTCGGGGCAGAAGGAGCCCTGCTCCCCCCAGTCGGGCGCGGGGAATTGCCCCCATCCCACCAAGTCGGCCACCCTGGTGCCCTCGTTCACCAAGGCCCTGCCGCCCACCACCACCCCTCCCCAAAAGCACACCACGACCCACCACCATCACCGGCATACGACCACGAGACATGCGACCACTACCGCCCCAGCCAATCACACCTCCCACCACCCGACCACCACACGCCCTGCCCCCCACACCTCTGCCCCCCACACCTCTGCCCCCCACACCTCCGCCCACCATACCTCTGCCCACCACACCTCTGCCCACCACCCCACCACCGCCCATCACAATACCACCAGCCACCACAACGCCACCACGACCCCTGCCACCACCCACACCTCGGCCCACCACCGCCCCACCACCGCCGCCCCGCAGCCCACCCAGCCGCCGGCCGTGCCAGTGGGCAATTACACCGTCAAGCAGGGCACCAACGTGTGCCTACGGGCAGAAATGGGGCTGCAGATGTGGATCCGGTACGCAGACCGAGCCAAGCAGCAGGTGAGCACGGGGGGGGGGGGGGGCTTCCTGTGGGTCGGATGGGGGAGGGGGGTGGTGGGGAGGGTTGTGGGGGGCCGGGAGACCAGATCCCGAGGCCGGTGGCACCGAAATCCGCTAGGCGATGTGCAGAAGGGCCTTCAGCCGACTTCCTCTTGGCTGGCTGGCTCACTTGATGGGCGTTGCAACTGCATTGCGAGTCTCGTTTTGTGGCCAGGCAGCTGTGTTGGCAGATTGTGTGTTTGTGTGTGTGTGGTTTTGCCCCTTTGAATCTGCTTGGGTGCTCACTTCTGTCCTGGCAGAGTTAAGCAATCAGGATAGACTCTGGAAGGGACCTTGGAGGTCTTCTAGTCCAGCCCCCTTTACAAGCAGGAGAGCCTAGACCACATCAATCAATCAGTCAATCAGAATAGAAGCCGGAAGGGACCTTGGAGGTCTTCTAGTCCAGCCCCCTTTTCAAGCAGGAGAGCCTAGACCACATCAATCAATCAGTCAATCAGAATAGAGGCCGGAAGGGACCTTGGAGGTCTTCTAGTCCAGCCCCCTTTTCAAGCAGGAGAGCCTAGACCACATCAATCAATCAGTCAATCAGAATAGAGGCCGGAAGGGACCTTGGAGGTCTTCTAGTCCAGACCCCTTTTCAAGCAGGAGAGCCTAGACCACATCAATCAATCAGTCAATCAGAATAGAGGCCGGAAGGGACCTTGGAGGTCTTCTAGTCCAGCCCCCTTTTCAAGCAGGAGACCCTGGACCACATCAACCCTAGACCAGGGGTGTCAAACTCATGTCCATCATGGTGGCCTCATGTATCCACACTCCCCCCTCCCCTTAGCTAAACCGGGCGTGGCCCTCCCCTAGACCGTTTCAATCAATCAATCAGGACAGAGCTGGAAGGGACCTTGGAGGTCTTCTAGTCCAGCCCCCCTGCTCAACCAGGAGACCCTGTGCCATTCCAGAGAAGGGGCTGTCCAGTCTCTTCTTAAGAACCTCCACTGATGGAGCAACTTCTGGTGGCAAGCAGTTCCCCTGGTCAATTGTCCTGTTGGGAAATTGACTTCTGAATTCCAGGTTGCTTCTCCTTCTTCTTTCCTTCTTCCTTCTCTCCTTCCCTTCTCTCCTCCTTCCCTCCTTCCTTTGTTTTCCAGGTCAGGGGAGCCTTTGCGGTGCAGCCCAAGGATACCAACTTCTCAGGGACTTGTTCCGACAAGATGGCCACCTTGAAACTACAGTTCCCAGAAGGCTTCATCCTCTTCACTTTCGAAAAGGTGCGAGGGGGCGGGGCGATGGGAAGGAGGGGGGGGCATTCATTCATTTACACACACACACACACACACACACACACACACACACAGGTTGTGTTCACCCATCAAGGTGAAGGGGGCTTACTGAATGCAGAATTATAGGGTTGGGAAGGGACCCTAGAGGTCATCTAATCCAACCCCCTGCTCCTTACTGAATCACAGAGCTGAAAGGGACCTTGGAGGTCATCTAGTCCAACACACACACACACACACATCCCTCAAGCAAGAGAATTACTGAATCACAGAGCTGGAAGGGAAGGGCCCTCAACGGTCATCTAGTCCAACCCCCCCTGCTCAAGCAGGAAATCCGATACCAAAATGTGGTTTGTTGTGGATTTCCAACTCCCAGAATCCCCCAGCCAGCCGGTCTGGAGACTCCCTACCCTATAGCACCATTCCAGACCGATGGCAGGACAAAGTCGCATCTTGAGGATGACAGGAAGTCCTCGACTTACGGCCGATCGGTTAGCAACCGCCCGGCCTTACAACAGCGCTGAACCTTTGTTTTGACTTACACGCGGTCCTCGCACTTCACGACCGTCGTCGCTCTGTTCCTGCGGTCGCGCGGTCGTGGTTTGGGCTGGCACTTACGATCGTGACATCGCGGTCGGTGGGAAAGTCGCAAATCGTGGGGACGCGATGCCTCGGTTAACGACGGCACCGCTTAACGACCCATTTGGCCGTAAGCCGAGGACACCGCCCACCGTCGGGGGGGGGACGAAGTTTATGAATGTTCCGTTTAATTTAATAAATAATCAATGATACACAGTCATTTGTGTATTCATTTCACATTTTCTCTATCCTTCTGATGGGTTTATTTGGAGAGATAAGAATTTGTCTGCAATATTCCCAGAATAGCGCCCCCTCCCCGCCCCCCATGACTCACTGACCAGTTCCCAGCTGGATCCACCCCCCCTTCTGGTCAGACTGGGGTGACTCACTGGTCCTGACTGGGAGTGGCCCTGCGTCCACTCAGCTGCTCCGAGGCATCACATGCTGGAATAACTCATGTTATTCGCGAGCTATTATGGCTGTAGGGCAGCGTTCCGATGTGGGGACTACAAGTCCCAAATTCCCCAGCCGGGAAGCCTTCACACAACCGTCGGAAAGCTGGCGAGGTTCGAGAGAGGGTCCTCCAATTCTTCGGAAGGGGAAGGACGGAGGGATTTGGGGAAGACGGGAGCTTTGGTCTCTGCCGTCCACACACCCCGCCCCCTGCTTTCTAGGGCAGGGGGGTCTCCAACTTGGCGGACTTCAACTCCCAGAATCCCCCCAGCCAGCTGTGCTTCAAGCCCCTCCCCATCCCCACGATCCCCCAGTTTCCAGTTTCGCTGGAAGGGCAGACGGAGAGACGGAGGCCGAAAGAGGGGTCCTCTCCCACCCACCCACCCACCCCCTTGGAATTTCGGGCAAGGGGGAGAAAGGAGGAGGGGGCTTGAGGGAGCCTCAGGAGACCCAGAGGAAAAAGTGGGAGGGGGTAAGAACGGGGTGGGGAGTGGGGGCTTCCTCCGAGTTTTCAAACAGGCGTTTGTCAACCCCGGAAACCGGGGAATGGAAAAGGGGGTGGGAGGCCCGAATCTGTGAGCCGAGAGCAGGGAGTTGGACTAGAAGACCTCCAGGGTCCCCTCCCCATCCTGTGACGCTATGTCGGGGGGTCCCCACATTCCCAGAATCCCCCAGTTTCCCACAGTTATTTCTCCATTTTGCTGAATGGAAGGTATATTACATCCCCCCGCATTCCCACCATCTACGAAGGAAGTTCCCCAATCCCAAAATAATCGAGAATTATTCCTTGTCTTATCTGTGCTGAATTCCGATAAAACCTTTAGGCGGCTGGGGAATTCTGGGAGTTGAAGTCGGCCAGGGCTTCAAGTTGCCATGGTTGGAGCCCCCCTGTTTAAGGAGGGGAAAACCCCCCAAATATTTCCCCCTTCTTTCTACAGAACGAGACGGAAAAGACAGCGTACCTGAGACAGGTGCAGGCCAATCTCACCTACCAGTTCCCCCAGACGACAGGTGAGAGGCGGGGGGTGGGGTGGGGGGGCTTGGGGGTGGCAGGGGGCATCCTCGGTTGCCCCATGGCAGCATTCACGGAGTCTGTGATGCCCCACAGCTCAGAGAGAGATTGGGGGGAGCATTTTGTGTGTGTGTGTGGAGGGGGGAAGTAGGTTGCTTGGGTGAACTTCGGGGGCGCACCCCAAATTATGGCCACACGAAGCCCCCATCTCAGCCACACACACACACACACCCTTGACTTATGACACTCCGTTTAGTGACGGTTCGAAATGACATTATCCCTGAAAAAAATGACCGTTTTTTCACGCTTACAAGCGTTCGCACCATCCCGCAATCAAAATTCGGATGCTCGGCAACCGACTCGTGTTTATGACGGTCGCGGCGTCCCCGGGTGTGTGTGTGTGTGGGTGTCACGTGGTCCCCTTTTGCGACTTTCGGACAAGCACAGTTCAACGGGGACACGAAGTTCGCTTAAAAACCGTGTGGCTCACTTAACAACTTCACTTACGAAGTGTGTCCCGCACAAATGGGCCGAGCTCACTTCCCCGCTGTCTTTTGGGCTTCTGTGATGGTCGTAAGTCAAGGACGGCCAGGGTAAGCTTCCAGAGGGGCCGGGAACAGCTGGGTTTCTTTACTTTTGTCCAGCCCCCCAACTCTTTTTTATGGGGGGATGACGCAGGTGGGGTCTAAGGGGGATGCTTAGCCTGCCCATCACGAGGTGCCCAACGTGGGGCTACTTCTCCACGGCTTTGTCTCCACAGAAAGGACCTTCAGCGTCAACAACGCCTCCCTCCGGGAGTTCGCGGCCCCCCTGGGCAAATCCTACCAGTGCCGCAACCGCAGCCTGGCCCTGAGTGAGAACTTCCGCCTGACGGCCCTGAGCGAACAGGTCCAGGCCTTCCAGCTGCAAGACGGGAAGTTCGGGGAAGGTAAGCGCTCGTCTCGCTCCATGCGGCGGGAAAGGATCCTCCCGCCTCCCATCTCACAGAGCGGGGGCTCCAAACATGGCCACTTTGAAGACCGGCGGGCTTCAACTCCCAGAATTCCCCAGCCGGCAAAAGGTTTTATCAGAGTTCAGCACAGATAAGACAGGGAATAATTATCGATTATTTTTGGATTTGGGAACTTCCTTAGTAGACGGTGGGAATGCGGGGGGATGTAATATACCTTCCATTCAGCAAAACGGAGAAATAACTGTGGGAAACTGGGGAATTCTGGGAATGTGGGGACTCCCTGACATAGAACGTAGCATCACAGGTTGGGGAGGGGACCCTGGAGGTCTCCTAGTCCAACCCCCTGCTCTCGGCTAACAGATTCGGACCTCCCACCCCCTTTTCCATTCCCCGGTTTCCGGGGTTGACAAACGCCTGTTTGAAGACTCGGAGGAAGCCCCCACCCACCCCGTTCTTACCCCCTCCCACTTTTTCCTCTGCGTCTCCTGAGGCTCCCTCAAGCCCCCTCCCCCTTTCCCGAAATTCCAAGGAGGTGGGTGGGAAAGGACCCCTCTTTCGGCCTCGGCCTCAGTTTCTCCGTCTGCCCTTCCAGCGGAGGTGTGTCCCGAGCAGAAGCGCTCCATCGTCCTGCCCATCGTGGTGGGCGTGGTTCTTGGCCTCCTCATCCTCATCGTCCTCGTGGCCTTCGCCGTGGGACGGTGGCGGGGCCGCACGGGCTACGAGTCCCTCTAAGAGCCCCCGGCGACCCCACCCCGTTTCCGTGAGCTGCAGCTGGACCAGCCGACGGGAGACCTGGATTCAAATCTGTTAACAAGAGCCACTGGTGGACAGAAATGCCCGGAGAGAGAAAATGCCGGCCAGTAATCCAATGCCCTTCCTTGGAATGCCATTTGAGGATTGCACTTTTAGGGGATTTTAGCCTTTTTTTTTTTTTAAAGTGTTGCTTATGGCGGGTGGGGGAGGACGGGCGGGATGTTAAATAAGCACAGATAGCCATACAGGTAGTCCTTGACTTACAACTTAGCGACCAAATTACAACAGCACTTTAAAAAAAAGTGATTTCTAAATTGGTTTTTTTCACACTTATATGAATTTCCCGGCGTCACACGATCGAAATTCAGACCCTTGTCACCGACGGGACTCATAGTTATGACGGTCGCCGTGCCTCAGATTGTGACGTGGTCCCCTTTTTGGCAACCTCGCAACAAGCCACGCCCCGGGGGGGAAGCTGGATCCACTTAACGATTGTGTGAAAAATGGTCGTAACCATGAGGCGAAATTCGCTTAGCAGTGGAAATTTTGAGAAACTGTGAGGAGGGGGGGCGAATAAATTGGATGTTAATAATAATAATAATAATAATAAAGTAATAGTAAAAGGGAATAAGTAATTGGAACGGAAAACGCACCGACGCGTTCGTGGAGTGCAGCGGCCGCTTTTAAACTCGACATAAAGCGGGTGCAGTTTACTCCAGAGTAAAGAGGAAGGAACCTGGTAGTTGGGAGGGAGGGAGAGTTTGCTTTGAATAAAACCTGCGTTTTTCCCATTCTGTGTCCGGCAAATCAATTAATTAAAGAACTTGGTGTGTCTTTTAATTTCCTCTTTCTTTTAATTTGGAGCTTCAATTTCATGCCTTTGGGGGGTGGGTTCTCTTCTGTAACAGCCCCCTCCTCTCTGACTTCCCGGGAATCCCTGCCTACCTTTGCAAGAGACCCCCCCCCAAACATCACCTCCGTTTAAGGACCCCATAATCCCTCGCAGGGCGGCGTCTGGGCAACTGAATGGAGCTAGCAGAGTATTTTTACTGGCCGGCTGCTTTTCCCCGTCACCTGAACGGAGTTTTGTTTCGGCAGAGATATATTCTCAGTGTGTTCAGAGAGAGAAATATCGGCCTCTACCTAGGATCGAATTCAGCACCTCCTGATTGTGAGGCGAGGGCTCCGCCTCTAGGCCACCGCACCACTCAAGAGACACCCCCCCCCATGCCCCCATGCCCCACCCCAAACATTCCTTCAGAAGGAAAGGAAAATAAATAAACTGCAGGCCACAAATCATTTCCTGGGTGACTAATTGAGGCCTCTGGCAAGGAGAAGTGGGGGGCAGGGGTGGGCGGGTTTAAAAGCAGATCACGTACAGATACTCTTTACAACGGTCCCGTTTAGTGACCAAAGTGACAAACAGTACTGAAAAAAGTGACCAAGGACTGCTTTCCACACTTACGACCGCTGCAGCATCCCCGTGATCGAAATTCAAGGCGCGTGGCCACGGACCCGTGTTTGTGACGAGTCCCGTATTTATGACGGGGGTCACGCGATTCCCTTTTTGCGACCTCTTCTGCCAGAGTCAATGAGGAAGGATGGATTCACAACGGCAACTTATGAACCAATTTAACGACGGCTGCAAGGAAGGTCGTTGAATGGGAGGGGGGAACCCCTCCACTGAGCCAATGCCTCGCTTAGTAGCAGCAATGCTTGGTCGTAAGTCGAGGAAGACTTGCGAGACCCGCAGTTGAATGCCGACTCTGGTGGAGGAAGGGGTCCTTCAACCCCATTCATGGCTCCTGGCTCCCTCTTCGCCTAGGTGTGCCGGAGGGGGGGGGGGTAGCCAAGCTCAACCTGATGGATTTCAGCCTGCAGTGAAAAGTACAGGAAATCCCGCTCCGTTCGGCCTGACAACTGGACGTTAACGGCCAGCCTGCTTCGGCCTCCCAAACGGGCCCTTAGAGGTCCAGAAAGAGGGAGGGGAGTCCATAAGGGTCAGCAGAAAGCAGGACAGGCGGTCTTTGACTCGTTTAGTGACCGTTCAAAGTTACGACACCATGGGGGGGGAAAAGGGGGGAAATTTCCCCACACTGTTGACGCTTGCAAATTCAGGGGAATCAGCTTGGAATCTGACTCGTACTTATGACCGTTGCGGTGTGTCACACGATCCCCTTCTGACAAGCAGAGTCAAAGGAGGCGGGAGCCAGACTCCCTTAACGACCACGCCCCTGGCTTAAGAACGGCAGTGATTCACTTAACGACTGCGGCAGGAAAGGTGGCAAAAACGGGGAAAACATTGATGTAACTCTCTTAACAACCCAACGGTTGGGTTCGTTTGTGGCCGTTAAGGCGAGGATTAACCCGTATCTCTTGGCATTGCAGGCAGTCCCCGACTTAACGACCACAGCCCGGCATTTCCGCTGCTGAGGAAAGCAGCTATTCAGTTGCGTCACTATTTCCAGTGCTGTTGGACGTTCGAACGGTCGCTAAACGGGCGGCTGTAAGTCAAGGACTGGCCGGGTGGACTCAGGCCCTGCTGTATTCCGGTTTCCTTTGAGTCGGGAAGCTGTTTGCGAGAGCCCAGACCTCCGTCGAGTTCCTGTTTTCTGCTCTCTGAGAGTCCCTCTCCACCAGATGTGCCTGGACTGCTTCCACTTTGACAACCACATTCAGGGTGTGTGTTTGTGTGTCCGTCCGGGCGTGCTTGTGCGAAGAGAGATAGCAGAAAAGACGAGGCACACCCCTGAGCCAAAAAATAAATGAAGTATCCTGGGCAATATTGAAAAAAGGCAGAATATTATATTTTCCCTGGATCAGAAATGAAGAAACGTGGGAGCAGGCTCACTCTCAATAGCCTGAGCCGGTCTATTCTACATAACAAAGACCTCCACCCCCTTCCGCCGCATGGCGATGGGAGTGTTAGCCCTTGACTCATCGCGCCTGGGAAGAAGCCAGGCTCAAACACACACCTACATACATCCCCCTGGGAGTCCCTGCCTTAATCCCATCAGCCTGGGGCTGAAGGAGGGGAGATCTTTGCTATGTAGAAGGGACCGGCTGAGGCATTTTTACGGAGCTTTTGAGTCTTGCTTCCTACCTAACCAGCCCCAATCAACGTTGCCCTCTGCAGAATTCGTTTCTAGGAAACCAGGCCACCCTTCGGAAGAATATCGAGAGTTGGAAGGGACCTGGGAGGTCTTCTAGTCCAGCCCCCGCTCGAGCAGGAGACCCTAGAACAGGTTCAGCAAACTTGGCAACTTTCAGACTGGTGGGCTTCAACTCCCACAATTCCAGCTTATTGTGACCGATGACGTCCAAAAGCCGGCACAGCGTTCCAGACAAATAGCTGCCCACTTCTGGTGGCAAGATGACCTACAAGGTCCCTTCTGATTCTGTTGTCCTGCCCTTCGGGGGCTTTGGAGAATACAGGCCATAGTTGACTTCGCTCAGTAGCCAGAAAAAAGGAACTTGTGACCGTTTCCCACCCTTACGACCGTTGAGGAAACCCCATGGACAGGGGAATCAAAATTCTGATGCTAGGCAACCGACTCATACTTATGACAATTGCAATGTCCCCTTCTGGATTCCCTTAACAACCCTGTCACTAAATGAACAACTGAGGGAACCAACGTGGCCAGAAAGGTCGTAAAACGAGGCACAATTCAATTAACAAAGGTCCCGCTTAGCAAACAGAAACGTCGGTTTCATTTGTGGCCGTAAGTCAAGGATTGCCGGTAATAGGATGACCTCCCCCCTCCCCCCTCCCATCTTGCTCTTTTGCCTCTCCTTGTGACCCCCTCCCTCCCCTTCAGCCTCCCCCCCCCCCCCCGCACTCCCTCCCTCCCCAGAGCCCCCTCAGCCCCTCAAGGCAGAGGCCAGGGCATCGCGGATCTCGGCCGCTTCGGCATCCT